>JAPPVO010000017.1:76737007-76824572 GCA_030407325.1 Camellia japonica | reverse complement strand
TAAAAAAAAAAAAAAATGGTTGTGAACCTTAAAAAATAAAAATAAATAAAACAAAAGAAAAAAGATTGAATGTATATTTAGCTTTGGTTGTGAACCTTAAAAATAATAAAATAAAAGGATTGGAGGTATATTTAGCTTTGGTTGTGGATCTTAAAAAAAATAAAAATAAAAATAAAAAATAAAAAATTGGTTGTGAACCTGAAAAAATAAAATAAATAAATAAAAGAAAAAGATTGAATGTATATTTAGTTTTGGTTGCGAATCTTAAAAAAAAAAAAAAAAAAAAAAAAAAAAAAAAAAAAAAGCTGTGAACCTGAAAAAAAAATAAATAAATAAAAGAAAAAAGATTAAATGTATATTTAGTTTTGGTTGTGAATCTTAAAAAAAAAAAAAAACAAAAGTTGGTTGTGAACTTGAAAAAATAAATAAATAAATAAAAGAAAAAAAATTGAATGTATATTTAGTTTTGGTTGTGAATCTTAAAAAAATAAAAATAAAAAATAAAAAAAAAAGTTAGCTGTGAACTTGAAAAAATAAATAAATAAATAAAAGAAAAAAAATTAAATGTATATTTAGTTTTAGTTGTGAATCTTAAAAAAAAAAAATTAAAAGTTGGTTGTGAATCTGAAAAATAAATAAATAAATAAAAGAAAAAAGATTGAATGTATATTTAGTTTTGGTTGTGAATCTTAAAAAAAAAAAAAAAAAAAAAAAAAAAAAAAGTTAGCTGTGAACTTGAAAAATAAATAAATAAATAAAAGAAAAAAAATTAAATGTATATTTAGTTTTGGTTGTGAATCTTAAAAAAAAAAAAAAACAAAAGTTGGTTGTGAATCTGAAAAAATAAATAAATAAATAAAAGAAAAAGATTGAATGTATATTTAGTTTTGGTTGTGAATCTTTAAAAAAAAAAAAAAGTTAGCTGTGAACTTGAAAAAATAAATAAATAAATAAAAGAAAAAAGATTAAATGTATATTTAGTTTTGGTTGTGAATCTTAAAAAAAAAAATAAAAAAAATAAAAATAAAAATTGGTTGTGAACCTGAAAAAAAAAAATAAATAAATAAAAGAAAAAAGATTGAATGTATATTTAATTTTGGTTGTGAATCTTACAAAAAAAAAAAAAAGTTAGCTGTGAACCTGAAAAAATAAATAAATAAATAAAGGAAAAAAGATTAAATGTATATTTAGTTTTGGTTGTGAATCTTTAAAAAAAAAAAAAAAAAAAAAAAAAAAAAAAAAAAAACATATGGGGAAATTAGTGGGTACCCATCCCCAACCCATCTCCTGTGGATATTTAAAGAATATCACTTACCCTACCCAATGGATAGGAAAAAAAGGGGAAAACCCATGTATTTGGGTTGGGTCTCCATGGATACCCACAGGGTAGGTTATCCATTGCCATCCCTATAAAAGAGTCATATGATCATTTTTAAATATTAAAAGAATAAATCATACATGACTTAAATCACAGAGGATAAAGTGGAGTTTGCCCCTTATAAGTATTACATGTAAAATATTTGCAAAGGATTGTGATACTTCTCTAAGTGAGTGACCAAAAAATTTGAATAAGGTTAGAATTCTATTTACAGTCCTTACTTGGTGTGGCAAATAGGGTTGTGCCACAGCACAAAAGGATTTTCAAGTCCTTAACATTTAAAATGTCAGTCCTTCAGATTGGAATAATATGAATATGATTTACAAACACAATAAATATACAAGTACATAAAATGTATTAAATTTTTATATTTTTTATATTTAATGAAATTTAAAATATTTTTTTTATAAATATTATACTTTTTAAGTGTATTTAAATTAGGTATATTTTAAAAAAAAATTTAAAAATATTAAAATATTGAAAAAATTTACTAAAAATAACAAAACACAGAAAAAAAAAAAGAAAAAAAAATCACTTTTGTGAAAAGTGGGAATAACCAAACATTTGGGTCTGTTTTTTGTTTTCAGTTTTCAGTTTATATTTACAAAAGTTTTAAAAACTAACATAAAAACGTGTTTGATAATTTTTTTGATTTATAAATGATTGTCTCAGTTTATAAATTCGAGAAAAAACTTAAACTCAAAAAATGAGTTTACGTTGGTTTTAAACAGAAATTTAAAAATTTGATAACAATTTTTTTTTCAAATAATTTTTTTTTCAATTATTTTTTCCAATTAATTTTTTTTTTCAATTATAATGTGTATGATCCCATTATCATAAATAATAAAAATAAATATAAATATTTTAGGTCTGAACAAACATATTTTTTAGTTTATGTTTTTAAAATTTTTCGAACATTTTGTTCAAACTAAACGCGTTTGTAGTTTATGTTTTTCTATAAATAAACAAAAACCAGTTTATAAAATTTTTGTAAACATAAACAAAAAACGTAAATATTACCCAACGCTATTCATAAAATTGAAAACTATTCACCTTGTAATAAAAGCTAAACTAACACACACACACACACACACACACACACATAGAAGTGATCTAGGAAACTGAGGTAAAAGAGAAGTGAACTAGGAAACTGAGGCAAAAGATTTTAAATTTTTTGTTTAATTCTACCAATATGGCAAGTTTAAGTTATTCGTTATGTTTCATACCGAAACATCGCAAACTTAGTTCAACTCTACCAATATGGTAAGTTTAAGTTATTCGTCATGTTTATGCCGAAACATCGCAAACTCAATTCAACTCTACCAATATAGCAAGTCTAAGTTATTCGTCATGTTTTATGCCGAAACATCGCAAACTCAGTTCAACTCTACCAATATAGCAAGTCTAAGTTATTCGTCATGTTTCATGGCAAAACATCGCAAACTTAGTTCAATTCTACCATCATGGCAAGTCTAAGTTATTCGTCATATTCACCATAGGAACATCGTCATAAGACTATTCAGTCCTATCATACAAGTTGCAACAATATTTCAGAAAGAAAAAATTGAGCTAGTATTTTATTAATACTTTGGCTAATAAAATCTTTACATAAATCTCAAAAAACAGAATTTAATGGTAGAAAAACTTCAAATTGCTTGTGTTCCAAGGTCTTGGTAACTCCTTGACATCAGTGTCTTCGACTCGATATGCGCCATTGCTGGCGATTGAGATGATTTGATTGGGTCCTTCCTAGTTTGCGCCAAGCATGCTCTCCCTAGGATCTTTCTTATTGCCGACGACCTTTCTTAGGATGAGGTCCCTAATTTGAAACTTTCGGGAATTGACCTTTTTGTCGTATGCCCTAGCAAGCTGCTGCTGGTATGCCCCCAGCCGAATTTCTGCTATCTCACTTCTTTCTTCTATCTGATCAAGATCTCGAGTAAGGAATGCCTCGTTCGTTCCATTCTCCACTCCTTGGGGGTTCTGATTCCAATGATGCTGATCTCTAGTGGGATGACTGCTTTAGTGTCATATGCCATGGCAAAAGGAGATTCTCCAAGAGACCTTCTCCAAGAGACCTTCTAGGTGTAGTTCGATATGCCCATAGGACATTGGGCAATTCCTCCACCCATTTGCCCTTGGCAGCTTCTAGCCTTTTTTTTATTCCATCCAAGATGGTCTTATTGGATGCCTCTACTTGTTCATTGCTCTAGGAGAAGCTAGGAGTAGGATAATAATTCTTGATCTTGTATTTCGCACAGAAGTTTTTGATCAACTTGTTGTCAAATTAAGTGTCATTATCTGCTACTATGGCTCTTGAGATTCCAAATCTGGTGATTATGTTTTGTCCAAATGAAATTCTTCGCGTCCACATCTCGGATTTTGGCTAAGGGTCCAGCATCTACCCACTTCGTGAAGTAGTTAGTTGCTACCAATAGGAACTTCCTCTGTCCAGTTGCCTGGGGCAATTGCCTACCAAGATCCATGCCCCACTGGGCAAATGGAAAGGGACTGGATACTGGATTCAGATTTGCAGCTGGCTAGTGTATCAAAGGTGCAAACCTTTGACACTTCTCACATTTTCTTACATAGGCTTCAGTATCCTTCTACGTGTAGAGCCACTTGTATCCCTAAGATATGGCCTTTGTGAGCAAGTGATCTACCCCCACCATGGCCTCCACATACTCCCTCATGGACCTCATATAGAAAGTCCTCGACCTGGGATGGATGCATACATCGTAAGAGTGGTCTAGTGAAGGATCTTTTGTACAAATGGCCCTCTGTTGACAGGTAAAACCTGGCCAATTTCAATCTGATTTTATGTGCTTCCTTTCTGTCTGCTGGCAACTTGCCATCTCTAAGGAACACAACTATGCCGTTCATCCAGCTTGGACCCATCTCTGCACACATTGCTTTATACTATGTTATTAGAGGCTCTATACTTGGGTCTAATAGATAATCTACCACTATTGTCCTTGCCTTACCCAACTTCATCACGCTGGTAAGGTTAGTCAGTGCGTCGACATGGTTGTTATCATCTGGGCTAACTTGTTGTAGTCGGCAATTTTGGAAACATGTTAATAAATTGATAACCTCTTTGACATAGGCTATCATCCATTCATCCCAGGATGCGTGTTCACCGGTCACTTGATTCACAATGAGCTGGGAGTCACAAAAAACTACCACTTTCTCAGCTTCCACAATCGCTGCCAATTTCAATCTAGCAATCAGCGCCTCATACCATGCTTTGTTATTTGAGGTCTTAAACCCCAAACGTATGGATTGTTCTATCATATGCCAATCTGGTGATACCAAAACTACTTCTGCCCCCGCTCCTTGTCGGTTTGAGCTGCCATTGACAAAAAGCAGAAGGAGTCACTCATGTAAATGTCGCAGGGTTTCAGCCTTTCTTTTGTGTTCTTCTATTCTGCTGTGTGGGGTTCTGTGGTCCCTGTTGGTTTTCCTCTTCCTCTCTCGAACATCCTAGATCGCTGCTCATCGGTGCTCACCTTGGGCTCACGCTAGGAGAAAATTTTGCCACAAAGTCGGTTGAAACTAGGCCCTTGGTTGCTATTCTCGGCCTAAATTCTAAGTCATACTGACCAAGAAGTACTGCCCATCGAGCCACTCTGCCTGTTAGGTCTCCATGCTGCAACAGGGACTTTAGTGGATGTTCTGTTAGCACCACAATCTTGTGGAATTGAAAGTAGTGGTTTAACTTTTTCAAGGCCATTACTAGGGCCAATGTCAACTTTTCCAGAGACAGGTACCTGGTCTCTATATTTGCCAGGGTCTTGCTCACATAGTACACTACCTTTTTCTCACCTTCTTCTTCTTGGATTACCACGACACTCACGGCGTGGTCTGAAACTGCCAGGTACAAGAATAATTCTTCTCCCGGTACCGGGTTCAACAGCACTGGTGGAGTTGTCAGGTACTTCTTCAAGTCGGCCAAGGAGACTTCATATTCTTCTGTCCACAGAAAGTCTGTGGCCTTTTTCAATAAATCAAAAAATTGTTTGCATTTATCTAAACTTTAGCTAATGAACCTGTTCAAGGCCCCTACCCTTCCAGTCAAAATCTAGACTTAGTTGTTGTCGGGCTCTTCAAGTCAAGGATGGCCCTAATCTGATTTGTGCTTGCTTCAATACCCCTCCTAGTGACCAAGTATCCCAGGAACTTACCGGTTCCAACTCCAAATGCGTATTTCGAGGCATTGAGTCGAAGCCGATATGATTTCAGGATGTCAAAGACCTCTTTTAGGTTGGTCAGATGGTTCCCAGGTTCTTTGGTTTTTACAACCATATCATCTATGTAAACCTCCACCGTCCTCCTAATCACATGTTTGAACATCTTGGTGACCAGTCTCTTGTATGTTGCTTCTGCATTCTTCAACTCGAAATGCATTACTCTATAGCAATAAAGTCTTTTAGGGGTGATGAATGTTGTCTTTTCTTCATTTGGAGCATACATTGATATCTGGTGATAACCTCTGTACGCGTCTAGAAAGCTCATCCTCCTATGTCCCGAGGTGGCATCTACCAGTTAATCAATCTTAGGCAGTGGGAAACTATCATTGTGGCAAGCCTTGTTCAAGCTCGTAAAGTCCACGCAGACTCTCCACTTGCCATTCTTTTTCTTCACCACCACTATATTGGACAACTAGGTAGGATAATTCACTTCTCTGATGGCATGTGCCTCTAGTAGCATGTCTACTTCTTCCTCAACTACCTGCACATGTATCAATGTCGGCCTTCTCGCTGTCTAGACGACTGGTTTTGCGCACCTGTCCACGTTAAGTCTGTGACAGGTGACCTCGGGGCTGATCCCCGATATCTCATAAGGTGTCCAGGCAAACACCTCTATGTTCTTTCTCAAGAAAGCCTCCAGTTCTCTTTCTTCTTCCTCGGCTAAGCCAGAACCGAGAAGGAAGAATCGTTCATCATCTCTTTCGTGCACCAGAACTTTTTTAAATGGTTCTTCACTCTTCTCGACAGGTTCTTTGCCGACATCACCCAAGACCTCGTAGCCCTTGCTTTCAATCTCTACACTATTTGCTTCCCTTACATTATAGGTGTATTTCATTGTTGCCATAGAGTAATTTTTTTGCCTGTACTTGGTCCCCATCTTACTTCTTCAATCCCCTAATCAGTTAGGAATCACAACAGTTGGTGCAGTGTGGAGGGAACAACCCTCATTGCATGCAACCAAGGTCATCCCAGAATGATGTTGTATGGAGAGGGAGTATCTATCACAGTAAACTCTGTTATTATCTTCTTGCATCCTACATGTATCTCTAAATTCATGGCTCCGAGAGGCCATGTCGGTGTCCCGCTAAATCCAACCATAGGGTTGTCAGATTGCTCCAAATCATCTAGGTGGAGGCCAAGCTCCTTGTAACATCTAACATACATTATGTCAAGGAGCAGCCCTAATCCATCAGTATGTGGCTTATATGGCAATCTCCAATATTCAGAGTTACCACCAGGGCATCATTGTGCGGATGCTGCACCATATCCAAGTCAGCTTCAGTGAAAGAAATCTTCAATCCCTAATATTCATTTGTTCTGGGCTTCTTTTGTTGGACCTGATATACATACTGCAGGTGCCTTACTCTCTGGGTCTCCCCTCGAACTTTATTTTCATTGACCTTTGAGTGAATCACATTGATTACTTGAGGTCCCTTCTCCTGTTGTGGTGGTGGTGGTTGTGGTGCTGCTGCTGCTGCTGCTACTGCTGCTGCTAGTGCCTAGGGCAGCATTATATTCTCTTCCCTTGTCTTTCCCTCATCCATTAGGTCTCTCAAGTGACCTAATCTGACTAGGTGCTCCAGGTGTGATTTCAGAGCCTTGCATCCCTGAATTAGGTACCCATCCTCATTATGTTAGGCACAATGCTTTGCAGTGCTCTTGCCCATGAACTCACCAGGGATATTCTCCGGTGCTCTGTAGTACGACTGGTTCTTGATCCTCTCCAAAACTTTATAGATCGGGATCCTGAATACCGTGTTGATTGCCTACATAGCCCTTGCTCTTGTTTCCTGCCTGTCAACACTGGCATTCCCTTGGCTTCGCTTCGGTGAGCTGTTTCTCCTTTCTTGTTTTGGTGTCCTTGCTCCTTGTGTGTCTTCCTTTGCTCTGGCATACTTCTCAATCTGTGCCATGACCTTTTCTATGCTCTTTGGTAGGGTTTTTGCAAGTGATTTTCAAAGTGAACATTTATCATCCAGTCCGTTCTTGAAAGACATGACCGCCAGCTCCTGGTTATAAGCTGGAATTCTGTTGTACACCTCATAGTATCTCTTGGCCTAAGCCCTGAGGCCTTCTCCATCGCTAATTTTCAAAGCCAATAAGGAGTCTATCCTCAATGGCTGCGACTTGTTAGTAACAAACCTGGCTACAAACATCTCAGCCAGACTTTTCCAACTCTTTTACAGTTTTTTTTTTTGGCAACTTGTGGAACCAATTTGATGCTGTAGACACCCCATTTTTGACCGCCCTCAAGACTTGGGCGCCACTGATTGATCACTCGATGATAAGTCCCAACCTTACACCCTATTTTGGACCAAAATTATTTTGACCAAAATTATTTTAGACCTCAAAACCCTCTCTTTCAAAATATTCTTGAAAAAGTTTCTACGATGTTCCGAGACTCGCATTTTTTAAAAAATTACACTTTTCAGTAAACCGAGCAAGGACAAAGTGGAAATAAATGAAAGTGAGGTGAACTCTTTGAAAAAATATTTAAAACATCTTATTTAGAGGTTTGGAGTTGAAGAAAATTGGAGGAGAAGGAAGAAAACTAGTTGGGGGAAGAGTTAGGCATCAATTTGTTAGGACAAAACTGAGCAGCCTTCACTAAAATAGACATATCTCTTTTCATACTTAAAATTTAGATATGAAGCTTCCACCATTGGAAATTATATTTCTGGAGCTTCAATTTAGACTCAAGAATGACCTGAAAAGGATTCCGGCTGAAGGAGATATGCCTGTTTGAAATCGGCCCTAAAAACAGATTTTTATGGCCGGCCACAAATAGTGACCTGCCGGCCAGTAGTGAAATTTTTGGCCTTTTTTTTGGTAGATTTACCCACTTTTGGGGGGTTTCCATCCACTAATGTGTTTTGCCGTCCATCATTGATGGCCTACAGGCCACAGGTGTCAAAAAACAGATTTTTTGCAGATATTTTCCTCTAGTTGTTTCCACAAAGCTCCACCTGTCTCTATTAGATATTTTGACCTAAGGCTTTTGTTTTCTATATATAGAGGACCTTCTTTTTTGGTTTCAAGGTTAGAAAACATTAGAAGTGAAGAAATATTTTGTAAAATATCCTCTCTCTCTACAATTCTCTCTCTATCTTACAACTTGCATAGCCTTTGCCCAAGAGAACTACTTGCTGAGATGATTTGAGTTTGAATTTGAGCTCTTGAAACACTTGAGAGTGTGAAATTGGTGGCTTTTGACTTAGGGGTTCATTTCTCTTCAAGAGGTACACCTTCTCTTGCTTTTGTACCATCTTTACACCACTTATTTTCTATTTTTTCTTGCTGTTTTTAAGCTCTTTAAAACCTGTTTTTATGGGCTGAAGCTTATGGTTTAAGGCTATTAAAAGTAGAGGGGTTAACCACCCTTCTTTGAACCTTGTTCTCTAACCCTTTCCACTTGTGTTTCCCATCTTTTCATTAACTTTTTTTGAGCTTTTTACCACTAATTTTTAGAGGTTTTCAAAGGCTAAAAAAGTGGTTTTGAAGTCTCAAAAATGGAGGGGTTAGCCACCCCTCCTTTGGCTTGTTTACTAGCTTAAATTGTCATGTTTTAGCTTTTTGTTTTAGCTACCTTTTTGTCTTCATTTCAGCACTTTTTTGTAATGTTTTTGGGCTGTATAAAATCTCTATTTTTGAGCTAAAACTTGTGGTTTAAAGCCAATAAAGGTTGAGGGGTGGTTCACTCTTCTTTGTACTTTGTTTTGGTGGCCTTTGCCTTTGTGTTTCCCACCCTTTTACTATATTTTTCTAAGCTTTTAAACACTATTTTTCAGAGTTATTTCTGTGGCTAAAAACATGTTTTGAAGTTCAAAAATGGAGGGGGTAGCCTTCCCTCATTATATTTTGTTTACTAGTCTAGCATGCTCTATATTTTAGCCTATTATTCTAGCTTTTGTTAGCTCAATTCCAGCATGTTTTAGGACTGTTTTAGACCTGTTTTAGGACTATTCTTAGCTATTAGTTGCATTTGTGTTTTTTTTTTTTGCATGCTTGTAGTGTAATTGTCCTCATAAGTTTGGTGTTTTAGGTCTTAGACACCACTTATTTGAGTTGATAGCATTTGTTTTATGCTTTTATCACTTATTTCCAGCACTATAATCTCTGCAACCTCCCTCATTTCTTTACTCTTTATTTGCTTTGAGGGTTGTTTCAACCTTAGGATAGTTTAAGCCTGAGATTGAGGTTCATTGCTTAATGGTTTAATCCTCTTTTGGGGATTCATTACCAACGACATGACATCTCTCTTTTGCCTTAAACTACCCCTTGTTTGGCACTTCCTTCCCTTTAGAGGACTTGTCACCAATGGACTTAATTGGTTAAAGAATGGAAAGATAATTAAAATGGGTAAACAAGTTAAAACTAAAAGTGTGCAAGATAAGAAATTGGTTTTGTCTTGATGTGTTCAATCGAATGTTAATTGAACACAAGAAAAATTGGGGCATTTCATACTCAAAGTGATGAAATGTGTCAAGTTTCCAAGGTCACCATTACCTTTGATCATGTATGATAGGGCGATGGTCTTTTTGGTCTTATTTGTGCATTTATTAACTTGTCCATCTTGGTTCCTTAGCCATCATGCATTGAAATTGCTTGATTAATGGTTTGAGGACCAAGTGTATCACTCATTTGAGATGTTTTGATGATAAAGAGGGATACATAGTACAAACAACCTGTGAGAATACCCTCTCTTTGCCCTGTTTGCTCTCTGTTGCAGCAAGGAAATGTGTGTCATCAGTGCCCAGCTGGCCAATGCTACTGGCCGACAGACCATCAGTGTTAGACGACAATCCCTCAGTGGTGGCCGGTCGGCCACCACTTCTGGCCTGCCGGCCACCAATGAATTTTGAGCAGTATGCTTTTGAGGCATCGCAAAGTTGATCTGGAGAAGGAAACCGTGCAAAGGTTGTGCAAACAAAGGCTTTTAAGGACAGACAACGGACGTTCTTTGAGTGAAAACCAAATATGCACGGGCCTCCCTCGCTTCCCGAGACGAGTTATCTAGTTAATTAGCTTAATTTAATTAGCATATGATTAGCCTATTTTGTAATTTAATTAGTTTGTGTTGTACTCTTTAATTAGTTAGTTGTAGCTAATTAATTTGTGTTATAATTATTCAATTAGTTAGTTAACTAATTAGTTCAAGTGTTGTAATAATTAGTTAAATTAGTTTAGCTATTTATTCAGTTTTGTAATAATTAGCTTAATTAGCTTAGTTTAGCTAGCTAGTTAGCTTTTATTCATTCGAACTCTCCTTCATGAGAGCGTAATGTAATAATGTGTATGTCTTCCAACCTTACGTCTTTCTCCCTTTTATTTATCCGCTTTTGATGGTTAGATTAGGGTCATGTTTCAATTAGCATACTCCATGTTTACATACATCATCTTATCTTGCATGCACTGAGATTCGACGCATCATTCAAATTGCATTGTCATTTCAATACCTTCTTGAATACGTGCTTAGACCTCATGTTATCGAATTGCTTCATATGCCATATTAGTAGCCGAGCCTAATAATTGCATTCTTCGCATGTGTTGCATTAGACATTTTGTATAGTTAGGAATTATATATGTTTTTCTAATTCATATCTTCTTAGCTTGGAGTACTAGGTGAGTTTTTAATGCTTTAGCATACTTGCATGAGTGTGAGTGATTGCCATAACTAGCATGCTTGCCATGAGGCTAAATGCTTATTTGATAAACTGCTTGAATACTTGTGGATGAAGTTTTGTTGCTTGAATTAGAACGATTCAACAAATGTATATTTTAAGCCTACTATGTCTAGTGGTAAATTCATAGTTTTAAGCCCACTATGTTTTGTGGCAAAATTTGCAAACTTTAAGCCCACTTGAGGTGGCAAATTCAAACCATTTTCACAAAGCAAATATGAAATTGAATTGTTCCAACTTGAGCAAACTAGTCTATACTTGCTTGTGCACATCACATAGTAAAGCTAGCTTAATAACCGGAACAAGAGCACATTATATATATACAAATCATACCATGATTAATAGAGTTCAATCTTTAATCGAGCGAGTAGGGTTGCTCAATTCATGACCTTTCCCTCTCGTACCCAAGTTCCCGAGCCGAGGCAACTTTGGTGATGACGGACACATGGCCTTTGGCACGAGTCATGCGTTTCTTACATTTCCCCAAAACATGAAATATTTTGGTGGCGACTCTGTATCTGGCAAAACAGTCCAATTTTGGTAATTTGATTCAAAATCGATTTTCCAAAAGATTTGTCGAATTTAGACTCTTTGGTGTTTATCAATTTCACATTGCACTTATGAGATTAGATTTAGAACTGCGGGAGTCCGAACTATAGGCCTTTCTTTCAAACCTTCCGAAAAGGGGGGCGAAAAAGCCGTGCTACAGATGCTATCTCCCCAAAGGATGATGGAATATTTTGCATAGCAGCTGCTTATTCTCGCTTCACAAAACCATTAAATTCAAATACAAACCAACATGAAAGTTTGGATCTGGCTTACCGTTTTGAAACCTTAGCATGTTGAATCTCTTCGGGGCCATAAATGTATCCAACTCCACCGAGAATGGCCTTCTCAGCCAGACATTGGACATGATCTTGGCGTTGAGTCTTTTTCTCTGGAAGTAATCCCTCATATCTTCCTTTTTTCTACCGAGAGCTCGGCTATTAATAGACTTCGGTCTCTTCAGTGTGCTGCTCTTGTGAAATTGTGCGTCCTCTTGGATTTTCCTTTGTCCACTGCATCAAAACAAATGCCTTGCCCTTGGATCTACCGAGATCCCTTGACATAGTTTCTCTTAGTCCGCGATGTCCTTTGCGACTCGCCTCATACTGACTCTATACGCCTGACATCCTTTGATAGCCGATGTGAGTTTCTTTGTCCCTTGCCATGCTTTGAGATAACTAGGACAGCATTCTATCCTCCTTTCAAGGCATCAGTCTTGGCTGTTAGAGCTGGTGTCTCCTATAATGGAAACGATAGTTGCATCACGTTGTTCTGCATCATGAAGCTGACCACAATCTGTAGGTCCGTCAACTTGTTTGCCATTTCTTTTATCTCTTTATCTCTCCTCAGGCATTTACCCTTCCATACCTAGAGATCACCTTCATTGTAGTACTCATCTCAGCCTCCCCTTTTCGGGCCATTGCGTCCTTTGCCGGCATCATTCGTTCCAAGATTCGGTTCTTGTACTCTTTCATTATGGTTTTCTTTTCTGACATTGGGATCTACATGTTCTTTTTCCTCACTGTGGATGTCATCCCCAATTCTCTCTTCTTGCCCGTTGTTGGCCATCTATTCTCTTTAAGTTTCCACAGATGACGCTAAATTGCGAGTGTTGATTTCTGACCACACAACTAAAAGAGGAACTCAGCTGGAGAGCACTGGAAGAATAGATTGAGCTACCACCTATTCAACCAAATTGTAGGTGTTGACTTCCGACCACACAATCATTTTCTGACTTGAACCCGAATATGACACGACTTGAAAACATAAATATTAAATGGGTCGTGTTTGGGTTGAACACGTGAAACCCGAAATGGATACGTTTGACCCGCATAAAAATTTCTTTCGACACGTTGACACGAACATACTATTGACTCGTATGTAACCCGAATACAATATGAATTTAGTAACAATAAGATCTTGAGTAATTCAATCTCATCCGTTGGATTAAAATTTAAATCTCTATATAATATATATACCTAACGAAGTGCAACCTTAAATTAATGATAAATCAATGTAAAAGAATCATAACAATGTTGCTTTGGATATGGTATAGCTGCAAGATTATTATTATTATTATTATTATTATTATTATTATTATTATTAATTTGGTATTGGATGAAAACTTGTTTTGCTTTTAAAATTTTATTGGATATTTAAATATTAATGAGTGACAATAGTTTAAATTGGATGGGTAACATGTAATGGATTAGTAATGAATATTTTTCATTATTTTCATAGATATTGGCATATATATTATCATTGTGTGTCAATGTTTAAACAAGTTATTCTTAGGTATGTGATATGAAACAAGTTCTATTTTTAAAATAAGCGGTAAACATAAACTTTTACTAATCATATTAAGCGTGTCGTGTTAAGATTAACACGATTATAAGTAGGTCAGCTTAGTGTTAAGGTAATTGACACATTTAATTAATTGAGCCGTGTTAGTGTTAGATTATTTTGAACATGAACCCGATATATAATACGATATGAAAACGACACGACACAGCATGATTCCCACCCTAGATAGATACCATGCTAATGTCTCATTTCTACAAAAACAAACAATAAGATAAAATTGTGGGGATATATTTTTTGAGTACCAACACGTGGCAAGGTGACGCCGACGTGTCAGCCGAGGTGCCACGTGTCATGGTAGTTATGCCGAGGTGATCTCGGAGTTGCCGAGGTTATCTGCGAGAATACCGGAATCCGAGATAAGCGGAGAAGGGACAAGAGTCCTAGGATGAAGAAAGACTTCAGGATGGATAAGGGTAATACTCTTAGGGAGTTTATTCTTATCTCTTAAGAAATCCAAAGTAAGTACTGAATTGGAGTCCATAGAAGTTAGGCTTCTAGTGGGACTAGGATTGAGTAAACCATAAAAGAGAGGCACCCCCGTGGGTCTAAGGTACGCAATTTTATGCTTTGAGTAGTGAGTTTAGCACTTGATTATCTTTGAGAGATATACTGACTTGATCGTCAGAGAGCCCCCGGGTGGAAGAACCACCGTCGGAGCCTTCTCTTTCTGTGCAGGACAGCAGGGTGCCATCTATTCAGCCAGTGTTCTACAGCTGAATTACTAAACGGGCAGTGTGATCGGAAAATCACTCGCACAATTTGGCGCCGTCTGTGGGAAAGAAAGACGAATAGATGGCCAGTAACGGACAGAAAGAAAAGATTGGGGACGACGCTCTTACTGGGAGTAACAGACCTATCAACCCTGACGTCGAAGGGGACAACCACAATACAGAAACTCATAACCAGGGGCACGGAGGAAAAGACGTCGGCCAGGAGGGCGACACTTCAAAGAAGACAGACCAAAGCAGGTACTATAACGAAGATAACCTCCAGGTATGGAGGGATAGGTGCCTACGGAGGGATGAGGAAGTGAAAGAATTGGCAGACAAGTTGGCAGACCTGCAGTCGGTCGTCAACTTCATGATGCAAAACAATGTCATGCAGCCACCATACCCGCTGCAGGACGCGCCGATTCCAGCAATTAATACCCAGAAGAGAGGAAAGAAAACAATTCCCGAAGCACCTCAGCACATCAGGAGCGGAAGGCACTCTCACCCGCCTTCCAGGGAAGTCGGACGAGAGGAGCCGAGACAAGAGAAGTCCCAAAGGACATATCACACGAAAGACCCAAAGCACAAAGAACATCGGCATGTCCAAGGGCAGGCGCTCTGCTTTGACACAACCCATAGAGAAAGATCAAAACGGGCCCACCACGAGGCTGAAAGTAGTATACCGAAAAGACTGAAGTCCAAAGATAGCTGAGCTCCGGGGAGGAGTAAAGAAGACTTGAGAAATTACCTCAAGAGGAAGGAACAGAATGCTAAAGCCGAGGTTACCTCACCCGACAAGCCGAGGACACCGTTCTCGGTAGAACTGGACAAATTTGAGGCACCAAAGAGATTCAGTATGCCGAGGTTTCAAATATACGATGGTAAGTCAAACCCTAACTTCCACGTTGGATTATTCTTGAACTTAATGGCATTATATAGTGGAAACGAGCCGTTGCTCTGCAAAGTGTTCCCCTCGTCCTTTGGGGAGATTGCATCAGATTGGTTCCACAAACTGCCAAAGGGAAGCGTGAAGACTTGGGAAGGCCTGGCCGAGATGTTTGTGGCCAGGTTCGTGACAAACAAACTGCAGCCATTAAGGGTGGACGCATTGATGGCTTTGAAGATCAGCAAGGATGAAGGCCTTAGGGCCTATGCAAAAAGATACTACGAGGTGTTCAATCGAATACCCGAATGCAACCAAGAAGTGGCGGTCGTGTC
The DNA here is from genome assembly GCA_030407325.1 of Camellia japonica. Lineage (NCBI taxonomy): Eukaryota > Viridiplantae > Streptophyta > Magnoliopsida > Ericales > Theaceae > Camellia > Camellia japonica. The sequence goes on along the minus strand of JAPPVO010000017.1, from coordinate 76,808,926 downwards.
TTTCAAGAACGGCCTGAAAGATGATTGTTCACTACGGAAATCTTTGGTAAAGACATTGCCAAAAAGCATGGAAGAGCTCATGGCAAGAATCGAGAAATATGCCAGAGCCGAGGAGGATACATCAGGGAATAAGGAGGTAAAGCAGGAAAAAGGGAACGGCTCGCCGAAGCGAGGCCGAGGTAACAACGGATTCAACAAATCAAAGACAGAATTGAGGGGTAAGCAAGCAGTGACGACTGTATTCCAAATTCCCATCCACAAAGTCCTAGATCAAATTCGAAATCAGCCCTATTTCAGGGCACCGAAAGGCCCCAGGAGAATACATGGGAAGGAACGTTGGTAGGCGTTGTGCCTACCACAATGAAGAGGGGCACCCAACTCAGGGTTGCAGAGCCCTAAGAGCACACTTGGAGGACTTAGTGAGACAAGGCCATCTGAGGGACCTTGTCGATGAGGCCAGAACAAGAGAGGAACAGGCAAGATTGCCTCAAGCACCAGCAGCCCCGTCCCCCCAGCACAGCAACCACAGGCAGGGGGACCACGGGTGGTTAATGTGATCCACTCAAGGGTCAACGAGAACGAAGTCAGAGGAGAGACCCAGAGGGTAAGGCATTTACAGCATGTCTACCAAGTCGGGGAAAAGAGACATCGGCCAGAGGAGTGCCAAGGACCGATGATAGCTTTTACTGAAGCCGACCTAGAGATGGTCCAACATCCGCATAATGATGCCTTGGTAGTATCCCTCCAGGTTGGGGAGTGCCAAGTGAAGCGCATCTTGATTGATCAAGGCAGCTCTTGCGACATCATGTACGTTAGATGTTATAAGGAGCTGGGCCTTCACCCAGATGACATGGAAGGATCCAATGGCTCGATGGTCGGCTTCAATGGAACGCCGACATGGCCACTAGGCGCAACAAGCTTGGAAGTACAAGCCGGCACAAAGAAAATCAAAACAGAATTCATTGTGATTGACACACCCTCACCATACAACATCATCTTGAGAAGGCCATGGTTGCATGCAATGGGGGCAGTTCCCTCAACGTTGCATCAACTATTGCGGTTCCCAACAGAACATGGGATTGAAGAAGTCAGAGGAGATCAACTGCAGGCAAAAAATTGCTCCATGGCAGCAATGAAAACTACCTGCAGCATTCAAGAACCAGGGAAGGCAGAGATTGAAGATGAGGACATGGAGGTCCTAGATGATGTCGGCAAGGAGCCAGCCGAGAAAAGTGAAGAAACACTAAAGAAAATCCTCGTCCAGGAGGGCGATGAAGAACGCTTCTTTCTTCTCGGCTCAGGCTTAGCCGAAGAAGAAGAAAGAGAACTGGAAGCTTTTTTGAGAACAAACATAGAGGTGTTCGCCTGGACACCTTATGAAATGCCTGGCATTGACCCCGAGGTCACATGTCACAGACTGAACGTCGACAGGTCGGCCAAACCTGTAATACAACGAGCCAGAAGACCGACGTTGATGCACGTCGAAGCAGTGGAGGAAGAAGTAGATAGACTTTGGAAGCCAGGGCCATCAGAGAAGTCAATTATCCGACATGGCTATCGAACACTGTGGTGGTAAAGAAGAAAAACGGTAAATGGAGGGTCTGCGTAGATTTTACGAGCCTGAACAAAGCCTGTCCCAAAGACAGCTTTCCTCTGCCCAAGATTGACCAGCTGGTGGATGCCACATCTGGACATGGAAGGATGAGCTTTCTGGATGCTTATAGGGGGTACCACCAGATAACCATGTACCCCCCAGATGAGGAGAAGACAGCGTTCATCACCCCAAAAGGCTTGTACTGTTACAGAGTAATACCTTTTGGGTTGAAAAACGCAGGAGAGACTTACCAAAGGCTGGTAACCAAGATGTTCAAACACCTGATTGGCCAAACAGTAGAAGTCTACATCGACGACATGGTCGTGAAGACCAAGGAGCCTAGGGGTCATCTGGCTGACCTAAAAGAGGTCTTTGAAATCCTCAAAACATATCGGCTCCGACTCAACGCATCAAAGTGTGTGTTTGGAGTTGGATCTGGTAAGTTCTTGGGGTACCTGGTGACAAGAAGAGGCATTGAGGCCAGCCCAGATCAGATCAAGGCCATCCTAGATTTACAGAGCCCGACATCGGCAAAACAGGTACAGATGCTTACCGGAAGGGCCGCAGCCCTAAACAGGTTCATAAGCAGAAGCTCAGACAAATGTAAACCTTTCTTCAACCTGGTAAAGAAAGCCACGGATTTCCTTTGGACAGAGGAATGTGAGGCCGCGTTGGCCGACCTAAAGAAGTACCTGACTACGACTCCAGTCCTCTCAACACCTGAACCTGGGGAAGAGCTGTTTTTGTACTTAGCAGTTTTAGAACACGCAGTAAGTGCGGTGTTAATTCGAGAAGAAAAAGAGGAGCAAAAGGCTGTTTACTATGTAAGCAAAACCTTGGCCAATGCAGAAACAAGGTATCTACCCCTAGAGAAATTAATGCTAGCCTTAGTGATGGCTTCAAAGAAGTTGAACCATTACTTTCAGGCGCACAAGATTGTAGTGCTAACAGAGCACCCTTTGAAACCCTTGCTACAGCAGGGAGACTTAACTGGAAGGATAGCAAGATGGGCAGTGGCCTTGGGCCAGTACGACCTAGAGTTCAGGCCGAGAATAGCAATTAAGGGCCAAGTTTTGGCCAACTTCGTGGCTGAGTTCACCCCGGAATCCAACGAACATCGGGCTCCGTTGAGCCAAGATGAACGTTGTCCCAGCAAGCAAGGAGAAGCCCAGCAAAAGGCAAAAGAACAAAGGAAGGAAAAACTCAGACCCTGCAGCATCTACATCGGCGACTCTTTCAGACTCTTTGTCGATGGAAGTTCAAACCGACAAGGAGCGAGGGCAGGAGTACTACTGATATCTCCAGATAGAGAAATAATAGAATAGTCCATCCGTTTGGGGTTCAAGGCCTCAAACAATGAAGCAGAATACGAAGTATTAATTGCAGGACTAAAGCTGGCAGCAGCAGCAGAAGTAGATGAGGTAATAGTTTTTTGTGATTCACAGCTTATTGTTAACCAGTCAACAGGAGAATTCGCAGCCAGAAACGAAAGATGTTGGCATATGCAAAAGAGGTCATCAGATTGGCAGCCTTATTTCAGAACTGTCGACTACTCCAAGTAAGCTGAGATGATAACAGCCACGCCGACGCATTGGCCAACCTGGCAAGTTCAATGCAGACTGGAAAAACAAGGACAATTATGATTGACTATATGTCGGGCCCGAGCATAGAACCACAGAACACAGAGCAGGAAGCAATGTGTGTGGACATGGGGCCAAGCTGGATGGATGCAATTGTTGCATTCCTGAAAGAAGAAAGCTGCCAGAAGACCGCAAGGAGGCACATAAGGTCAGATTGAAGTCGGCAAGATTCAGTCTCACAGCGGACGGACATCTCTACAGAAGGTCATTCACTGGACCCCTCTTAAGGTGCGTACACCCTTTGCAGGTTGAAGATTTTTTATATGAAATTCATGAAGGAGTTTGTGGAAGCCACGCTGGAGGCAGATCACTAGCTCACAGGGCCATTACCCAGGGGTATTGGTGGCCCTACATGCAAAAAGATGCAGAAGCATACGTGAAGAAGTGCGAACAATGCCAAAGGTTTGCACCTTTGATACACCAGCCAGCTGCTGACCTGAATCCAGTATCCAGCCCTTGGCCGTTTGCCCAGTGGGGCATGGATCTTGTTGGACAACTTCCCCAGGCAACTGGGCAGAGAAAATACTTGCTGGTAGCAACAGATTACTTCACGAAGTGGATAGAGGCAGAACCTCTTGCCAAAATCCGAGATGTGGACGTCAAGAACTTCATATGGAGAAACATCATCACCAGATTTGGCATTCCAAGAGCCATAGTTGCCGACAACGGAACGCAGTTTGACAGCAAACTCATCAAGAACTTTTGTGCGAAATTCAAAATCAAGAATTACTTTTCAACACCAAGTTTTCCCAAAGTAATGGGCAAGCAGAAGCATCCAACAAAGTAATTTTGGATGGAATAAAGAAGAGGCTGCAGGCAGCAAAAGGAAAGTGGGTAGACGAATTACCCAACGTGCTTTGGGCATATCGGACTACGCCGAGAAGATCAACAGGGAATCCCCTTTGCCATGGCTTATGGCACAGAAGCAGTCATTCCACTGGAAGTCGGCATCCCAGGGATCCGAACCCAGGGAGTTGAGAATGGGACTAATGACATACTCTTAGCCCGAGATCTGGATCTTTTGGAAGAACGAAGAGAGAAAGCTGCAATTCAGCTCGCAGCATACCAGCAACAGCTTGCCAGAGCTTACAACAAGAAGGTCAATCCAAGGGATTTTCAAGTCGGCGACCTAGTCCTGAGAAAAGTCGTCGGCAACAAGAAGGATCCCAGAGAGGGCAAGCTTGGCCCAAACTGGGAAGGACCCTACAGAATCACTTCGGTATTAGGCAATGGAGCCTATCGACTTGAAGATAATGAGGGCAAAGCATTGCCTAGACTATGGAACACTTGTAATCTGAAATTTTTCTATCATTAGATGTTCCTTGTTATTTTTTCAACGTCATCAATAAAATCATAGCAGAATTCCTCTACATTGATAAAAGATGCACAATATTATTTCTGAATAATGAGAACCCAAGTAGAACTCAGATTCACATTGGGGGCAAAGAGAAGAAGAATATGCTTAACACTTGTTGAAATTTGTAGCAATTTACAAGTTGAGGTTAAGCCAGAATTATTCCTTATCTTCACTTGTTGAAATTTGTAGCAATTTACAAGTTGAAGTTAAGCTGATTCCTTATCTTCCCTTGTTGAAATTTGTAGCAATTTACAAGTTGAAGTTAAGCTGATTCCTTATCTTCACTTGTTGAAATTTATAGCAATTTACAAGTTGAAGTTAAACCGAGATTATTCCTTATCTTCACTTGTTGAAATTTGTAGCAATTTACAAGATTGAAGTTAAGCCGAGATTACTGTTTCTCTTCGCTTGTTGAAATTTGTAGCAATTTACAAGTCGAAGTAAAAGTTGAAGTTAAGCTGATTCCTTATCTTCACTTGTTGAAATTTATAGCAATTTACAAGTTGAAGTTAAGCCGAGATTATTCCTTATCTTCACTTGTTGAAATTTGTAGCAATTTACAAGATTGAAGTTAAGCCGAGATTACTGTTTCTCTTCGCTTGTTGAAATTTGTAGCAATATACAAGTCGAAGTAAAGCCGAGGTTATTGCTTAAACACTTGTTGAAATTCGTAGCAATTTACAAGATGTCGTTAAACCGACATATGATCATCTGTTGAAATTTGCAGCAATTTACAAGTTGAAGTAAAAGTTAAGTATATTGTTTAAACATTTGTTGAAATTTGTAACAATTTACAAGTAGATCATTGTTTAACGCTTCTTATAACTTGAGGAAAGTTTGTAGGTTGAAATTAAAACAGTATGTGTTTTACACTTGTTGAAATTTATGAAAAGTTTGCAGGTCAGTATTTTGCCGAAGTAAAGCTTGTAGTTATTATACCCGAGGTATGTAACCCCGAGAAGATTGCACAAATGAGGCAAAGTATGAAAGGTATGCAAAATATTCTAAGTATAGAATCATACAGAAGTAATCAAGAGAAAATAAAGATTGAGGCATTCAGACAATACAGTTGCAGTTTTTTATTAAAGAGGAAGGATATAGGTTCCATCACCTCAGAATACCGAGGTAATAGAACCTAGGGGCAGTTGTGGGGATATATTTTCTGAGTACCAATACGTGGCAAGGTGACGCCGATGTGTCAGCCGAGGTGCCACGTGTCGTGGTAGTTATGCCGAGGTGATCTCGGAGTTGCCGAGGTTATCTGCGAGAATACCGGAATCCGAGATAAGCGGAGAATGAACAAGAGTCCTAGGATGAAGAAAGACTTCAAGATGGATAAGGGTAATACTCTTAGGGAGTTTATCCTTATCTCTTAAGAAATCCAAAGTAAGTACTGAATTGGAGTCCATAGAAGTCAGGCTTCTAGTGGGACTAGGATTGAGTAAACTATAAAAGAGAGACACCCCGTGGGTCTAAGATACGTAATTTTATGCTTTGAGTAGTGAGTTTAGCACTCGATTATCTTTGAGAGATATACTGACTTAATCGTCGGAGAGCCCCCGGGTGGAAGAACCACCGTCGGAGTCTTCTCTTTCTGTGCAAGACAGCAGGGTGCCATCTATTCAGCCAGTGTTCTACAGCTGAATTACTAAACGGGCAGTGTGATCGGAAAATCACTCACACAAAAATGTACACAACAAAATGCATTTTGCCAGCTCGATTATATGTGATTTTGGTTAGAACTCCTGCAATACAATTCACAATCTGTGAGCGACTAAGAAAGGTGTATTCACCATCTTAAGACTATTGTTTCTTTTCACATGAAGGTACAGACAGGAATCAAGTTTCCACATAAGTGATAACGTTCATCAGGAGAATATGAATAAGTCAGGAATCAAGTTTCCACATAATCAAGAAGTTATATGCAAACATAGAAGGAACTATTATTTATTTATTTATTTATTTATTTATCTCATATCACTTTATTTCTCTTCCCTTCTTTGCAAAATTTTTGTGAAAGATAGGTTTATATAGAAAATTTTGTAATCAATGAAACTAATCCCAATAATTAATAAAACGGTCATATATTTATTTAGTAATTAAATTTGTATGATGGTTGATAATAAAACAAAATTTAATTGTGTAACTAAAATGTTTAAAACTAATTAATTTTGAAACCACAAATAATTAAATGATATTTTAATTTAATTAAAAATTCACCAACAATTTGATCCTTTATATTTTCAAAATTTTGGAAGCCATTTTATTCTAGTAGGGGTGAACTAAAATGGCATAATCAATTGGGTTTTCAGTTAACTTAAAATTATATTTAAATTATGGATTTAGGTAGGCATTTATTTAGGAATAAGAAATGAAGAAGAAAATATAAATATATATATTTATATATATATTCGCATTGTCCTTATCTTTCCTTCTCTTCATAAATAAATACTTAAATCCATGATTGCCCACAACCTAAGAGTTTAATAATTCAAATTTTGTAACAAGATTTCACTTTTCTTGAGATATGATTACGGAAAAGTGTTACTATATTGTATCTCCAAATTTTTAGAAAAAAGTTTAGTGTTTGTGAATCGTGCTTATGAGGAAATGTTGAATAGTTGTTCTAACCTCATTTTCTAACTCGCTAACATCTTACTGTATGCAAAAGAATAATAATGAAAAAAAAAAAAAAAAACTTTATGATCTAGGTACCAAAAAGATTACAAAAATAAATTGATAATATAAAAGTGCCCCGAAAATATTGAGAATCCTTATGGTTTCAACCCTTCATATCTAGATGCCTAGCTAGCTAGTTATCTCTCTCTCTCTCTCTCTCTCTCTCTCTCTCTCTCTCAATTTAGTTGTAAATTTTTTATTGACCCATCCCTTGACAAAGCATATGCCCAATTACGATACCAAATTCCTCCTTAGCATATCAAACAAGAAAAAAAATATGCCCAAATAAATAAACAAGGCTAACAAAGCTTCAACTTATTTACCCAAAGAAGAAACAATGCAAGAGAAAAAAGAGTGGTCTAAACTTCTAACTTGAGATTAACGAGTGATTTTGTTGGCCACTAACTAGGAAATAATTTATAAATATTATATAGAAATGATTTTGTTTTTTATAAAAATAAGTGTACTAAAAACTATACAATTTTTTAAAATTTGTTTAATATATATTTAAGAGTACACATTAATAAGATCTTTATAAAAATATATTAAATTCAAATTCAAATACGTAAAAACGTCTAACAACATAACCACAAACATATAGTAAATTCAACAATTACATATAAAGGATTTTGTTAATGTGGACAAAATAATTGGCCCAGTGGTTCATGCAACTATTCCTTAAAATATTGATAAGGCCAAAAGTTTAGAGCTTGAATTAATGGAGTGAGTGCGTCCTTTCGTTATAATCTAATTTATTAATCCTCTAATATTCTATCGTTTGCCAAAAATAAAATAATAGAATTTTTAAGAATATTGGTTAACAAACTAAAAATAATTATACATTTTTTATGATACACATCCTCCTAAATATTGAACAATTATTTCAAACTACTGGTAAGTAAAAAAATAAAAAAAAGTAAATCAATTTAATTTGGTTTTTTCAATGCATGATTTGATTTTGATTTTTAAAATTGGCAAATCGTACATGACTATTTGGTCTATAATGTTATAGTTACAATTGCAGTTTAGAATTGAACACGACCCTTTATATATATTTAGGGCACAGCTTCTTTCCAATCCAAATCTGGACTGGACGGTACCGTCCGACCCTTGGGGGCCCACTACGGGTTGTGTTTCAATAATCTAAACCGTTCAATGTGTAGAACTCGTCGAGTACTATAAGCCTGTAAAAAATCAGGTTGATCGGATATCAATAGCTATATGATCAAATCAGTTTTTAGTAAGCCGTTTATTTTTCACCGTCCATTTTTTTTCATAAAAAACTGATTTGATCATATAGCTATCGATATCCGATCAACGTGATTTTTTACAGGCATATAGTACTCGATGAGTTCTACATATTGAACGGTTTAGATTATCGAAACACGACCCGTAGTGGGCCTCCAAGGGCCGGACAACACCGTCCAGTCCAGATTTGGATTGGAGAGAAGCTGTTGCCATATATTTATGTATATAATTTGTTACTTACCATGAACACTCAAGTATTTCATTAATACTTCATATATAACTACAAATTTTACTTTTCAAACAAGGCCTTAGTTTGTTTAATTCCAAATTTCATATAAATGTAAGTAGTGATTTCATCTTTGAAGTTTCGTTTTTTTTTTTTTTTGGTAAATTGAACCAAATTGAATGACACGCTTCCTACGCACCCTCATAACCCAAGTTTACAAATTTCACAAGTAAAATACAACCTTATCCTTAGAAAAATTAAACAGAAAAACTCATAACCTAGATAGTAGTAATACAATTAATTAAGTGACTCTTCGTATGCTTATAATGACAGATGAATATGTTTTGCTTGGAAAAAACTAAATAAAAATCGATTGATGTTAGGGGTCTCAAATAATTTACCAAACCTCTCATATACACACATGTGGGTTTATGTAGGTCTCATACGAATGTGAGAAGTTTGGTAAAAAATTTAATAGATTATTCGTTGTTTGGAAAATTATTCAATATTCTCAGAGTACCACGTGTTTGAACTCCCTAACAACCATCATTCAACATGTCCACTCATGTTTCTTAATCACCCAATACAATTATCCACCTACTTACCTTCTTCACCAATCATAATATTGTAAAATACTACGTGTCCATGTTCCAAGATTACTGAATAATTACACTTGGGATTCATATAGCATTTTCCTTCAAAACCGGCATCGTTTTCACTCAAGTTTTATTAAAGTAATGGAGTTAGTTATATTCGCAGGCATAAACCCGAAGGTGATCTGAAATACTTACTTACCGGGCTGGGCCTTGGGAGCTCCGATTTTCGGCGCACATTAGTTTTGTCTTCTTCATGCGTTGTTCTGTCCGTTAACTAAACACCGCCGGTGGTTTTCACATTATAAACCTCCACCCTCCTCTCTCTCTCTCTCTCTCTCTCTCTCTCTCTCTCTCTCAATGTTTCTTCCTACACATTCAACAACACATCACTCGTCCACTAATCAAAGGTGAGTCGTTTTCTATCTTTGTTCCTGTGATTTTACTTATTTACTTGCTGCATTGTTGTTCTGAAGCAATGATTCATATAGAATTTTGGCAATTGTGCTCTGTTTGGTTGCTCGGAAAATGAAATGAAAAATTTGAAGGAAAAGTGGAGAAAATACACTTTACATATATATTTGAATATTTGATACTGTAAATTTTTTTGGTGGAAATTTTAACAATTACATTGTGTTTGGTTGCTGAGAAAATGTAATGAATGAAAGCAAAAGATAAGAAGTTGAAAATTTGAGTATTCCTTATGCTTCATCATTTTGTTAACTCGTGGTAAAACAACTTAGGGAAAATTACAGTCCAATATGGTGTGAGAAAAAATAATTACAGAATCATTGAAAACTTATAACTTTAATTATTAATGTTGATAAAGTTTTCCACTAATTTGTAATTATTTTTCTAACACTACACTGATAAGTAATATCCCCAACATAGTTCTAAATCGCGGTATCGGGTAACGTAACGGTATCGATCGCGGAGTATCGGTATCGGTAGTATCGACCGGTACGTATCGGGTATCGAGCGTCGTAGCTGTGAAATTTCAAAAATCATTAGCAATCCCTCTTTTATGCATTTTTTTGACTCTTTTAGCCTTAATTTATCACATTTTAATCAAAATTTTGATATATAGAGACACTTTTGACTCATTTTCAACTAAATGATATGTATTTATTTTAGTCTCAAGCTTTTATTTGGCATATATGTTAAACTTTTAATATAAAATTGGTGTGGAAATATTTTTTTACTTATTTTCAACAATGAAATACTTCCACATGCACAACAAATTAATAAGAGAAAGAGGGACATAAAAATAAAGCATTCGCTTCAATCATAATTGCATATAAATATTTGAAGAATTATAAATACATATTAAAATATATCTCATTCCCATCCTATAACATAATATAAAAAAAATAATAATAACCACAGAAAAAAGAAAAAAAAAAAAAACAAATTATAAACAAACCGAACACAACTTACAAGCAAAACCATGACTTCTTCAGCCAAAAGAAAAAACAGAGCATTATAAATGCTCCTCATAAACAGAGCATGGAATGGGAATGTATCGGAGCTGTATCAGAGCATGGGATTAGAAAAAACAGAACATTATAAATAGAGCATTTTTGCAGGTGCTTTGCTCGTTTTCAGCCGTATCGGACTGTATCGGAGCTATATCGCTCACGTATCGGATTCAGACCGATACGTATTGGGAATCAGCCGCTACGGATGGGAAATTCATTCTCACCGGTATACCGGTGAGTATCCGACTCGGCACTCCCATTTTCCGGTACGAACCGGCCGGTACGGCACGTACCGGCCGATATTTAGAACCTTGATCCCCAACAACTTAATTGGGCATAATTTGACAACTTTGCTTCGCTTAGGTTAATCTTTCTTACATTTTCTCGGTAACCAAAGGTTTAGGGCTTAGGTTTCTATTTTTCTTGGTGGTTTATGTTTTAGTCTTGCTAGGGGCATAGTCAAAGGTGGCTTGAGATCATTAGACCACTTAGGCTGTCATCTGAAGCCCACAAGAAATTTTTTAAAACTTCTTATTGTCGAATGTCCCAAATTTTCAAAGGCTTAGTTAGAAAAGGCCTTATTTTGATACTTGAGGTCTCTTAAAATTTTCAGCCGCTGCTGGGGATAGTTTTCTGTCATGTTTACTTGCAATTCACGTGTTGTATTCTTCTTCTAAACTATTTGAAAATTCATTTCTCTCTCACAATATGTATATACATTTTTAGGTAATTATGTTTGTCTATATATATAAAGATATATTGGGAGAGGGGTGTTAGGATTAGACACACTCAAAAATCAATCCCACACTGAAAAGAGATAAGATATTTACGTGGTTCGGCAATAGCCTACGTCCACAGGAGAGATATCCACTATAGAATTTTCACGGAGGGAGTTTACAACACTTACACCTCACTCTCTCTCTATAGCACTCTCACTCATAGATTACACTCTCTGCTCTATCTTTCTCTTTCTGATGATCTAACTCAGCTCACCTCATTCCCCATTTTATACACAAACAGGAGGGAACAAAGTCAAAGAAAAGAAGTAATTGGGAGGGCTGTCACCTGCCATCTCCCCTCCTACTTCTTGACTTGGAGAGCCAACCAACCAACCTCCAACTACTCCTCCATTTGGGCTGGAGTTAACAATTCTTCCCTTCCACACCTATATGGATAACTGACTTCTTACTTGAAGTCTATCCCGGTCAAATTCTTGCAAACTTCCCGTTTGTTTCTAGTGACAACCTTGGCCATCATGTCAGAAGGATTCTTGCCCGTGTGAATCTTTACCAGCTTCATTAGCTGTTTTTCCATCACTTCTCGTATCCAATGATACCGGACATCAATGTGCTTTGTACGTGAATGGTACATAGAATTCTTGCTCAGATCAATTGCACTCTGACTATCACAATGTACCTTGTACTCTTCTTGTTGCAGACCCAATTCTTGGAGAAACCACTTTAACCACAACATTTCCTTTCCAGCATCTACGGCAGCAATGTACTCTACCTTTGTTGTAGATAAAGCAACACACTTTTGTAGTTTGGACTGCCATGAAACAGCTCCCCTACAAAGGTGAATAAAAATCCTGACGTAGACTTTCTACCATCAAGATCACCTACCATATCGGCATCTGTAAAACCCTCCAAAATTGGTTCAGCTCCCCCATAACACCCCCAAAAATTAGCATATGATATAACCAAATTAACTCAAAGACATAATCTAAATCCCATTACTTCTCATTATTACATACAAGAACATTGAATAATATAGACCTTTAAATAGTCAATATTCATACTAAATCTCCATTTTTTCATTAAAAATATCCAATATGAGATTTCACAAAAGAGAGACCACATGCATTAATATCCATCATCCCTAAGATATAAATCTATAGCATGTGATAATAAGAAGTTAAAACAACAAAATACAAATTAATGCCTTAATGGCTACAAATTCCAAGGCTTTGCCTGGTTATAACAAAGTGGTTTTCAAACCTATACATAGATAGCCCTTGGCTTACAAAACAAAACAAATAAATAACTGAGCCTCGTGTTCAAAAAGATCCTCCACGCCTTCACTTTGGCGATGGCACACCACAATCACCTAAAAAATAATTTCCACTAAGGGATGAGCATAAAGCCCAATAAAGATAATCTAAATAAAGTGCACGCAGTTTAACAATATCATGAGGTGCAATGCATATGAGATGCCAATGCCAAAATCATTGATTTTCTCATTTTGAAATTCTCATGCCATGCACTTGGTCAAAAACATAACCAATTCAATCATTCACTTGATAGAACAAGAGGCGGTAAATACGACACTGGTAATCCCTAGGCTAGTGTCTGCAAGTAGGCATAACTGTCACTACCAATCTCCACTTTACTAGCTCCTAACTGAAAGGCACGAGGTACCTACTATGCGCGTGTTTCAGTCTTTCACCCTAGACACTCAGACCAACTTAAACAATACCAATCTACACCCCCTATCTGGACTTACCAAACGTATTTATCCCATAACTCAACACATTTCAAATATTCTTAATGAATCAATTTGAAAATAAATTTCTCAAATCCAATGCGAGGATTAAACCATAAGATTATGCAATGTTCAATGCCATGTATGAATTTACAAATATTTCAACTTACCTATTTCAAATGCAATTTCTACAATAATCAATACAACCCTCCACGGTTGCCCAAACAATTATCTCTATACTAAATATAAATTTCAAGAGACAAATATGACTCATAATCTCATATTTTCAATCATTTCAACATAAGAGTAACAATCACATGTTCAATCTCCTCTTTTCCAACTCAATCAAGAATCATAATATTCCTCCAAAAATTTCATCAATTTTCCCTTTTATTCAAACTCAAGAATTCACCAAGAATTTTCATAACTCAAAAAAAAAAAAAATAACATAAGTTTCTTTCAACATTTCTCAATACCATAACATGATAAATATTTTTCATCTTTCTCAAGAGTTCAATATTTTTAAATTAAATAATTTCTAAAAGGAATCTCAATAGTTTCCAATATTCTCAACAACATTCTCATCAATCTCACTTCCTTTGAACATCCACTTTCACATTCTCATTTGTTCAATAAACACATACTTTCAACACTTATAAATTTCTCATAAGATTAGCCAAACATCTAAATTTTTAACATTTCAAGTTCCTAGGGTTTTATCAAAACTTGGGGATTTCTCATTCTAAAAATAAATTTCTCAAATTCTTGGATCCCACAACAACCACATTTAACAAGTTGAAAACTTTAAAAAAAAAAAAAATTGAGAATCTTCCCCTTTTTGTACATTAAATATATTTTTAATAAAAACCCTAATCTCTTATCAAAATAACACATAATAAACTTAAAACACATACACAAAATTTGGAAAATCCCTACCTTAATACTTAGGAGAGAAAATTAATGAAAATACCAAAATTTGACGTTGTCGGATTACAATCTCCACCGGTTAAAACGTTGCTCTTACCAAGCTCTTCACTTTGGCCTCAAGAACTAGGGTCTAAAACCTTATAGATTTTGGTGGATCAAAAGTTTTACATGATGAATGTCAAAGAAAAAAAATTTTGTGCGGGAGAGAGAACTGAGCTGAGAGAAAGAGAGGATCGAGAGTGGGAGAGAGAGCTAGGCAGCTCTCTGGAAAATGCAAAGAAAAGAATGGCAAAAGGGTGGACAACCCCATGTGGGGGTTTGTCCTTTTTTATTTTATTTTTTATTTTCAAATCAATACAAATATCTATCTCTACATATACATTTATATATCAATTAAAAGTATGTTTCAATATCATTATAAATTTAGTAACATAAACGACAAAAATGATATAATCTTTTCACACCATAAAATATATTTCGTTTAATAGTGCACACCATAAATATTCGTAACTCTCATGATAATAATAAACATAATAATAATAGATTGTTAAAAACAAGTCATGATTCAATCAAATGAGTCCAAAATGACTGTAATTTAATAATTTAGAATAAATATCCAACTGAGATTGAAGAATAAAATAATTTAAATAGACTCAAGGTGATCCCCACCATTCACATAATTAAATATGAACCAAAATGATTAAGTATGGGTTAATCAAATAAGTCTCAAAAATTAAATTTATATCTCATTTAATACTCAAGACCCAAGAATAAAAACTCAAAAAAAAAAAAAAAAAAAGTGCCAAATAAGCCTTACGAAGTCGAAATCAACAAGTAATATAATTTGTTTTCATCAATTTAAATAGAATAATCCACGATACCACAACAATAATAATAAGGGAAAAAAATTCAATTTGATTCAACTCGTTACAATCTTCCCTCCTTAAGGAATTTCGTCCTCGAAATTTGCTTGGATAAAAGAATAATGAGATTTGCTCTTAACATAACCACTTGAGTCTTAAACTCTCAATAACAGTTTTCTCATTAAGACGTTCCTTCAATACCCTAAACACTTGCCAAGCTCACTCTTAAGAATTCAACGTTGTCTTGCCTCCTATTGTAAAAGACACTGCAACCAAAATCGAAAACACTTTAAACGTGTAAGTGTAGATACAACAATAATTTCTCACGGATGGTACTACCACTTATAACTTAAATCAAATAAGAATGGCAAACAGTCTAATCCAGTAGGCTCTACAATCGAGATAACATCTGGTTCTATTTACATTCACAAAATTATTTTACCAATATGAACTAACAATTTTTTATTTTTATTTTTTTTTCAAAAGACTCAAAATTAAATTCCTACAATCCAAGGCTATCCATAATATTAAGATACATAGTTCTATAGAAACCGCCCCTCAACTTAGAATAACTCGTACTAGAATTTCAACCAACAATTCATAATAGGACGTAAAAAAAATATAGGCGACCTTTGCAACATATAAAGGGTTGATTAAAATATGACAAACTCACAATTGAAATACAACTGTACTCACAATCTCACTTGAACACGTTCAAACACACCCACAAAATTTGCTCACTGCAACCAACTAACTTGATAGATCACAACAACAGAAGAATCCAACTATTTTAAAGAGCACTCAGAAAAGTATTCAGACATTACACACCATTAAAGATGACTCACCACAAACAATCTTTTCCATAATCTAGTGCAACAATTTATTTGAAACCAATCCAAAGTGATTATCTCAGGACTCTTAACCAATGAGAACACCCTCTCTTTAAAGATACAGTTCAATAATATATTTTGTAATCGCAACCGTCACACAACAACTAACGCATCCCAATATTAAAACGAATGCGCATTAGGTTGCCCAATTTGAACAAAACTAACACAAACAATGACTTAAAATATTTCATCCCATTGGAATCTCCATTCATCCCCTAGTACAATCATATTCTTCCCTAAATTATTCCACACAAAGAGAAATTCACAAATCATCTTAGCCCCAACTGCTTCGCCTAGAACGACAAGAAAAACCGACCTTCATGAAACATAATGCAATCAAGTCGAACACACTACTCGAAAATTCTAAGCCACAATTTTAATTACCCAACCAAGCAACTTCTGCATTATTTTCGTTTACCTATCCACTTTATTTTTTTCACTTGACGAACCGACTAACATTTTATGCAAACTTGTCTATATCCCACCCACACAATTTCACTCCAACATAGAATTTATCCGAACGCTCACACAATGCACTCCGAGTCCACATAGAATTCATCAAGATTAGATACATATTCTAACAACAATGCTAAGGTACTCCCAACAAAAGTTAACTCAAAGCCACTCTCATTCTTTAAAACCCAAGCCATGACACTAACTCCAAAGTTACAACACAATTCTACATCACACTAATATTACGATAACCCACGAGATCAAACCCAAATTGAACAACTCTTACTATACTAACTCACTTATTGACAAGTATTAATACTGCTCTTGAGGCCAGTTAATTGAATAGTCTACCTCTCACCCTAGAAGTATACAAAACCAATCACAATGAGACACTTACAAAGATTAACACTGAAACAACTCTAAAATTCCCAAATCGTTAATAAATTGATTAACCTCACATTAAATAAAATCTCTCCAAGTGAAATTCAATGTACATCCCTCGCCAAAAGAAATAATTCTACACTTTTGATTCAGAATTCTAACTGAAATAATCTTTTCAGTACTTCAATCCAATCACTACGAAATCTATTCCACACCTAAAAAATAACAATTTAACTCGAGAAGTAATCCACCACAGCTTACTAAAGTACAAACAAAATAAAATTGAATCCTCATAACTACTCATGTCACAAATAATAACACTAATTACCATATCAAACCTACCACGAAAGCCTACACAACTCAAGATGAAAGATTACACCAAAAAATATTCAGTCTTGTGGTTACTTCAAAATCTCATCCAATACCTCTAATCAAACTCACTATTGCACAACTCTAAAAATGTACTACCACTTGCTACAATGCCACATGTTCACTCTAGGAATTTTTTAAGTCAACAATAATCATTCCATAACAATTTGCAAGACTAACCAAAATAGCAAAAGTAATTCATACCAATTTATTCTCCAACAAGGGTCCGCCAAATAACATCTTATAAAATAATACAATCACAAAACACAATGGAATAAAATTAAAATAAGGAATCGCCCTCTATTAGGCAAAACTAAATATCTTTTAATTTAGGAAAATCACTTACCACTCAAAGTCAAATATACCCAAATTAAACCCAATAATAATATTAGATCAACATACCAATAGCACAAATTCTCACCACACTTATAGCAAAACGAAGGATCAATATAAGGGGTTCACAACTCTTATACCGAGGATACAAAATAATCTTATAGCTAAAGGACAAGGGATACAAAATAACCTCCATTTCAATTGCATGAAAATCACCGTCACTATACACGCCAAACTTAACCCAAAATGCTCACATATGCTTCTCATATTCACGATTTCTAATCCATAAGTAAGAGTAACTATAAAAATTAACATCAATCACTCGCGATGGATCAAGCACTAATTTTCATGAAAATACTCAAATCATAGTCACATCAACCATCTCAAGGCACCTAATCATAATCTCCATAGAATCACAACATCCTCACATGATCATTTCAAAAATTTCTTTAAAGACATTGGTTTGCTAACACAACTTTCGAGACATCAATTATATCATATCTCTAAACACTTATTGCACTTGGGTACATCAACAATCAACTCTAAGACAATTAACCCCACCAAACTCAAAAGCATTCAAAACTTGGCTACATATCCCAAAATGTCAGCTCACAAGTCACTATAAATATATTTTACTATTAAAAATTCAATTAAAAAGCGCAACCCCAATCAAATTTAAACTCATTCTAATCTATCTCAAAATTATTTATCTCGGTTGCCCTCTTAGGCTTCGTAACAAAATTATGAATAAACAAACTTTAAGAAATACATCTCTTACTACATTCTATAATTTGTATCATGCTAAGATCACGTTTATTCCCAAGGAATTTTAGAACTAGCTTTACGTATTTCAATGTACACTCTAAAATATTTTATCTTAGGTTACTTTAATTATCGTTGAAGTTGCAACCAAACCGTAC
Organism: Camellia japonica; assembly: GCA_030407325.1. NCBI lineage: Eukaryota > Viridiplantae > Streptophyta > Magnoliopsida > Ericales > Theaceae > Camellia > Camellia japonica. The sequence continues at coordinate 76,790,494 of JAPPVO010000017.1, read as the reverse complement.
TACTACAACAAGTTTAATCTCTAACTCACTCTACTTTCATGATTTTTCATCTAGCCTGCTTCCACAAACTTGATATAAAGTCGAAAAATAATTAACTCCTCATAACAACAAACCATTCACTATGCAACACAATCTCTACCATTTTGAGTTCACACTCACGCCTACAATCATACCAATCGGTTAACCCACGTTTGAATACTGATTCCACAACATCTTGATCCATCATCTGAGCCATATTAGTCTAACTTACCCCTTCTTCATGGAAAAAGGCATCCTCCTGAATGGAAACACCCCGGGCACCCCAACGGCCTCTCCCGCTTTATGACATCTTATATAAGAGATAGAATTTAGCTTAGAAATATGTACTCCACACTAGTTCTCACACACCGCATATGGATTAAACATAAACCTACATATGTATCTACATCACATAAAGTAACCACATAAGCGCATAGTCACATAGAGCACATACGAGTTACCACTCCAAGATATTGGTTCGTTCCACAAACATTCAAAGACTTCCAAATAGAAATAGTATTGATCAGGTGCTTTTCTAAAAGTACTTCTAAGAATTTCATGGATGCAAATCACATCTCAGAAGTTTAACCCCATACACACATAGTCACATAAACATGTTATCACATAGCACATAAGATGTACAACATTTCTGACAAGCGAAATGAACCCACTGTGGCAAAAACCACTTCTCATGAGCCCCAAGTATTCAAACCTGATAGTTCTGATACCAAGTTCTAACACCCCCAAAAATTAGCATCTAATATAACCAAATTAACTTAAAGACATAATCTAAATCCCATTACTTCTCATTATTACATACAAGAACATTGAATAATATAGACCTTTCAATAGTTAATATTCATACTAAATCTCCATTTTTTCATTAAAAATATCCAATATGAGATTTCACAAAAGAGAGACCACATGCATTAATATCCATCATCCCTAAGATATAAATCTATAGCATGTGATAATAAGAAGTTAAAGCAACAAAATACAAATTAATGCATTAATGGCTACAAGTTCCAAGGCTTTGCCTGGTTACAACAAAGTAGTTTTCAAACCCATACATAGATAGCCCTTAGCTTACAAAACAAAACAAGTAAATAACTGAGCCTCGTGCTCAAAAAGATCCTCCACACCTTCACTTTGGCGATGGCACACCACAATCACCTGAAAAATGATTTCCACTAAGGGATGACCATAAAGCCCAATAGAGATAATCTAAATAAAGTGCACGCAGTTTAACAATATCATGAAGTGCAATGCATATGAGATGCCAATGCCAAAATCATAGGTTTTCTCATTTTGAAATTCTCATGCCATGCACTTGTTCAAAAACATAACCAATTCAATCATTTGTTTAATAGAACAAGAGACGGTAAATGCAACACTGGTAATCCCTAGGCCAGTATCTGCAAGTAGGCATAACTACCACTACGAATCTCTACCTTACTAGCTCCTAACCAGAAGGCACGTGGTACCTACTCCGCGCGTTTATTCGGTCTTTCACCCTGGATACTCAGGCTAACTTAAACAATGCCAATTTACACCCCCTATCTGGGCTTACCAAACGTATTTATCCCATTACTCAATATATTTCAAATATTCTTAATGAATCAATTTGAAAATAAATTTCTCAAATCCAATGCGAGGATTAAATCATGAGATTATGCAATGTTCAATGCCATGGATGAATTTGCAAATATTTCAACTTACCTATTTCAAATGCAATTTCTACAATAATCAATACGACCCTCCACGGTTGCCCAAACAATTATCTCTATACTAAATATAAATTTCAAGAGACAAATATGACTCATAATCTTATATTTTCAATCATTTCAATATAAGAGTAACAGTCACATGTTCAATCTCCTCTTTTCCAACTCAATCAAGAATTATAATATTCTTCTAACAATTTCGTCAATTTTCCCTTTTATTCAAACTCAAGAATTCACCAAGAATTTTCATAACGCAAAAAAAAATAACATAAGTTTCTTTCAACATTTCTCAATACCACAACATGATAAATAATTTTCATCTTTCTCAAGAGTTCAATATTTTTAAATTAAACAATTTCTAAAAAGAATCTCAATAGTTTCCAATATTCTCAACAGCATTCTCATCAATCTCATTTCCTTTGAGCATCCACTTTCACATTTTCATTTGTTCAATAAACACATACTTTCAACACTTATAAATTTCTCATAAGTTTATCCAAACATCTAAATTTTTAATATTTCAAGTTCCTAGGGTTTTATCAAAATTTGGGGATTTCTGATTTTAAAAATAAATTTCTCAAATTCTTAGATCCCACAACAACCACATTTAACAAGTTGAAAACTTTAAAAAAAAATATTTGAGAATCTTCCCCTTTTTGTACATTAAATATATTTTTAATAAAAATCCTAATCGCTTATCAAAATAACATATAATAAAGCTAAAACACATACACAATGTTTAGAAAATCCCTATCTCAAAACTTAAGAGAGAAAATGAATGGAAATCCAAAAATTCGGTGTTGTCGGATTACAATCTCCACAGTCAAAACCTTGCTCTCACCAAGCTCTTCACTTTGGCTTCAAGAACTAGGGTCTAAAACCTAATAGATTTTGGTGGATCAAAAGTTTTACATGATGAATGTCAAAGAAAAAAAAATTTTGAGGGAGAGAGAACTGAGTTGAGAGAGAGAGAGGACCGAGAGTGGGAGAGAGAGCTAGGTAGCTCTCTGGAAAATGCAAAGAAAAGAATGGCAAAGGGGTGGACAACCCCACGTGGGGGTTTGTCCTTTTTTTCGATTTGTTTTTTCAAATCAATACAAATATCTATCTCTACATATAAATTTATATATATATATATATATATATATATCAATTAAAAGTATGTTTCAATATCATTATAAATTTAGTAACATAAACTACAAAAATGATATAATCTTTTCACACTATAAAATATATTTCGTTTAATAGTGCACACCATAAATATTTGTAACTCTCATGATAATAAAATAAATAATAATAATAGATGGCTACAAACAAGTCGTGATTGAATCAAATGAGTCCAAAATGACTTCAATTTAATAATTTAGAATAAATCTCCAACTGAGATTAAAGAATAAAATAATTTAAATAAACTCAAGGTGATCCCCACCATTCACATAATTAAATATGAACCAAAATGATTAAGTATGGGTTAATCAAATAAATCTCAAAAATTAAATTTATATCTCATTTAATACTCAAGACCCAAGAATAAAAACTCAAAAAAAAAAAATGCCAAATAGGCCTTACGAAGTTGAAATCAACAAGTTATATAATTTGTTTTCATCAATTTAAATAGAATGATCCACGATACCACAACAATAATAATAAGGGAAAAAATTCAATTTGATTCGACTCGTTACAGTAGACACATCTTTGGAGTTCCCTTCAAGTACCGAATAATCCATTTGACTGCCTCCCAATGCTCATTTCCGAGATTGGTGAGGAATCTACTCACAACGCCAATTGCGTGAGCTATATCTGGCCGGGTATACACCATTGTATACATCAAACTTCCTACTATGGAAAAATAAGGTATTGCCTCCATTTCTTTTCTTTCAGAGCTGGTCGTGGGACACGAACGCTTTGTCACTTTGAAATGGTTGGCTAGTGGTATGCTGACTGGCTTGGCATCTTTCCTGTTGAACCTGTCAATCACCCGTTCAATATATTTCTCCTATGACAGCCATATCTTCTTGGCTTTCCTGTCACGAACAATCTTTATGCCCAAAATCTATTGTGCTGGGCCTAAATTCTTCATGTCAAAATACTGCGACAAGTCCTTTTTCAACTTGTTGATCATAGCAATATCTTGTCTGATGATCAGCATATCATCGACATACAACAGTAGGATAATGAAGTTTCCATCTAAAAACTATCGAAAGTATACACACTGGTCCGCTACTGTTCTTTTGTGCTCGTGATCCATCATGAATGAATCAAACTTCTTATACCATTGTCTCGGCACTTGCTTTAGGCCGTAGAGACTCTTCTTCAGTTTGTAGACTAGATTATGTTTCCTTTTGACTTCAAATCCTTCTGGTTGCTCCGTATAAATCTTTTCATCCAAATCACCATGGAGAAAGGCAATCTTGACATCCATCTGTTCTACCTCCAGATTCAAGCGAGCTGCTAATCCTAAAGCTACTCGAATGGGAGTCATATTCATAACTGGGGAGAAGATCTCATCAAAGTCAATTCCCTTATTCTGCTCAAAACCTTTGACCACCAAGCAAGCTTTATACTGCAATAGTTTACCGTTGCCATCTTTTTTCAACTTATACACCCATTTGTTCTTCAAGGCTCTCATGCCTCTTGGAAGTGGAACAAGCTCATAAATGTGGTTTTTCTACAAAGAACTCATCTCCTCCTTCATAGCTGGTATCCAACAGTCTTTCTCTGTATGACTCTTTGCTTCCGAAAAACTCTCGAGCTCCCCCTCATCAGTAATCAGAATATATTGAGAAGCGAGATATTTGGTTAATGGTACTACAACTCTTCTAAATCTCTGCAACTGAAGCCCAGTTGCCTCTGGTTGATGGGGTTGCTCCTCTTGTTCAACACCCTTTTCATTTGGGTCTTCATCTCTTTCCTCCTGATCCTCAATTTCTGGCATAGGATCCTACAACTCTGGCATTTCTTGTTGCACATCATCACATCTAGCATTTTGTAATAGCTCAGGAGATAGAAACAAGTCTGGAGTGATGACATCTCTAGACTTTGTAGACTTCTCAAAATCTACTACTGTCTGGTCTTCCTGGAACACAACATCTCTACTCTTGAACATCTACTTGTTTACTAGGTCCCACAACTTGTACCCAAATGTTGCATCTAAATAGCCCACAAGTATGCATAGAGTGGACTTGTCATCAAGCTTCTGTCTGTTTTCCTTGGAGATGTGTGTGAATGCCTTACACCCGTAGACTCTCAAGTGAGAATATGATATCTTTCTTTTGGACCAGACTGCCTCAGGTATCGCAAAATTCAACAGGACTGAAAGCGACCTATTGATCAGATAACAGGCTGTACGGGTGGCTTCAACCCAAAATGACTTTGGCAACTTTGTCATTCTAAGCATGCATCTGACTCTTTCAACAATAGTGCGGTTCATCCTTTCTACCACACCATTGTGTTGTGGGGTACCGTGAACTGTTGTCTCGTGCCAAATACCCCTGCTAGCATAATATGCTTCAAAAGCATTGGAAATGTACTTGTCACCATTGTCTGTGCAAAGACACTTCAACTTCTTCTCGGTCTCTCTTTCCATCATTACATGGAACTCCTAAAAGTGCTAGAATACCTCATCCTTCGTCTTCAGGAAATACACCCACAACTTCCTTGATGCATCATCAATGAAAGTTAGAAAATACTTGCGGCCGCCAAGTGATTCCACTTTGATTGGGCCACAAACATTTGAGTATACCATACTGAGCACTTCTGTTTTCCTCTTGCTCGTTGAACTAAATGATACTCGATGTTGCTTGTTATAAAGACAATGATCACACGGCTTTAGGGCACTCCCTTTGGATAAGAGTATCTTGGATTGCTTTGCCAATAGATGCAATCCCTTCTCGCTCATGTGAGCCAGTCTTTTGTGCCATAAGTCTGGTGACTCATTGTCTTCTGCTGCATTAAGACTTTCCAAACAGATCTTTGTTTGAGTCTTGTACAATGTTGAAGACATCTCTCCTCTGGCGATTGTCAAAGCTCTTCCTGTCAGTTTCCAAAGGCTATTTCCGAATGCACTTGTATAGCCCTATCAGTCTAGGGCGCTTCCAGAGATAAGATTGAGGCGTAAATCTGGAACATATCTCACATCTTTGAGAACCAGCTTGTGCCCGACATTAGTCTGAATACTAATATCTCCAATGCCCACAATATTTGAATAGCTAGAATTTCCCATTCGAACAGTGCTAAAATCTCCAATGTTGTATGAGCTGAAGAGTTCTCTGTGGAAAGTCGCATGATAGGATGCAGCAGTGTCTATCACCCACTCTATACAGCTATGGTTAGCCACGTGAAGGCAATCCTCCTCTTCACCATCTGCAAGAAGTATTTCATCAGTTATTGTGGATGTCGTGTTCTCATCTCCCTTTGATTTGCTGCTTTGGCCTTTATCTTTCTGGCTTGGGCAGTTCCTCTTTATGTGACCCTCCTGGCCACAGTACAAGCAAGTGAAGCTACAGTTACCTTGACTTTTACTGTCTCTGGATTTACTCTTGTTGTTTCATCTGCCTGTATTCTTGTTTCTTCCTCCGCCTCTGTCTCTGCCTCTTCTTCTACCTCTGTCTCTGCCTCTATCTTTTGTGACAAGAGCATGTGACTGATTACCTCCCATGTCTTTCCTCCTTGTCTCTTCATTGTACATGGTGTCTGTGACCATGCTCATAGTCAGCTTCCTCTCTGGTGCAGAGTTGCTGAGAGAAACCACCAACGTCTCCCAACTATCCGATAAAGAACTAAGTAGTAGTACGACTTGCATTTCATCATCCAAGGGCATCTTGACGGTTGGAAGTTGATTCACCAGATTCTTGAATTCACTAGTGTGCTCGGCGACAGACACATCATTCTTCAACTTTAGATTTACGAACCTTCTTTTCACCAAGGCTCTGTTCCAGGTGGTCTTTGACTAGTACATTCCTTCTAATATTGTCCAGAGGACATATGCATCTGTCTCCTGGGCGACATGGTGGAATACACTGTGGTCTATCCATTGTCTGATACAACTAACAGTCTTCCGATTCATCTTTATCCAGTCTTCATCCTTCACTTCTTCCGGTTTAACCCCTTTTAGAGCAATAGGGTAAAACATGTCTTTATAATATAGGATGTCTTCCATTCGCGACTTCCAGATTGCATAATTAGAAGGATTCAACTTGATCATGGCTCCTAAAATTGATATAAATTCCTCCATGGTCTTCTTACTTTTTACAGAAACTCTGATTCAAAAATCTAACCGTATACGGATCGCTCTGAAATACTCCAAATAGTTGGAAACAACTATTAGATCGTCAAAAACGGACTTCAAATGGCTCAGATCTAGCGAAAATAAGTTCGATGGTTCAGATCTGCAGATATACCTTGGCCGCATAGCACCAGATAGCCCTCTACCTCTGGGTCGGGTCAACTAAGTCAAGCTGCGTGATGACATGGCAAACACGTGACGCTTTACGTCGATCTGACGTGTTGATGACGTGGCTACCAGTTGTCGATGGCGTGGCAGTGACGTGGCTGCCAAATTCTGATAACGTAGCTGCCAGATGTCGTTGACGTGGCGATGACGTATCTAATGACCTGGCACTGCTATACCCAAAAAAATAAATTTCTCTAAATGCTATATGTGGGACTCAAACTCTAGACCAAGGGGCTTAGGGCCTTAAGCTTTAACCACTGAGCCAAGTGAACCCTTGTGATGTTATGTCCCCGGAAAAATATTTAAAGTATCTGGATTGGCTACAAATTAGAACAGAAGTGACAGTCAGAACAGAGGTACGGATTCAAGAGGTGGCTCGTACGGATTCTAGAGGTGGCTCCCACAATAGTGTAGCACTTAGCTCTGCACAGCACTTTACTCCGCACAGAACAGAGGTCAATGGATCCATGACAAATAGAGGACCACAAAGTGGTCAAACAGAGGCCAATGGTTATTTAAGTCCCCCAAGGCGTGGGACTCCCGTGGTGGTACTTACAAAACATAATTCTTTATAAGGTCATAGTCAAATATTGTTTAAAATATAAACAAACATATCCATGGATTTTTTTTTAAGCAAATAGAGTTCAGAAATAAAACTGAAATCTTTATAAAACATAACTTTTATTAATATATTAATAAAACATAACTTATATAAAATAGATATGGTAAGTCAAAACATAAGTAAAATATATTTTGGTAACTCAAGGTATAATATAACTCACCTTAACTTTAATACCTTACTCTTTCTTTTCACTATCAAAAACCCTTTTAACTTCCACCACTCTTTCCTTTCTTTCCTCTCTTTCTTTTCTTTCTTTCTCTTTTCTTTCCTTTTCTTCTCTCTTTCTTTTCTTTCTCTCCTTTTTCTTTCTCCTTTCCGTTTTCTCTCCAGGCGCCTCCGTATTTATAGGGGAAAAATGCGCTACGTGGCAGATTTCAATAATAATTACAAAGATTCGTTCTTATCCTTAATAGATATTTAAGATAATTACCTTTTGACTCAATTTTTAATATAATTACATAAATAAATTAATTTCTAATTAAATTATACTTTATCATATACTAATGAAAAATTAATTATTTATTTTAATACCACACCCATTATTATTATTATTTATATTTTGACCCCTAAACTTTTAATAATTATAATATTTTACAAAATTAAGCATAATAATATATAATAAATTATATATTTTTTTAACTGAGATTAAATAACACCCCGACCTCCATTTTGCCTCTGCTTTCTGGGTCCAGACTCCTCTCGTCGAGAGCTTCCTCCTGATATGCTCGAAAGTAAATTTTGAGCAACTTGATTTCTGGGCAATTCTGAAAAAACACATCCTGTTTTTCTGAAACATCAACCAGTGAGGCTTTGATACCACTTGTTAGGATTAGACACACTCAGAAATCAATCATACACAGAAAAGAGATAAGATATTTACGTGGTTCGGCAATAGCCAACGTCCACGGGAGAGATATCTACTATAGAATTTTCACAGAGGGAGTTTACAACACTCACACCTCACTCTCTCTCATAGCACTCTCACTCATAGATTACACTCTCTGCTCTATCTTTCTCTTTCTGATGATCTAACTCAGCTCACATCATTCCCATTTTATACACAAACGGGAGGGAACAAAGTCAAGGAAAAGGAGTAATTGGGAGGGCTGCCACCTGCCATCTCCCATCCTACTTCTTGACTTGGAAAGCCAACCAGCAAACCTCCAACTACTCCTCCATGTGGGCTAGAGTTAAAGAGAAAGGGGGGGGGGGGGAGAGACTTAAAATCATTCTAAAATTAATAACTTCATGGAAGTCTAATTGTGATTTGGGTTTGTCTAATTGTTGTTATATTATTTCTGATTCAGGAACTGGAATATCTGTTAAGAGATTTTGAATTTTGTTAGATAGTAATTTCCACACAATGGAGGGCAATACAGTGACAGAATCATGGTTTAGTAACTTGTGGAAAACTTTGCCTAAGAGCATAGTTTCAGAAACTGAAAACTCTATGATTGGAATTTTGGCATTTGAAGTTGCAAGTTTGATGTCGAAGCTGGTTAATTTGTGGCAGTTTCTAAGTGATAAGCAGATTGTTAGGTTGAAGAAAGAGATAGTTAACTCGCTTGGCATTAAAAAGCTTGTATCAGATAATGCCAATTATCTAATGGATCTTGCCCTTGCAGAGATAATTCAGAATTTGGGATATGTGGCAAAAGCGGTTGCAAGGCTTGGGAAGAGGTGCAAAGCCCCTGTATATCACCGTCTTGGACATATTTTTGATGTCCCAATCACCAATAATCTTAAATGGTGTCAGTGGGAATACAATCTGAAGAAGTTTGAGAGGAAAGTTAAGAAAATGGGAAGATTTGTTTCAATTACGGCACAGTTGTATCAAGAGGTGGAATTGTTGGCTGAGCTTGAGCAGAGTCTCAGGAGAATGCAAGTACAAAGCAGCGTTGATTCAAGTGGGGTGAAATTGTTTGACTTTCAGCAGAAGATTACAAGGCAGCGAAAGGAAGTGAAAAGATTGCGTGAGATGTCTCCGTGGGTTAGGACATATGATTACACTGTCCGGCTTTTATTAAGATCTGTTTTCACTATAGTTGGGAGGATCAATCATGCGTTTGGGGTCAAACGATTGGCATCTGTCGAAGCATACAGTAATTCCGCACATATCAATTCTGAATGTCTACTTCGCAGCTATTCCGTTTCTGCTCGTATGCATACTATAGTTCATCCATTTGAAAATATGCCGCCTAGGTTCCATTCCAGATCTCTAGGGAGCTCGATTTCAAATTGGGAGCTGAGTGGTAATGAGATTAGATCAAAGAACAAGCCCCCATTATCGAAAACCAGAGTACCTTTTAAAGGATGTTTGATGGCTGGAAACGAGTCTCCTCTTCCGCAGAGCTGTATGCAGATGAGGTGTGAATCTCAGAGGTCAACTTATGCTTTCTCAAACAGCATTGACAAAACTAAAGATAGCTACGCAGTCCCATTATCTCGCAGCAGCCTAATTCATACTAAATTATCACTTTTCATTTCCAATCGCAATTTACTGAATGCCCCTCCATCCACCCTTGGTGCCGCTGCCTTAGCTCTCCACTACGCAAATGTTATCATTTTGATTGAGAAGATAGCTTCATCGCATCACTCAGTTTTTCTTGATGCAAGAGACGACCTGTATGATATGTTACCCACAAATATCAGAATCTCTCTGAGGGCAAAGCTAAAGTTGTTTGCCAAAACTTCAGCTTCATCTGTCTACGATGCTGCTCTTGCAGCAGAGATGAGTTCGACGTTAGCAAGCATATTAGAATGGCTGGCTCCGCTTGCTCATAACATGATAAGATGGAATTCTGAGCGGAATTTTGAGCAGCAGCATATAGTTCCCGGAACAAATGTGCTTCTGGTCCAGACCCTACACTTTGCAAATCAAGTAAAGACAGAGGATGCAATCGTAGAACTGCTTATGAGTCTGAGTTACGTGTCGAGATTTGGAAAATAAATTGACAAAAAGACTTTGAAAGAGCCTGCCGGTAGAAGAGCTTGGGATGAATATTTGCTCTAACTGGCTAGCAATGTTTACAGCGTGTTACCCTATCAGAAGAGATTTGACACTACCGGACAACTGACTGACTTCGTGAAGAGCTCTGTCACTGCTTGATCAATAGGGCAGCATACTTTTCGCTCTTCGAATTCTTGGTCAGTGAGAAGTCATTCTTCCATTAGTTGCGTTGTGTTTGGTTGGTGGATTTGGAGAGGAATTTTTAAAAAAAAAAAAGGAAAATATGTGTGAAATTAGGTGAAATATATGTATATTTTATTTACATTTTACTTACTTTTTCACTTTCCTTTTCCTTTTCTAATCTCTATCCAAATCCCTGAACTAAACATACTGTTAAGGTACTGTTTTAAGCACTCAAACAGATACTATTTCTTCTTTTGGGGTAATCTTCTGTTGACTTGGCTTGACTTGTATAGTTGAGTTCCACAAATTTTGTTTGTATAATGAATAAATGGAAATTTCACAGCCACTTCTTTGTAAAATATACTTGTACCATTAAGATTTCTATGGTCTAATTTATGTTTTGTTGACATGTTTTTAATCTCAGTGAGACCTCTGTTGGCTAATCTATAAACTTTTATAAGTATGGCAAATTTTACTTTACCCATGTGTGTTAGGTTATGTGCGATTTACCTCTCTAACATTTGAAAATGATCACGTAACTCCCATGTGGTTTGTAAACTTAAGTGCATCGTTAAACATTTTTGTCCAACTTAATAGCAAGTGTGAAATATATGACAAATATAAGGGAGTTATATGCTCATTTCGCAAATTTAAAGGGGGCTAATCGCATATGAAATAAAGTACAGGGGTTAAATGCACTTTGTCTTCCAAACAAATGATGAAAATATTTGTAATTCATACACTTAAGTTACTTATATACGGAATTATTTTAATCTTTTTTATTAAATCATTAATGGGACTAATGGTGCATTTCAATCCACAAACCACGTGGGAGTTATGTGATCATTTCTAAATATTAGAAGAGTAAATTGCACATAACTCAAATCACAAAGGGTAAATTATAAGTATTATATGGGTGCCTCTATTTGCACACCATCTTTCATTTCAATGCACACCACTACTCAAGGCACACCTTTAATAAATTGATAAATAAGTAATTTGCTCAATACACATCACAACTTTCCATCTTTACCCTTACTTACACACTCCATCCACAATCTTTCGTCTTTACCCTCACTCACTCACTCACACACTCCACCCCTACCCACGATCCATCTCCCCATCATTTCTCTATTTGATTGTCACCCCATACACCAGTGAACAAAACCAGTGGTGAAGACTCCTCAAGACGCTGGTGAACAAGACCAGTGGTGAAGACTCCTCAAGACGCCAGTGGTGCTCGTTGTCATCATAGTTGGAAATCACATTGAAGATACAGTAGGTGAGAATTCTTTTTTGGCTTAGATTTTAGGGTTTTATGTACTTTTTTCCATTGCCATGAGATTTGTATTTAAATATTTCAGTTTGGGAACCGTTCAACTCTGGACTTTCGAACCTTAACAATTTGTTCGGACTATTTCTGTCGAACCTTAGCCACTTATTTGAAGTGTTTCTTTCAAACATTAACCATTTGTTCGACATTTTAGTGTCGAACCTAACTACAAAAGGTGTGTATTATAGCCATTGGTCCTTTGTGATCATTTTACATAAAGTTAATATTATAATAAAAAATAAATCAATTAATAATTTACTTTGAAATGAAATGTGATGTGCAAATGGGGGCACCGTATTACATGTAGAATATTTGCAAAGGCTTGTGATACTTCTCTGACCGAGTGATCAAAAAATTTGAATGAGGTTACAAAATCTATGTACAGTCATTAATTGGTGTGGTAAATAAGGAAAATGAAAAATTCCCTTAAAAAAACTCCCCTAATCCTCCTAATTTTCAATTTGGGTAACTTTTTTTTTTTTTTTTTTTTTTTTTGCCTTGATATGGAAATTCGGGGCATTAGGGGCCCCCAATTTCGGGGCCTCAATCACAATTGGGTAAATAAATAGGGGTTGTGCCACAACACAGGTTGGTTTGGGAAGTGAATTAACTTTGTGATTTTTGGTTTTTTTAATTATTTTAGTTTGGGGTTAAAAAACTTTATCTGGAAAAGATTTTTGGTTTTTTTAATTTTTTTGTGAGAGAAATAATGTAATGATTATGGGTTTGATGTGATGTTTTATTTTTTGTGATTAAAAAGTCTATTTTATTTTTTGTGACTATTTTAACCAAAAAAACCCAACCTTTGGCTTCCCAAACGAAGCCAAAAGGATTTACAAGTTCTTAACATTTAAAATGTCTGTCTTTCAAATTGGAATAATATGAATATGATTTACAAACACAATAAATATCTATCTATCTATCTATCTATCTATACTATATATATAACCAAATGTAATTGTTTTGTCAAAAGTCTTTAAATATTTATTTCTAAATTATCATAATTTTAAAACTCTCTCTTTCCTACGTGGCAACCCTCTTTGATTGTCTTTCATATTTTCTATTTTCCTCCATTTTCTATTTGTTTGATTAATTAAAATGAAAATTATTTTCATTGCTTATGGATAAAGATTTGAATTTCAAAATTCATCTATATAGATAAACATATAAAAATTGATAAATAATTTATGATATTTGTTTGATTAATTAAAATGAAAATTATTTTCATTGCTTATATATGGATAAAGATTTGAATTTCAAAATTCATCTATATAGATAAACATATAAAAATTGATAAATAATTTATGAAAATTAATTTTGTATTCTATAGATAAAGATAAAAATTAAATAATTAATTTAAAAAAGTTAATTTCATAACTTATAGATAAAGATAAAGATTAAATAATTGATTAATAAAAATTAAAATAATAAAATTTAGATAAAAATATGATTTGTTAATCTATATATCTATCAAAAACATATATATCTAAATCTTTATTTTGATTTACTAATTTTTTTTTTCCTTCTATCACATATTAGCCTTTTTTATTTTGAATTTTTTATCATATGAAATGTCCTTATTATAACTTCCCAAATGTAGTTGTTTTGTCAAAAGTCTCTAAATATTTATTTCTAAATTCTCATAATTTTAAAACTCTCTCTTTCCTACGTGACAACCCTCTTTTATTGTCTTTCATGTTTTCTATTTTCCTCCATTTTCTATTTGTTTGATTAATTAAAATGAAAATTATTTTCATTGCTTATGGATAAAGATTTGAATTTCAAAATTCATCTATATAGATAAACATATAAAAATTGATAAATAATTTATGAAAATTAATTTTATATTCTACAGATAAAGATAAAAATTAAATAATTAATTTAAAAAAGTTAATTTCATAACTTATAGATAAAGATAAAGATTAAATAATTCATTTATAAAAAATTTAAATAATAAAATTTAAATAAAGATATGATTTGTTAATCTATATATCTATCAAAAACATATATATCTAAATCTTTATTTTGATTTACTCATATTTTTTTTTTCCATCTATCACATATTATCCTTTTTTATTTTGAATTTTTTATCTTATGAAATGTCCTTATCTATAATTTCTTATCTTTTCTTAAATTCTTAACATTCTCTTAATAATTTTTATTATTCGTTATTATCTACTAAGTGATAAAGATAAAAATAAATAAATAAATAAATAAAATTTTGTTGGCTCTAAATAAGAAGTGTATTAATAATTAAATAATGAAGGCTGCATGGGAGGAGGCAACACAAAAATCTTACAAAATTAATTTTCGTCATTATTTTATCCAAGGTAATAATTTGATATTCTTTCTTTTAGTTGTTAAAAATAGTTTGCATTAGATCATTGCTATGTATTTTTTCTTTTTCTTTTTTTATAAGGTTGTCATTTGTTATAACATTTCTTCAATCCCATCTCTAAATTCTCTCTTTGAAATTTTTGTTTTTTCAATAGTAAAGTTTAGAACTAATTTCTTATCAAATTTGTTTTCTTGGTGCATATTTAATTAAAAGATCGAGACGAGCAAAACTTTCCTATGATATATGAAATTAATGAATATAATACAAAGATGGTAGGAAAATACTATATATTTTTCGATATCTCTCTGTTATTATTAGTTGATTTGCTAGATTATATTATCAATTTAGAGCCCATATGATTTAATTCAATGTCTATGACTTTAGTTGCATTCGACCATTTTTTCATTGAGTAACCTATATAATTTTTTGGATAAATTACACTAACACCCCTAAGGTTTCTGTTTAATACAGATCTCTCCCTTATATTTGAAAAATTACATTCCTCTCCCTAAGGTTTGTAATCTCATTACAAACTGCTCTTGGATTGCTGATGTCATGCCCTAAAATTTTCTAAATGACCATCATGTCCTTTTTCCTACCATTTCTTCTTCCTATCATCATGATTACATTCTACAACTTTTCATTATTAAAAAAATCCATTAAATACAACAAAATAAGATTATGTATTGAATTTTTGTATTTTTATATTTGGTCAATTTAAAAAAAATCATAAAATATTATATTTGTTAAGTATATCTAGATTAGGTGTGTCTAAAAAATATAATAAAAAATTGGTTTAAATATTTAAAAAATTCAATAAAAAAAAACATGAAAAATAAAAAAAAATCCAATTTTTTGTGTGAGTTAAACCAAAAAAGATGATTTTTATTTCCCTTGAAATAACATGAACAAAATATCTGTATTATTTTATTATTTTATATGTATAAAAGCTAATGGGCAAATATGTCATTATAATCTGATATGGGGATAAGTGTAATTTTTCAAATGTGAAGGGATCTATATTAAACAAAAACTCAAGGGGTGTTAGTGTAATTTATCCTAATTTTTTTTTTGTTGGTATATAATGATTAAAGCTATCATTTGTTATATTTCTTCAAATACAATTCAAATAATTTTTCATCATTTTTTTTTTCGGTAAATAAAATGGATTAAAACTATTTTCTTATATAATTTTTATAATCTTACAAAGTTCTTATCTTGATTATTTTTATTTTTTTTAAATGCTGTAGAAACTATGCAAGTATTATTCAAACTATGGAGAAAATGATTATGGAGAAGGATTTATACTTTGATATGCATGCATCATTGATAGAGGAGATCAAAGATAGAGAGTTGCTAATAGAATTAATTAATGATTTATTTGAGAAGTACTTTTTATAAGCAAGGTAACAAACTTAGATTAAAAAATTTTAAAAATTTCTTATAAATTATAATTAAAAGTTGAGATTTACTCATAATTTGGTTCCACAATAATAATATACACCACTAATTTAAAAGTCTAAGTAAATTTATAATAACTTTTTCTGAGTTTATAGAATTTCTCTCTTTTAATGATTTCTTTTTTTTTTTTTTCTTCTTCTTTTTTCTGCATGACACTATAGTTTGATATAAGTTATTTATATTATCAAGTGATTGTGATACTATTATTCCTAACAATCTTTATAATTAACAATTTTTTATTTTGCATATCAAATTTTATTGTGAAATTTTATGAGTTAATTATTGTCAATGTCTACCCAGATGGCCTAACATCATGGCTTGCCACTATTAATACATAATTCAAGATTAAGATGATTTATTTATCACACAAAATGTATATAGTCTATTTTTCCGTGCATCGCACGGGTTACAGCTAGTATAAGTATATGAAAATGTATTAAATTTTTATATTTTTTTATATTTAATGAATTTTTTAAATATTTTTTTCATAAATATTATACTTTTTAAGTGTATTTATATTAAGTGTATTTAAAATTTATTTAAAAAATTTTAAAATATTAAAAAATCTACTAAAAATAACAAAACACAGAAAATAAAAAAACTCACTTTTGTGAAAAGTGGGAATAACCAAACATTTAGGATTCGTAAAACTGAAAACTATTCACCTTGAAATAAAAGCTAAACTTAAAAAAATAAAAAATAAAAAATAAAAAAAAATGGTGAACTAGGAAACTGAGGTGAAAGATTTTAAATTTTTTGTTTGAAAAAATTAAAACCTTTAAATTGAAGAAATTAGAACTTCAAAGTTTGATTTGTACAAAGATCTAATTCTGAACTTTTTTTTTTTTATAATTTCTTTTTTTTTTTTATAGGAAAAAGAGTTCTCTTCCAAGTGTTCTCTTCCAAGAGTTCTTTGGGTAAAACATTTTTTTTTTGGGTAAAGAAACCAGGGAGAAATAATTGTAAGGACAAACTCGAACCAAGCCACATTATGGTACTTTAATTATTTACATAAAATTTATGGAGGTAAAAAAAATTAAACATTTTTATTTATTATGGGTAAAATATTTTTTTTCTTTGGGTAAAGAAACTAGGAGGAAATAATTGTAAGGACAAACTCGAACCAAGCCACAATTCTGATACTTTTATTATTTACATAAAATCATTTAAAGAGTACCCAATCAGAGTTTTAAAAAAGTGAAACACAATAGTTAGTTACGATATTTGTATCTTTAATTATAATTTATGGTGTTGTTAGTTATAATCTATTGAGATATTGGTTATGACGTTATTTTGATTATGGTTCAAGAGTTTTTTTTGTTATATTTAATGTGATGTTTGGTTATAACACAATATTTTTATTTATTTTTTTATTTTTTGTCATGACTCTTATAATATTGAGTTATGTTATTTGTGATAATCAAAGAGAGGGATTTCTTTAGTCCACAATGGACTGGATCATACTATTGGGCCCGGGGGCCCATCATAAGTCTCATTTCAATGATCTAAACCGTTCAATGAGTAATTTCTCCCTGTAAAATATCATTTTGATCAGATATCGATAGCCTCTTGATCCAATCATATATTTATCAATGGTAAATATGATTTTAAAAATAAAGTTTATAACAAAAATGTGTTTTGATTAAGGGGTTATCAATATCCAATCAATGTGATTTTTTGCAGATATGAAGCACTCGACGAGTTTTACACATTTAACGGTTCGGATTATTAAAATAGGACCCGTGGTGGGACCCCACAAGCCCAATAGTACGTTCTAGTCCATAAAGTAGACTGGAGAGAAGCCCTCCCCATAATCAAACTCGTAAATGACATAACATGTATATAATATACACCTTAATGTTAGGAATACATAAACCAAATACAGAGTGATATATATGAGACATGGTCAGCCCTGAGTTTTTGAAAACCTAAGGAAAAATAATTTTGGCCTTCTAGATATTTATAAAAAAAATAAAAATAAAAATAAAAAACACCTTATTTGGTTTAAAATTTTGAAAAACAAATTTCTGAGTTTGCAATTTGTATTATATATATATATATATATATTTGCATAAAATATTTAAAAAAATTCCGTAAGAAACATATAATTGGGCCATAAAGAGAAAATTAAAAAAATAGGTAAGACAAAATTAGGCTAGCGACTAATTCATATACATATATTATATTTTATTTTTTCAATTGAGCTAACAATAAACACTTATAAATATTTTTTAATTAGGCCTTTTATCAATTGGGCCAAACAAAATTTTGGGGCCTTTAAATTGGCCTAAATTAATAAAACATAATCGGGTCATTTTGCATTTTTAATATAGTACAAGACTAACTAATTTTGAAAAATTCTATTTACACCCAAAAAAATGTTTAAGTGAACTCAATTTTACAGTAGACCCTATCAAATTATTTAAGGTTATAATTTATTCTCAGTACACCCTATTTTTCCCCACATTACCTTTTTGAGGTACACCCAAATAAAACAAATTTTAAATTTTAAATTAATTTTGAAAAATCTTTCTTTTGTTTACATATATACAGAGAGCACGACTAGTGAAGGCAACATCGACAAAGGCGGCACTGGCGAAAGAGAACAGTGAAGGAGAAAGAGATGGTGAATTTTGTGTTCGGACTTCCAAAACAGAACAAAGTGAATTTGTTCAGACTTCCAAAATCGAACAAATTTACTTTGTTCGGTTATAAAACTCCAAAAAATAATGACGAAAAATATGCTGAATATTCACTTTTATGTATAAAAAAAAAAAAAAAAAACAGAAATCAATAATTGTACTTTGATATTTTTTGTGAATAGTTACCTCATCTTTGATGGGTTACTTCAAAAAGTTATTTTGATTATTACTCGCATTCATTATTTGATTTTGTTAAAAATTTATTCTATTTGCAAGTAACAATATAATAAAAAAACAATAATGTTGATAATAATTGTGAGTTTAGGTAGGATATATTGGAGTTTTGAAGTGAGGAAAAAAAAAGAAAAAGAGAAAGAGAAAATAATTGAAACTTGCCGAAAAAGATGAAAAGATTTGAATAGGAAGAATATGTACCGTTTTGGGAACCAAAATAAAAAGTCACGTTTTTGTCAAAAGGTCCAAAAACGCAGGTGGCAAGAACGCAACAAAATTGGTTTGAGAAGTTATAAAAACGCAAGTGTGAAATTACAAATTGGGGCCTATGACAAAAAATTAAAAAAATAAATTTCTTATGTTGGGTAACTGTATTTTGGTCATTTTAATTTGATTTGATACCATAAACAAATATTAAACTAAAAAGTCAAAAGCCAACTTTTTACCAAAGTCCCAAATCACTTTCCAAAAAGCTAAAAAGCTTGGTAAAAAGTCAAAAATCAACTTTTTACCAACTTCCCAAAACACCCCAGCATAATTGATTAGGATATATATATATATTATTTTAAGATTTAATATTTGTTGTCCTTATTAATTAGTAAATTCATAATAGGGTAAAATACGAATTAAAAATTAAAATTTTGAGTTTTGAGTTCAAATATAATGGCGATGAATTTTGAAACCTTTTTTTTAGTCTAATTTTTGAAATCCTAGACGCCTTACTCGCTTCAGCTCTGAACAAATCCTGATATGAGACATATACATCTCATTTTGTATTAATCTTTATGCATCTAAATTTATTGTTTTTGGTTTAGTGATAGAAGAAGAAAAAGTTGAATCACAATGACATCTTGGACAAATTGAAATTCTAGATAAAGATATCCATCAAATATACATCTTATTCCTTTACATAAAGTAGTAGAACACCAAGTAGATTTGGATTGTGGGTAATGACTTCATCCACACACTTTTCTCCTTTTAGGAATTGCTTTTAGGAGCACCAACTTTCTTAAATTCAATCCCATTCTCTCAGACATGTCCATGTTCTCTGTAGTGAAATTGCTAGGAAGCTCCCAATCAAAAGACTGTAACAAAGTGGCCAAACCAAAGTGAACCACCCTATGAGCCAAGGTAAAGCCCACACAAATCCTCCTCCCTGTTCCAAATGGAATCAACTCATAATGTTGTCCCTTGTACTCGATACTTGAACCAATAAACCTCTCGGGCATGAAAGACAAAGGATTGTCCCAACAATCAGGATCTCTTCCAATGGCCCAAACATTCACTAGCACTTGTGTATTTTTAGGTATGTGATACCCCATATAGTTGGTATCTTCTGACGCACTCCGAGGAAGGAGAAAGGGAAGTGGAGGATGTAGTCGAAGTGTTTCCTTCACCACTGCTTGCAAATATGGCAATTCATCCATGTCGCTCTCTACGACTTTTCTATTTAGTCCGACAACTTGGTCAAGCTCTTCTTTCGCTTTTCTCATTGAGTTAGGATTGCGTAGAAGCTCTATCATAGCCCATTCCATGGTGATACTTGTAGTTTCTGATCCGGCAATAAACATTTCCTATATAGTAGTGCACTCATAATATTAATAACAGCAATGCTAGGTATCATGAAAAGTTTTTCATGAAAATGGTCATGAAAGATTTGTGATTTTTGGATTACACTTACAATAAAGCACCACACACTAATCAAGATAATCTAAGAGTCACAAATTTTTTATGATCATTTTCATGAAAAATTTTTCATGATCCCTAACATTTCTCTATTAATAAACATTTGATAAAAATAAAAATAAATAAAATAAATAAAATTATTTTAAGGGTAAATTTGGAAACTAACTTTTTTAGTCAAAAAGTTACAATAAAAAAATCAATTGTTTTCTTTACTTCTTTTTATAAATATTAAAAAAATAATTAAAACAATTATTTTCCAAAACAACCTTAAATATCAAAAGGATAAGTGAAATTTTGAGAAGTCATTTGAATCTTTTTCTTCCTATAAATTGAAATTTTGAAAATCCTTCAATAAGTGACGAGCTTCATTATACAGATAAAATATATATATATATATTTTTTTTTTTCATTTTTCGAACAACACATAAAACTTGTTTTCAAAAACTATTTTCAGTTTTTTAAAAACAATCCAATTTGATGGAGGGATAGATTCAGAATTATAATTATAGGGGTACGAAAATATGTTTGGGATGTAAATCTTTACAATTTTAAATTATTTAAAATTTTTTAATATAATATATGATATTTTTTTAAAATTTTCGAGGTGTGGTCACCTCCCTCCACCCCCTAAATTCATCATTGGTTTTTGTTTTTTTGTTTTTTCGTTTTTTTTTTTTCAATCCAACGTATTATTTAAGTAATGTTTGGATCATAAATTTATTTTTTTTATAAATCTATTTCAAAATGTTGATCAAAACACCACTTTATAACCATTAGATAATGTAAAATTTTAGGACACCTTGTAGAAAAATTTGGAGAGCATTTGTAGTTACGCACATAAAGTTTTGTGGTTTAATTATACTTACAAGTATGATAATTTTGACATTCTTCTCCGAAATCTTATGAGGATCTTCTCTCCCATCACCTTCATAATCAAGCAACACATCCAGAAAATCTTTCTTCGATTTCTCTTTCCTCCCCGACTCTCTCTCCAACACTCTCTCCTCCACGAACCTCGCCGCAATCTTCATTGGTTTCTCCAATTCTCTCTTCATACTCCTCTTGATTCCTTGTGGGTCGACCCATTTCAAGATCGGAAACGAGTCTGCCAAGTTAGGAATCGCTGCCAAATACATAACTTTGCTCATAGAATCCGAGAATTCAAATCCTTCCTCCGATTCTGGGTCCAGAAGATCCCTCGACAACATGAGATTTCCCACCAGGTTGAACGACATCAGGAAGAGGAAGCGACTCAGCTGCACCTGTTCAAAATTGAAGGGGTAAAAAATATTTGTTTAAATCAAAATGTTTAAAATAAATTAATTAATTAAAAAAACATAGATGAAAATTTATAGTAATTGTAAAAGATAAAACATTATGAAACCGTCCCACACCACACTCCAATAAAAATAATATATTATTTGTTATTCAATATATATCCTGTGAATGGTTGATAAAAATTTTAGGGTTTCTATCGATTTCCCTTGCATGAATGTTTGATAAAAGTCATACAAGTGTTTGATAAAATTTTTAAAATCATACTTAATTACATAAAAATTATTTAAAATTATCATGTCATTTAAATTTATTATATATATAAATTTTATATTATATAAATTTAATTTGAATCATACATTCCTATTCAAGGTAAATTCGGACAGCTAAAGTAGTAGAGGAGTGATGGAGACCTCTCCAATCACCACCCCACACACATGTGACAGGTAGTGATTGGAAGACAAAGAAAACAAAAAAAAAATATTCAATCAATGAGAGAGAGAGGGGATCAAAGGGGATAGGAAAAAAAAGAAAATCTTAGTCATTTTTAAAAGTAGAATTTAAAGGAGAAATGATAAATTAGTTTTGAAATATTACTCTACACCATTAAATAAAAGACAAGTGTCCCATTATTTCGTTAAAAAAAAAATAAAAGTAAAAAGACAAGTGTCCCATAATCTCGTCAAAAAAAATAAAAAATAAAAAACAAAAAAATGATAGGTTCAATCAATAACAATATCATCCCAGTTTATCTACACCATTAAGTAAAAGATAAGTATCCCATTATTTCGAAAAAAAAAAACCAAAAGTAAAAGGCAAGTGTCCCATCATCTCGCAAAAAAAACAAAACAAAAATATGATAGGTTCAATCAATAACAATATCATCCAAGTTTATCCCAAAAAAATATTATGAATTTTGAATAAATTATTAAATTTTTTATATATTTATGAGCTCTATATATATGTGTTTGATTTTTATATTTATGTAAAAAATTTAATAATTTATTTAAAATCTCTTATCTCAATAACAAACAATAATTTTCCTGTTCAAAGACATATTCATGGTTTTATAATCAGAAATTTTGAAGTGTGTAGCATTTTCTCCCATTGATAAGAATCATTTATTTTTTTCTCACATCAAGTACAAAAATTAAATGAATTTTGCACTTTGAAATATTTTTTTGAGTAATCTTATACTAAAATTTTTGTCAAATATCATATTCATATTCTTTCAATTCTATAACATATTTAGTAAAAATTTTGACATGGGTAGCATTTTTCATATTTTTTACTTAAAATTACAACAGCACCTCCACGGCAACCGCCGCCGCCTCGTCGATCCACCGGACCATGTTGTCGACGCACCGCCGTCGTACGGCGGCTGTCTCGTTGATCCGCCGAGTAACAAGGAACTCCATGGAGCAGAGCCGCCGCATCGTCCGCCAGTAACCGCCGCAGTTTCCGAGAGCGATGGTTCCGTCGCTGAAATCAAAGGCGGTTAGTGCGTGGGGAACTTTGCGGTCAGAGAAAGGAGCGTCGTGGTTCTTGAAGAGCTCTGCGGCGGCGATGGCTGACTGGACAGCTATGGTGTTCATGGACCCGAGTTGGAGCCACAGAACGGGTCCGTATTTGGGTCGGAGCTTGTGTAGGGTCTGGTGGGGCATAGGTCCGAGATCGAACATGTTGCCGAACACGGGCCAACCCGGTGGGCCGGGTGGTCTGTGTTTGTTAGGGCCGGGTCGGACATATTTGAAGAAGATGAAAAGAAGAGGTAGAAGAAGAAGAGTTAATAGAGTGAACCAAGGTGGTGAACTCACCCACTCCATTGTTGTGTTTTTGAGGCTTTCTGCCTCTCTGCTTTGCTTTATTGAGCCCTGAATTACTATTTTATTTTTTTAAATTTTTTTTTAAACAAATTACAAACACATCCCTGAGGTTCCTTAAATTATAAATTACATATTGTGATTTTAAAAAATACATTACGCCCCCTAGAGTTTTTAATTTTATAAAAAATAGTCTTTTATTAATAAATTATCAAGTTAATTAACAGTTTTTAATAATATTAAAAAAAATTCAATTAATTATGTTAAATAAAAAATTCTGACAGACAGTTATTTGTAATTTTTTAAATCACAAAGGTAATTTATATTTTAAACAAATATCTAAGAGTGTATTTGTAATTTATCTTTTTTTTTTTTTTTTGGTTGAGCAAGCCCTGAATTACTAGTTGATTGACAACAATCTTACATTTTGCTCAGTTAAAAAAAAAAAAAGAACAAAAAAAAAAATCTAACATTTTGTTTAGCACCTTTTTTTTTGTTTTAAAATTATATTTTGCTTTTTTGGGGGGGTCTTTTAAGTTTTTTTAAATTTTTTATTCTTTGGACATTTATGTTTTAAAATTTTCTCAACTTATTTTTAAAATTAATATCTATTCAAAATTAAATATAAAATGTCATGTTAGTTATCATATAAAATAAAAAAATATATATTAATATTAGAGTTTGAGTTTATGTCAAAGATATGAGTTATATATATAATCAAATATTTTCATATCATGTGATTGACAATATATAATTTTTGTCTAATTTATATTTGAGAAAACTCAAATATATATATATATATATAAAGTATAAAAGTGGAAGAAAAAACTAGAATAAAAAAATTGCCAAATATAAATGAGGAAAAATATAATTTATTCTCTTTTTTTTTTTTGTGTGTGTGTGGTTGAAAATAATTTAAGTAATTTTAATACATAAAATCAAGACAAAATGGTATTTTTACAATTTTAAATAAAAAAATTACTCAAAAATCTCGTTACTTATTAACTCAAACTTATATTAAATTGAGTTTTAATCCCTCTCTTAATATCTCTCTCTTTTTCCATTCTTTTTATTTTTCAGCTAAATTTCAAAATATGATTTAAATGGTTACTCAAATTTTTCTTAACAATTTTGTGTCTTTTAAATCTATAACTCTGTCATTGTTTTAATTTTTATACAAATTTATACTTAAAATGAATTTATTTATTAAAATATTTTATATCAGTGAATAAAAAATCCCAAATTTCAACCGAAGTAGACATCATACAACAGAGAAAAATGATCCAGACCGCCTTTCCCCCTTTGACCCCCTCCTCAAAATCCCTGTATAACCCTATAATTAACAAACAACTGAAGTTGACATCTCACCAAAAGATATAGAACCGAGACCGGACTACTAGGCTTCCTGGCAAATATTAAAAAGTAAATTTATTTTTTTATGAAAAATATTAAATAATCCTTAGGATCAGTGGCGGATGGAGTGGGGGGGGGGGTCACGTGCCCTGCATTTTGGATTTTTTTTTTCAAATATAAAGAAAATTTTTACATAAAAAAATTATAAAAATATTATTAGAGTGAAATGTCAATGACATTTTAAAAATTATAAGAATAATAATAGTTGTTTTAATTGAAAATGAAGAAACTATTATAAACTATATTATCTATGAAATTTTTTTAATGTAATTGTGATGTCATTATTATTGACATGTAAGTATAAGTAATCTCACTATAAAGATACGAAATTTATTAGATTGTTAGTTACATTTGACATGATAGGTTCACTCTCTATATGTTCATTTATTATTAATTGGTGATATCACATAGTAATGATGACGTGGTATTACCATTATATTAAATTTTTAATCAAATTTTATATAAAAAAATAATTTATCATTATATAATTTATTTTAAGACTTATATCCATATTTTCTAATATTGTCCATGATACACTAGTTATAAATAATTTTTTTTTTATATTTCTCGAAATCAATTGTAAAAGCTTGCGTGAAATATTTTTGTAAAAATTTTCGATATTGTAATTAATAAGTGCTCCCTCTAATATAATTTTTTTTGACTCCGCCACTGCTTAGGATCGTTATTAATGTTGAAAAATATGTAAAATAAAAATTATAAATATTTTGAGATATGTGAAAAGTGTATCAAAATTATAAATATTTTGGTGTTTTATGATTCTTAAAAATAAGCCTTAAGATTGTCATTATCAAAACTCTATTTGATTTATTTTTATTTTTGTATTACTTTTTCAATTTGGAGTCAATTTTTTTTTTTAAGATCCATCTTGACTAGATGATTCTAAATTTAAAAAATAAAATAAAATTAAGTTAATATTTTAAAAAAATTCACTAAAAATGAAAATAAATCATTTTATCAAAAAAATTCAAAAAATGTACATATTTTTTCCAATTCTAAATTTTTTTTATAGAAGAAATTTTTTTTATTTTTTTATTTTTAAGATCCTCTAACGTAAAGAAGTTTGAGAGAATTTTTTTAGAAAAAAAATATACCAAAAACAAAAATAAGTCAATTTAAAAAAGTTTTAAAAAATCAACTCTCAAAAGAAAGCGTCAATAAAACTCGGTGATCCCTGTTTCTCCTATCACTCATTTGACATGTGTCTATAGAAATTGTGAGAGTCAAGAAAGAAAAGAATCTCTTTCATTTTTGTTAAATATTTTATGAGTGTTGATTTCATATAATATTAAATATTAAAAATCATATTAAAATATTTTAATGTTATATAAGTGGGTACATAAAAATAATTTGAGCGTTGATTTAACATATGACTAGATACATAAAGGACCTTGATAGGTCCACCGAAAGTTTATTAAGCCGGAAAATTATTGTCTGTTCAGGGGGTAAGTTGAGCTAGTGCTCTAACTTCACTATAAGAAAAGTGAGTATATGAGACGGGACTATTTGCGACGGCACACTTATCGTCTCAAAAAGTCAGTTTTTGCAATGGCAGAAAATGCCGTCTAAAAAAAGCAGAGTATTTGCGACGGCACCATTTACCGTCTCAAAAAAGCATAGCATTTGCGACGGTATTTTCTGCCGTCGCAAATACTCTGCTTTTTTGAGACGATAAATTGTGTCGTCGCAAATGCTCTACTTTTTTGAGACGGCAAATGGTGCCGTCGCAAATACTCTGCTTTTTTGAGACGGCATTTTCTGCCGTCGCAAAAAGTGTCTTTCGTGTTTTTTGTTAATTTTTAGTGAATATTTTTAAAATTTTAAATATTTTTTTTTTATATGCACCTTACTTAGATGTATCTAAAAAAAAATATGAAAAAATATTTTTAAAAATTAATAAATACATAAAAATACAAAAAAAAATGTATTGAATTATTGTATTTTTGGTATTTAGTGAATTTTTAAAAGATTTTTTTTACAATTTTTAAAATTTTTAGGTGTATTTATATTAGGTGTGTCTAAAAATTTTAAAAAAATACTTAAAATATTAAAAAAATTCAGTAAAAACAATATAACACGGAAAACAAGAAAGTATAATTTTCTCAAAAGAGTTTTTGGAAAACACTAACCTAGCATAGTGATTGTGGTTTTGAGACAGCTTCATATATATACAGTCACAAAATGATTTGAATAAATTCTAGTACTTTTTTCTGTCGCAAAAAAATTTTAAAAAAACAATGTCTTCTTACTCTTTTGATATAACATTTCTCTTTTCATTCATTTTTTCATCTTCATGTCACTCTGTCTCTATCTCTCTCTCTTCTCTTTATCTCTTTCACTCATCACTTTTCTTTCTCTGTCTGTCTGTTTCTCTCTCTCATTTTCTCTCTATGTCTCTCGCCTATCTCTCTTCTCTCTATCTCTCCCATCTGTTTTCTCTCTCTGTTTCTCTCGCTCATCTCTCTTCTCTCTATCTCTCTCATTTCTTTTCTCTCTCTCTCTTATCTTTCTATCTCTCTCGCCCATTTCTCTTCTCTCTCTGTCTCTCTCTTTTTCTGTGTCTCTCTCTCGCTCATCTCTTTTCGCTCTATTTCTCTCTCTTTTGGTCTATCTCTCGTTCATCTCTTGTTTCTCTCTCTTTTTCTATCTTTCTCTCTATCTCTATCTCTATCTCTCTCTCTATCTTTTTTTCTGTCTATCTCTCTCTCATGTCTCTCTCTCACTCATCACTTTTCTCTCTCTCTCTCTCTCTCTCTACTTGTCTATTTGTCTATTTCTCCCTCACTATGTTCGCCTTGCTCACTCTCTTACTCACATCTTCTCTATTTATCGAGCTCCTTCTCGATTTATCGATCCACTATAAACGACGTCGTCTTACTCTTTTGAACATTTCTCTTTTCACCCATTTTTTCATCTTCATATCTCTCTGTCTCTGTCTCTCTTCTCTTTCCCTTTCTCACTCATCACTCTTCTCTGTCTGTCTGTCTCTCCCTTTCTCTATGTGTCTCTGTCTCTCTTCTCTATCTCTCTCTCACTCATCACTCTTCTCTGTCTATCCGTCTCTCTCTTTCTCTCTGTGTCTCTGTCTCTATTCTCTTTCTCTCTCTCACTCATCACTCTTTTCTGTCTGTCTGTCTCTCTTTTTCTCTGTGTCTCTCGTCCATCTCTCTTCTCTCTATCTTTTTCATCTATCTTCTTTCTGTCTCTCTTCTTTCTCTCTTCTTTTTTTCTCTCTAGCTTTCTCGCTCATTTCTTTCTGTCTCTCTCTCGTTTATCTCTTTTCGCTCTTTTTTTTTCTCTCTCTCTGTCTCTCTCTTGTCTATATCTGTTCACCAATTTTTCATCTTTTCTCTCTATTTTCTTTCTCTCTCTCATTCATCACTCTTCTCTCTCTATCTGTCTATTTGTCTCTCTCTCTCTCTGTGTCTCTCATTCATCTATCTCTTCTCTTATCTCTTTTCTCTCTCTCTCTCTCTCCTCTCTCTCTCTTTCTCTGCCTCTCACTCATCTCTCTCTCTCTCACCACTCATCTCTTCTACTACCTTCACCACTACTGCAAACGCCATTTCACTACCACCACTAGTACTACGGTCACCATTTCACCTCTGCGACTACCATTACTACTACCATCGCCACCACTCCACTACCACCACTACCACTATTGCCACTACTACTACTACTACTACCATTACCTCTCTTTCAACCCTGCTACTCTATCTACTCTACTACTACCACAACTTCACCACTAATCTCCTTCGTCATCACACCACCACCACCATCATCTCTTATCCACCACCTTCACCACTACTGTCGGTTCCTCTTCTCTACCACAAAATATTACCTCTCTTCTCTCTCTAACTCATCACTCTTCTCTGTCTTTCAGTCTTTGTCTTTGTCTCTTTCTCTTTCTCTTTCTCTCTCTGTCTCTCGCTCATCTCTCTTCTCTCTATCTCTCTCATCTCTCTATCTCTCTTCTCTTTTGCTCATTTATCTTCTCTCTATCTCTCTCTCCGTCTCTCTCGCTCATCTTTCTTCTCTCTTCGTCTCTCTCTTTTTCTATGTCTTTCTCTCGATCATCTCTTTTCGCTCTCTTTCTCTCTCTCTCTCTCTCTCTGTCTATCTCTCGCTCATCTCTTGTTTCTCTCTATTTTTCTATATGTGTCTCTCTCTATCTGTTTCTCTCTCTGTCTCCCTATCTCTCTCTCTATATCTCTTTCTCTCTTTGTCTCTCTCTCACTTATCACTTTTCTCTCTCTCTCTCTCTCTCTTTCTCTCTATGTGTCTGCCTGTCTGCTTATCTCTCTTCCCCATTGTGTTCACCTTGCTCACTCTCTCCCTCATCTCTTCTCTATTTACCGAGCTCTCCACTACAAGAAAATGCACTTTTAGCGACCACTTTGTCTCTCTCTCGCTCATCACTTTGTCTCTGTCTGTCTCTCTCTTTCTCTCTCTCTATCTCTCTTCTCTATCTGTCTCTCACTCATCTCTCTCTCACCACCCATCTTCTCTACCACATTCACCACTACTGCAAATACCATTCCATTATTACCACTACTACCACTGCAAATGCCACATTGACCACAAAAAATTAACTTTATTTTAATGAAAAATATTATTCCTACTTCTACCAAATAAAAAAAATAATAATAATTTTTTATTCATTAAAATAAATATGAAACAAATAAATTTTCAACCTTACTAAATGAAAAAATAAAAAAAAAATAAAAATTCATTAACTATAAAAAAAAATTATTTTAATAAAAAATAATTTTTTTTAGCAATGACATCCTCTGTTGCAAAAAAAAAAAAAAAAATCATTTTATTATTTAAATATTTATTTGTAATGAAAATAAAAATAAAAAAATCCAAAAAAATTTCCAAAACCCCCCCCTTCTTTTTTCCATTCCCGCCCGGTTCCCTCTTCCCTCTTTCCATTCCCGCTCCCCCCTCCCCAAAAACCCAAAATCCCCAATCTATTTCTTGTTTTCCATTCCCGCTCCCCCTCTCCGTCCCCCCAAAAACCCAAAATCCCCAATCTGTTCAACCAAAATCCCCAATCGGGTTCTCCCCCTCGCGCCCCCCCCAAAAACCCCAACCTCTTCATCCAAAATCCCTCCCGAAAAACCCAAAATCCCCAATCTCTCCTTCCGTTTATCTCTCTACCCATTTGTCTCTCTTTAGGTTTGAGTGTGAGAGAGATGGGGCAACAGTCTTTGATCTACAGCTTCGTGGCTAAAGGAACAGTGGTTCTCGCCGAATTCACTGGAAATTTCACAAGCATCGGTTTCGCTTCTTCAGGGACCATTGGTGATCCTACTTTGGTTTCGCTTCTTCGCTTCGATCGTCTCTCTTCATACGTTTCTCATCGGCCCCTTCCTTCTTCAGCTACCAAATCCACGGCCTTCTTAAACTCTCACAAATGGGTACGTCTCTCTCTCTCTCTCTCTCAATTTTCAGTTTTCTGATCCACTTAATTTACGATGTTTATCGTAAAATCTCATGTTCTGGTGCATCACAATCCTATAATTGAACTAACTAAATTATTGTTCATCTTTAATTAATTTGCTATTAAGTCTATGTTGTTCTTAGGGTTTTAATTCATATAACTAAAAACTCTGACAATTTTATATGCGTTTAATGGGTTTATACTTAAACTGTTTTCTATTTAACATTTTTTGTTCCACAAACTTCAATCTTTATGGTTTTTCTCTAAATTTTGATGCCATTGATTTTTCCTTTAGTTGTTAAAATTTGAATCCGAACCAAGTATAGTCGGTGAAAAATAGCCAAAATGGGGCTTTCTTTTTTATGGACTTCTTGAATCGTTTTTAAACAGTGATTTTTGATCTTCTGAGCTGATGTGAACTGGGTATCCTTCTATATGCGGTTCTGATAAATAAAATATTATGTTTCCAATTTGTTTGCCAAGAAAATGTTCGGAAGGGAAGATAAATTAGTTGTTTGAATATTGGATAGGATGGGTCATGGTTGTTGGTATCAATAGAACAAAAATGTCCGTTCTAGTTGGCTTAACATGTCAGCTCTGCCTATTTAAGGAGAGGTTAGTTTTTTTTGCAAAACCAAAACAATCAATCATATGGCTCAAAGTTATATATTTGAATGGTTTTCATTCACAGCAAACCGAATAAAAAAGGTTTACTATGACACTGGTTACAAATGTTGCCACTTCTATTTTTCTTATTTACTTAAGTTTATTTCTTTTACATTTGTAACTGGGTATGAAAGTGACATTGGCATGAAGATTGGTGGTTCAAATACCATTAAATGTGACTATGAAATGAAGAATGAGTAATGCGTGTAATGTGGCAAATTTTGTGCACTTGGTGGAGTTAACCCATCTCTCATGTTAAGAATCTGAGTTTTCGGAAGTTCTGATTTATATTTTCTTTGTTTATGTTTTTCACAAAGTAGCGGTATGAATTATTTCCCTTCATAAGATATTCAGCTTATTCTTATGTGTTTTGCCAGTGAGGCGTTTTCACTAAGAGAATCACCATTGGTTTAGTGTTTTTTTGCTATTTTAACACAGAAAAAGTGCACTTTATACAGATTTAGTACAGGTTCCTCTACTGGTGTGAAGTAATTTTTGTGCTAAAATCCGATGCTGTTGAGTGTGCTATTATTTTAGCATATATTTCATTTTTACTTTGTTGATAATAAGTTTTTGCCTGAGGCTCCATGTTAGAGATGTTTATAACCATAATCAGATCATCTTTTATTTTGTCTCCCTTTCATTCATGTCATCCATTATTCTTTTCTTTCTTCCTTTCTTGAGTATCACTTATTTTCTTGTTAAAAATCTCATCGAATCACAAAAACTAAAGCGCGTAGGTGGATTAATAGCTTTATATTTCTTTATTGTTGGATTATTAATGTCATGATAAATTAAACTACAATTATAATGGCATAGGTGTAATTTTTATTAAAAAAATCAATTGTACATGACTTTCTTTAACAATTAAATGCACGTCTATGATGTTACTGCATGTCAAAAACATTCAACTTTGCTTTTGTGCAGTTTTACAGTCAATTCAACAATCCCTCCCCAACAAGGAAATTGTGTTTTTTTCTTTGTCGCTTCAACTTTGTTATTCATAAGAATGTACTGCCTGGTTGTTTTGGCATGAAAACATGTACTTCCTGACTGCCTTTTCATAATTGGCAATAGATATGCTTTTTGCTTGATTTTGATGATGATTTACATGATTCTAACAGGGAATAGCACTCTATTAAATCATCTGTTTGGGACCAATTTTAGGGAGATAGATGCATTTAGGGGAAGGCATGTGCTCATAAAGCTCTCATGTTAGATCACTTTTGTTTTTTACCAGACATCATAAACTTAACAAGATCCTCTTCTCTTCTCTTCTCTTCTTTTATTTTCTTTCTTTCTTTCTTTCTTCTTCCCTTTTGTTTTTTTTTTCAGGTCTCAAACAACTAAAGGTATTTGGTTGGCAAAATGCTCTGGCATTGAACCCTGCACTCTTGTTATGGATTTGGAGGGTACTGATGGAAGAGAACGAGGAGAGGTAATTTCAAAACTTAGTTTATGATTATATAGATAGATGGTTCTGACTTCATCTATACATACATTTTTCATATACAAAGATTTTTCATATACATAGATTTTTCATATACATAGCTTGAGTTATTGCTCTTTGGTTCTCTTTCTCAAGGCCATGTTTCTTTCAATTGCATGGGTACTCACTTTGTTTCTGTAGCAACATAGTTATAAAATTAAATAAAATCTATATACGAAGTGTAAAATTCAAGTTAAAGTTGTAATTTTATTTCCCAAAATAAATTCAATTGTATTGGGTTTCACTATAACCATCCAGGGCTGAAATTTAACTGGACAAAGAATTTAAATCATGCGGGATTTTATAATTTTATTGCTGTTGAAGCAATCGAAGAAAGATGAAAAACACAATTATAAGTGCTTCTGAATTTTTTTGTAGCATCATCTCTTTCTCTTCCCCGCACGTGTGATTGCATGATTCGATTGAGATTCGTGGTTCAGGCTTGCAAATTGTATCAGTATGCATGATTCTAATGCAATGATCTGAGAATCCAGTTGGTGTAGGATTTTGATTTGAAACATAGGATGTAGCAACTAGGCATGCACATGTTGGTTTTTATTTTTATTTAGTTGAATTATTATTTTTTATTTTGGCTTTCTGTCCCTCATTTTGGTTTTTCAAATTGTCCTTTTAGGATGATACTGTGTTTGAAAAGCAAAGTACCCTTTTTATAATTTTGTTGCTGTAGAATTTAAATTTATGGTCCTTGTGCAGGTCATGATGCGATTATTTAGTCCACGTAAAACAACATTAATGTTTGTAATACAAGACAAAACAAGGGTATGTTTCCCTCTTATTTCATGTTGCATTTCTACATTGATATTCTTTTATTTATTTGGCTTTGTTGAATTGAACTGAATCTTAATAGTGCATTTAACCTTTCTTATTTTTAAAAAAAAAAAAAATTGTTTGTGTAGACGCCGTTGGAAAACTTGGAACCTGTTTTGAGGGAAGATATTCAGAAGGTAATGTTCTTGGCTTTTGATTCTCTTTATAATCTTATTTTGTCAATTTCCTGACTATTTCTTGGTTGCAGATATGGGATTATGTTCCTAAGCCATAAGCTCACAAAGAAACTCCTTTAAGTGAGTTTTTTAATGTAAGATAGTCACAATCCCCACTCAATATGAGCTTAGGCTTGTCTTCATCTAGTTATTGGGAATGAATGATTATGCAAAATATACGAATGTCTGATTATTGATTTAATTGTCAGGTTGAAGTTGTGGCTCTTTCTAGTTATGAAGAGAAGGAAGAGCAATTTAAGGAGCAGGTACACTTGTGTAGAATCTCACACTGGTGTAGAAGTACACAAATTTGTTTGTTCATTGCATACAAGACAATCATCTTTGCTACCTGTTACCTTAGCTTCATGTAATATAGAATTATGGTTCTCTAATCTTTCCGAGGAAACCCTTCCATCTCAAGGAACAGCTTTCCGAAGCAGAGAAGGAGATACAGAGGCTACTGGAGAGATGCGATGGTGTTTCAAGCAACAGCCCGGCTTCATTGTTCTCCATGGAAGCTATGGATTCACCTTTTCTAGGGGAGTTTGGGATGAAAGGGTTTGGAAATATTTTTTATGTGCCAGAAAACAATTACAATCATGGCATGGATTGGGTTAATCTTATATGATATGTAATTAAAGCAATTCTAGTATTAATGTAGCTAGTGACCATCTTATGTACATCTTTTTTTTTTCTTTTTTTCTTTTTTTTTTTGCCCTTGGCTTTGTTTTTATGTTGTAGTGTTTCAATGGTACTTTACATTTGATTAGAAGATGGAATTGTTAATGTTAGAATATAACTTACTTTTTAATTATGGATGAATTTTTATTTATATATTGGACTTTTTATTATTATATAATTATTGGTTTTTTTTATAGTTATTTTTCATTTAATACAGATCATTTTTATATTTTTAATAATTTTATTACAGGTTTTTTTTGTTTTTAATTTTTTTTGAGACGGCGGAACATCCCGTCTTAAAAAGAAAATTGAAACAGGCTTTTTGCGACGGCACCTATACTGTCGCAAAAGGTAGGGAATATAATTGAAAAATAAGGCCTTTAGCGACGGCTCAGGTTGCTGTCTCAGATGCACTTTTAGCGACGGTATTTTTGCCGCCGCAAAAAACTCTTTTAGCGACGGCAATACTGTGCCATCGCAAGAAACTCAGATTTTCATCCATTATTGGCGACAGAAATTTGCCGTCGCAAAAAAGGAATTTTCCCGTCGCAAAAGCAAAGGCGACGGCACTTGCCGTCGCTAAAACCCTTTTGCAACCCCTTTTGTTGCGACCCTTACTTGCCGTCGCAAAAAGTTATTTTACCGTCGCAAAAACCTTTTGAGACGGCATTTGGGGTATTTGCGACGGCGTTTTGCCATCGCAAAAAACAATTTTTTTTGTAGTGCTTGATTGTTATTGGTTGAATAAGTAAAACCTATTATATATTTGTCTCTTTTTAGGAGATAATGAGATATTTGTCTTTCAATGAATGATGTTGAGTAATGCTTTAAGGTTTCGTTTGTTTTAGGAGATAGATGAAGGATTAAGATTAGGATTGAGGTGAGACTCACTACTATTAGATTTGTTTTGAGAGATGGAGAAGGGATTCATAATCTCCTTTCGATTAAGATGCGTCGTGACGACTAGTGAAGGCAACATCGACGAAGGCGGAACTAGCGAAAGAGAACGAAGAACGGCGAAGGAGAAGGAGATGATGAACTTTGTGTTCGAACTTCCAAAATAGAACGAAGTGAATTTGTTCAGACTTTCAAAATTGAACAAATTCACTTTGTTCGGTTATAAAATTCCAAACAATAATGACGAAAAATAGGCTGAATATTCACTTTTATGTAAAAAAAAATATATAAAATAAAAAAAAATTAATAATTGTACTTTAATATTTTTTGTGAATAGTTACCTCCTTTTTAATGGGTTACTTCAAAAAATTGTTTTGATTATTACTCTCATCCATTATTTGATTTTGTTCAAAATTTATTCTATTTGCAAATAACAAAATAATAAAAAACAATGATGTTGATAATAATTGTGAGTTTAGGTAGGATGTATTGGAGTTTTGAAGTGAAGAAGAAAAAGAAAAAGAGAAAATAATTGAAACTTGTCAAAGAAGAAGATATTTGAATAGAAAGAATACGTATAATTGATTAGGGTGTACCATGAAAATATATATATTATTTTAATATTTAATATTTGTTATCCTTATTAATTAGTAAATTCACAATAGGGTAAAATACGAATTAAAAATTAAAATTTTGAGTTTTGAGTTCAAATATAATGGCCCATAAATTTTGAAACCTTTTTCTGAGTCTAATTTTTGAAATCCTAAGAACAGACCTTACTCGCCTTAGCTCAGAACAAACCCTGATATGAGACATATACATCTCATTTTGTATTTAATCTTTATGCATCTAAATTTATTGTTTTTGGTTTAGTGATAGAAGAAGAAAAAGTTGAATCACAATGACATCTTAGACAAATTGAAATTCTAGATGAAGATATCCATCAAATATACATCTTATTCCTTTACATAAAGTAGTAGAAAACCAAGTAGATTTCGATTGTGGGTAATGACTTCATCCACACACTTTTCTCCTTTTAGGAATTTCTTTCAAGGGCACCAACTTTCTTAAATTTGTGAGTGATTTTCTGACCACACTGCCAACTCAGTAATCAGCTGGAGAGTACTGGCAGAATAGATGACACCTAGCTGACCTGCAACAGAAAGAGAAGATTCCGACGGTGGTTCGTCCACCCGGGGGCACTCCGACGATCAAGTCAATAAATCTCTCAAAGATAATCAATAGTGCTAAACTCACTGTTCCGAATATAAATTGCGTACCTTAGACCCATTGGGGGTGCCTTTCTTTTATAGTTAACTCAATCCTTGTCCCAACAGAAGCCTAGCTTCAATGGACTTTAGCTCAGTGCTTATCCAAGACTCTTCAATAAATAGAGATAAACTCCCTAAGAGCTTTATCTTTATCCAGGCTGAGTCCCCTCATCATCCTAGGACTCTTGTGCCTTATCCGCTTATCTCGGATTCCGATATCTTCGGAGATAACCTCGGCCTTGCCGAGATAATCTCGGCGTCATGACCAGGACACGTGGCACCTCGGCTGATACGTCAGCGTCACCTTAGCCACGTGTTGGTATTCAGAAAATACATCCCCACAACTGCCCCCTAGGTTCTATTACCTCGGCATTCTGAGGTGATGGGACCTATATCGGTACTTCCTGCCAGTACATCGGTTTAGAGATTCCCAGCCGACATCACCGTTAAGGCCGACATGTCTCTTTGAAGAACAAGGATCCCAAAAGCTCTTCTCAAGCGTATGAGCTATCATACACAATAACTCAACCGTTTTAGCCACGCGTCTACTCCTTACTGGATCGTACTCCGGACGCGTTTATAAGTCGTCTCGCGCCTACATGCGCCGTTGTAGACGCGCCCTTGGGCTTCACTCTACAGTTCGGACTCCCTTTTGTTGTCGGTTCTTAATCTGAACCAAAGAGTCCAAATCCGACAAATCGTTTTGAGAAAAACAGATTTTTTTGAAAGAAGTGCCAAACATGGACTGCTTTGCCAGATACAGAGTCGCCACCTAAATATTTTATTTTGGGGGAATTTAGGAAACCCTGACTCGGTGCCAAAGGCCACGTGTCCGTCATCACCAAAGTTACCTCGGCTCGAGAACTTGGGTACGATTGGGGAAGGTCAGTTATGAGCACCCCCTTTCGCCCGGTCCGAAGACCGGCCTCTACTAACCATGATATTCGATTTTGAAAACGTTATGTACTCTTATTCCGGTTATTAGCCTAGATTTACTATGTTATGCGCACAGCAAACAAGTATAGACCAAATCGCCTAAATTGGAACAAAACATTTCATGTTTGTTTTGAAAATGGTTTGGTACTCGCAAGTAGGCTAAAATACAGGTTTTGCCACCCTCGAGTGGGTTTTTAGAGAAGATGGTTTTGCCACTATCCAATGGGCTTTAAAACTCACAATTTTAATGCATTATTCCAATTTAGGTAATTTGACCTCTATCCACAGGCATTCAAGCAGTTATATCACGTAAGCAGCTAGCCTCATGGTAATCATGCAATTATGGCAACACTCACACACATGCGGTATGCTAAAGCATAAAAGCTCACCTAGTACTCCAAGCCAAAACAGAAATTAGTTAGTAATCATGCATGATCCTAGTTCATGTTAAAAATGGCTAATGCATCACATACAGAATGTCACTAGAATAGGCTCGGCTAATCTACAATGACATGTGAAATGCTACAAATAACACGTATTCAACTTGGAATTGAAGTACAATGCAGTTAGTATGATGCGCCGAGCCCGGTGCATGCAGTACAGATGAATGATGCACGCATGCATAGCATAAGGATGCTAAAATAAATATGCCCTACTACTAACCATTGAAAGCAGGTAAGTAAAAGGGAGAAAAAAGTGGGGGTTGGAAGACATGCACACACTCACCCACACTTATTACAAATTTACCCTCGCTCCGAGGGACCGAATAAATATTACAGTCCAAATAAATAATACTAAATTAATTATTACAGAATTTCTAATTAATTAACAAATTAAATGCAGAAAGAAGGTGGCCACAGCCCCGCCTCGGGATGCGTGAATGATGCATGCTCGATCCGTCTTGCCCGGAAATTCGCTGCCATAGCACTACTGCCTCTATTAACACTGCCCTGCTCCTCTTAGGACTGCCAAAGTCCCAGGATATCTTCAATGAGCACTGCAGAACACCATCGGCTAAGTGAAATGACCACCGGCCATGGTAAAATTCCATCGGCTGCTGATGAAGTTATCGGCCATTCACCAATGGCCGGTCGGCACTAAATGTTGCCGGTCGGCAAAAACTTTCTGCAGGAAACAGTTTTGACAGCAACAGGGGACAGGTAGTGCATGGCATAGAATTTCAAGCACATGTAAGCATGGTTATGTTCCCTATCATGTATTGAACTCAAGGGAGCATGGCCCTCGATCCTTGGGTCATCAATTGTGCATGATGGCCTAAGGGGCCAAACTTGCCATTTAATGTAAAATGCATGCAACACACAAATGAGGACCAAGACCCTATCATGTCAAAGTCAAGGGCCTCGGCGATCGAGAGTTGAGATGTGTTACATCACTTGTAGTATGAACACCTCTCAACCCTCACGCTAGGTTTGACACCCCAAACCAAGCAATGCAATGTATGTTATGCAAACATGGCTCGAAAATGCAACAAGAGGCTAAGATGCAAAACATGTCAAATGTGATGCAACCTATCATGTTAAGTATACAATGCTCCTAACATGCGATGCTACAATGCAACTCATCATGCAATGCTAATATGGTACAATGCAAGCATGCAATTAGAGGCAACAAGTCAAGCATACAACCATGTCCAAGAAGGGACTTAGACTGAAATGGGAGGTCTCCAAACACCCCCAAAACAGTGACTAAAAGTGCCTCAAGTGATGGACAAAGTGCACTACAAACATGCAAGTCAAAAGAGGGCCCAAAGCTAAGGCACAACAAAGGGCATTCTACTACCACTAACCCAAACAAGCATGGCATGAGCTATACAACCAAGAACAGAATTTCAACATGCAAAATGAGCTCCAAAACTCACACACATGGCATCTCAAATGATCCAAACACATAGGCATACACAATGCACATTTCAAGACATGAAATCACAACACTTCCAAGCATTAAAAGAGACACAAAGGACAATGTAAGACCACATTATATGGACTGAAACATGATATCAAATGATGCCAAATGATGATAATAAGCTTATGCTAAGCATGTTAGTGACCCACATAACTAAGGCTTACAAGCCAAAATGCAAAGCAACTATACCAAGCATGTCAAACATGACAAAATCAGTGGCCAACAGACCTAAAGCATGACAAATCATGACCAAAAGCTTCAATAATCTAAGCTAAAACATGAGGATATACTAGGCTAAACACATGGCACATTTCTAGGCAAGATAGAGAATTACAAAGCAAGTATAAAATGCATGCTAAGGGCCAACAAACCACCATTGGACAGGGATATAATATGACCCAAAACACCCAAAAAAACTCTGAAATGGTACCAAATGCAACTACTCATGCATGCCATCCCTATGAGCCAAAAACATGCCCAAATGAGATATAAAGGGAGAGGGGTGTCCCTCCCCTACACAAGACCTCAAAATCACTTCATCACCACTGAAAATCCATTGGATTTCAGTGGTGAGAAGACCAACACAACAAAGTAAACAAAGCTCAAAGAAAAGGCACCAAAATAGGCCAAAAGAGGCCTAAGAGGGGGAGTTCGAACCCCAATGCCAAAACACCATAATAAAAGATGTTAAGCATGAAAATACAAGACTTTTTTGTGTTATACACAAAGTTCAAATCAGCATGCAAGATAGGTAGAAAACTAGTGCAAGATTGGGGAAAATAAAGTAAGAATCTCACCCTTGAAGAACACTTCAAGAACAGAAGCTCCAGCCACCCTCCTCTGACCAAAATCAGTCCAAAACCTCAAGAATCAACCCTCAATGCCTCTCAAACTCGAAGTAAGGTGTAATGGTGTGTGTATTAGTGCAAAAGTAAGGTCAAAATGCACTTTCTAGGCCTAGAAACACACACAAAGGATGAGAGAGAGGGAGATATAGAGAGAGAATGTATAATACAGATATATAGATATAGAAGCTCTGGTTTTTTGGTTTAAAAGCTCTAACCTCTAACAATGGGAGAGGAGGGGTGTTTATATAGGCAAAGCCAAAGGTTCTAGGCTTCTCCAAGAAGCTAGATGAAAGGGGCAAAGGGTGCAAAGGGCTCTTGGCTTCTTGGAGAAGCTAAGACAGCTAGCCAAGCTTCCCCAAGAAGCTTGGCCAAAGGGTGCAAGCTTCTAGAAGGAAAAGGGGGTTCAAAGGTTCAAACCGGCCAAAGACTGCACGCGGAGGAGTGATGGTGCATTCCAGCTGGCACAGCTGGCATGCACCATGCCTCAAGGGTGCAAAGGAGTCACACCGGCCAGCAAAAGAGGTCACCGGCAAAATAAAGTGCCGGCCGGCCAAATATAGTGCCGACCGGCCATTGGTTTTAAGAAACCATGGCCGGTGGCACCCATAAACAGCCGGTGATGTTAGGGGAAGGCCGGTGGGATGTGGGGATGGCCAACAAGCCATTCCCTGCCCTTCAAGGCAAAACACAAGTGTTTGGTGCTAAAACCAAACACGGAACAGTCGAGTCGAGAGATCCTGAGGCAAGGCGCGCAGCCAAGACGTTCGGGAACTCAAGACGAACACAAACAAAGAGGATCACCGAGTGTTCAAGCGGTGACATCCAAGCCTTGAGGACGGTCAAAAATGGGGTGTCTATAGTTGCCCCTCTTTGACAGAACTCGAAAGTCATAACAATGACGGGAGTGAATGTCAAAGCCCAGAGACGACCCATTTTTGACAAGGCCGAAGACTCGGACAAGGCAACAAGCCAAACAAGGTATGCACTCGAAGGCAGGGGCAAAATGCAAGACAATGCACGAAGCTGAGCATAACTCATGATCATGCAAAGAAAGCTATAACGAAGCACACGTGCGACAGTTTTAAGCTAGCATACACCAAACTACACTACAATGCAGAAAGGATGTAAGAGAATTATGCAATTCTCAATACGTCTCACACCGGAGGATACAATACCTGTTCCGGTTCGTCTGGTTCCACCAGCCGCAAATGAACCGTACATACAATATCGTGCCTGCAAAGAAAACAAACTTAACAGGTATGATATTTATTAGCAACATGCAGATAATGCAATTGACAATGCGTGACAACACAAACTAAGTGGGAGGTATGACCATGCCGTGAAGGTACAATCACATGTACGTAAAGGATGCGGTCTATGCAAGCAATGAAATTGAACACAAGCATGCAGTCTACGCAAGCAAAACATGCGGTCTACGCAAGTAATGATATTGATTAGGAACATGCGGTCTACGCAAGTAAAGCATGCGGTCTACGTAAACAAAACATGCGGTCTACGCAAGTAATGATACTGATTACAAACATGCGGTCTACGCAAGTAAATCATGCGGTCTATGCAAACGAGACATGCGGTCTACGCAAGTAATGATAAAACATGCGGTCTACGCAAGTAAAGCATGCGGTCTACGCAAGTAATGATAAAACATGCGGTCTACGCAAGTAAAGCATGCGGTCTACGCAAGTAATGATAAAACATGCGGTCTACGCAAGTAAAGCATGCGGTCTACGCAAGTAATGATAAAACATGCGGTCTACGCAAGTAAAGCATGCGGTCTACGCAAGTAATGATAAAACATGCGGTCTACGCAAGTAATGATAAAACATGCGGTCTACGCAAGTAAAGCATGCGGTCTACGCAAGCGATGTGTACAGAAACCTGAGGCGTGTAATGCGAAGCACTACAATTGAAGCATGTTGTGGAGCTCTCAAGATGCAAGAGGATACGGGAAGGGATGTTCCTCGCACATACGGAGCGTCGCTCAAAGAGATATGGCCTGAGGTCAACTCGAAAGCCTACTAATGTTTTAGAAGTGCGCTTCTTCGCACCATCTTGAATAATGAAGACGTCACACCAAACAATTGACTCGAACAAGGGTGCGGGAGGTGCGTCGACCGCAAAGGGGAGGAGTTACCAGTATCAATCCCGATACTCTGCTGCCCTACTCTTTTTTGTTTTAATTTCCTTTTTTACTGGTAGTTCAAGCACATTGCACTGCCTCAGGCAGGTTTGTTATCATTGTTTTTCAAAACTGTGTATTTCTTTGCAAAACACATGACGAAAATGAAATTGCTATTTGATTCAAAAGATGTTGCATTTGCACGTTCTATGCATCGCATCGCAAGGCATCACATAACACTGTGAATGAAACTGAAATTCATTTGAAAATTAAGCACTTGCATCGTAATAATCAGGTAGCGAACTGACTTACAACTCGATAAGCAAAACGAGAAAACTCGATAAGCTAACTAAGTGCGAGTACAACTCGATAAGCAACACGAAGACTTAAAGAGAGTGAAATACAACTCGATAAACAAATGTACAACAACTCGATAAGCAAATGGGCGCGGCCCCGCAAGAATTGATCACTGGAGGGCATTGGAAATGGTGGGATTCCCCAACTTCTGAACATAAACAACTCAGGGAACCAAGGGGAAAGACCACCGGCCCTAGGGAAGAGCCACCGGCCATGAGGAATCTCCACCGGCCAAAAGTGATGGCCGGTCGGCACCATACTTGGCCGGCCGGCCAAAAATGGAAGAAACCAGCAGAATGCTGACACCTGTCCTTCAGTCAACCTTATCCCCTACAAAAAGCCCCAGCTTCGTGGTTTTTCTCATTTCCACACTGTTTTGCTCCAAATGGAAGAATTTCTTGCCCAAAATCTCTTGTCTTGGATTAACAACTTGGATGGTTCGGAAAAGCTGAATTTCCGGGGCTTCGGCATAAATGCACTATTCACTTTAGGTCGTACCCCGCTGCATTTGCCATTTCTCCGTGCCG
Organism: Camellia japonica; assembly: GCA_030407325.1. Classification (NCBI taxonomy): domain Eukaryota; kingdom Viridiplantae; phylum Streptophyta; class Magnoliopsida; order Ericales; family Theaceae; genus Camellia; species Camellia japonica. The sequence goes on along the minus strand of JAPPVO010000017.1, from coordinate 76,747,140 downwards.
CGGCTAGGTTTTGGAACCCGGTAACACACGCCTTTAGCTTTAGGGGGCAAGAGGTGTGTCCTACCTTCGAAGATTTCCAAGCTTTAATGGAGTCCGAGCGTGACGAGGAAATCTTGCCCCGACTTAACTTTGGCCATGCCCAATCTTTAGGACGGATGTGTGGACTTACTATGTACGACGCTCGATCCCTGATCTGTGACGGAATGCTGGATATTCCGAGCTTGATTTATCGATTTTTCGATGCTGGTGACCGCAGTGACCGTCATTGGCAGGGTTTTCGACAACACGCGCTTTGTTTGTGCATGCTATCTCACTTTCTGTTTGTCTCAGGCTCCGGAGGATCTAGTGTTCGATTGATCGAGGTTGCTCAAAGCTTGAAGGAGGGCAAGAGCTGCATTGCCATGATTTTGGCTGAGACATTAATGGGTTTAGATGCCTTTTATCGTCGAGAGACAACTAGATTTGCGGGTAGTCCACTGCTGCTGCAGGTAATGTTTCCCACCCAATTTCAAATATGTATCGCTCACATCACTCGGCCCTCAAGCTCGATTTTTCTCACAAAACCCTTTCCTCACTTTTCTCTCATCGTACATCTCTCTGTTCTTTATTCTCTCATTTTTTATCCCTTCCCAGGTGTGGTTGATGGACAAATTGCAGGTTGTGGACTCTTGCCCAGCATACTCAGCTCGCGGTTACTTCTTCAGGCAACGCTTAGTCGATGCCCTTGATGAGGGTTGGTGGTTCGACTGGATGTGCAGCTTGTCCACAGACCGCATTGCTTGGCGGTGCCCTTGGCTCAATTTCCCGGCAATGAGCTACAGTATGTCTCAGCAGACCGGGATTCGATTGGTTGGCTTGACTCACTGTGTGTTCTATTTCCCATTCCGGTTCCAGCGCCAGTTCGGCCATGACCAGACTTGTCCACCCGAGGGGATAGAATATCCAGCTACATTCCCGGTTCGAGGCGCGCAGCTCGTTCGGCAGGCCGCAGCGTGGAGGGCTAGAGAGCTCCTGGCCCCTGCTCCCACTTTCAGTTGCACTTTGTCTGATGAGTGCGTAGATTGGCTCAACGAGGAGGCACAGATCGGGCCTAGCTTGGCATCAGAGGTTTCGACCAGCTCTGGGAGGGGGCGCAGGGACACCTGACTTGACTATGCCTCAGACTTATTGCTTTATTAGTACTTTCAAGTTTTTCTTATGATTGTAATAAAAAAGCAACTTCAATTGTATGCAAGAGCAGGAGAACTCTGTATTGAAATCAATGAAATTGAAGATTGTGGTACTGAAAATTTCCCGTTTTGGTCCAGAAATGGTCTTAGTTGTAAAAAGATTAATTTTGAACAAAGTCAACTTTTATTAAAACTTTTCAAAACCATTTTCGATGGATCAGAACTGGACACGCCTGAAATTTGTCACTGAGATGCACAACCCCGAATTCTAGCAACTGGAAAGTTGCCCCTAGTCTGAATAGTACCGCGGCACTGCACAGCAACGGAAAGTTGCCCCGAGTCTGAAAAGCACTGCACCGGGGATCATATCCGAACTCTTGGATGCTGAATAGACCAAGATGGCTCAAGAGGATCAAATGGACAAAGTTGATCGGGGGAAAAGGTTATGGCTGAACTTCAGGATGAAGCTGCCTACGTATCCCAAAGATGGGAATCAAGCCTTACGTAGTTCGAGCTCAGGTTCACTTGAGTATTTTCACTCTCCTTTTACGCTCTAACTTTTGCCAAGGCCGCCCTTTACGGGTTGTGCTCTAACTTTTGCCTAGGTCGCCCTTTCGGGTTTTCGGCCTAGCGAGCCTCTCAAGGGTAATATTTCTTCAACTTGTCCATGTTGATCGGTTGTGAGAACTCCAGGCCATCTAGGTCCATCAGAACCACAGCTCCACCCGACCAGATAGCTTTGATGATGTAGGGACCAGTCCAATTGGGTCTGAACTTGCCCCTTGGGTCGTGGATGGGAGCTCGGTTGTCCTTGAGCACCAAATCTCCTTCCTTGAGATTCCTGGACTTAACCTTCTTGTTGAAAGCCCGGGCAATTCTGCGCTGATAACCCTGAACGTGGTACAGTGCCTTCAGTCTTCTCTCATCGAAGAGCATGAGTTCCTCAAACCTACTCTGCTGCCAATCTGCTTCGACTATTTGGCATTCAGCCAATACTCGTAATGACGGAACCTCAATCTCAATAGGTAGAACGGCCTCCATCCCATAAACTAATGAATACGAAGTCGCCCCAGTAGAAGTTTTGATTGAAGTCCGATAGCCCCACAGAGCGAACGGCAACTTATCTGGCCAGTCCCGATAGGTTTCCACCATCTTCTGCAATATGTGTTTGATGTTCTTGTTGGCGGCCTCAACTGCTCCGTTGGTCTGCGGCCGGTATGTGGACGACTTATGAAAAGCCACATTATATTTCTCCAACAAGTCAATCACTTCCTTCTTGAAGTGGGAACCATTGTCTGAAACAATCTCGTTCGGGACTCCATACCGACAGGTGATATTGTTTCTGATAAACTTTGCGACATGCGAAGCCTTCAACACCGCATAAGATTGGGCCTCGACCCACTTTGTAAAGTAATCTATCGCTACGAGGATAAACTCATGCCCATTCGACCCCTTCGGAGTAACAGCCCCAATCACATCGATTCCCCAAACTGAAAACGGCCATGGCGAAGTCATGTTGTACAGCTTTGATGGCGGGATGTTCATGCGGTTTGCATGGATCTGGCATTTGTGGCATCGTCGAACAAAGCCAATACAATCCTCCTCCATGGTGGACCAATAGTAACCCTGTCTGAGGATTTTCCGTGCCAGCATTACCCCATTCATATGTGCCACCACATTCTCCTCCATGGATGGCCTCCATCAGGCGCTTCGACTCCTCAGCTTCTACACACAGCTTATGCATTCCCAAATGACCTCTCTTGTACAGCTTACCCCCGCAGATGATGAACTGAACAGCCATTCTTCTGATTGCCCTTTTATCTTTGGCATTTGCCCCTGGTGGATATGTCTCCTTCTCCAAGAAGTTCCAAATATCGTAATACCAGGGGTCCTGAACCTCATCTATGGCAGAAACTGACTCATACGCTGGCACAAACTTCTGGTCAATGATGACTGGACGCATCCGGACTCCGGACGGGATGTCTATCATGGAAGATAGAGTTGCTAGTGAATCTGCGAACCTGTTGTTCTCTCTTACTAGATGAGTGAAGTTTAGCTTTTCAAACCGAGGAATTAACAAATCCAAGGTCTGGTGGTAAATTATCATCTTTTCTTCTTTGACCTTCCAATCTCCTTTTGCTTGAGACACAACAAGGTTCGAGTCCCCAATGACGTCCAATCGTTTTGCCCCTAGTTCTAGAGCCGCTTCTAAGCCGGCAATACATGCCTCGTATTCCGCTTCGTTGTTCGAGACTTTGAATCGGAGCTTGAATGCTAAAGGGATACGGGAATTTGTCGGGCGCTATCAGCAACACCCCTATCCCATACCCGTACTGGTTTGACGCTCCGTCAAAGTACATCGTCCAAGTTTCATCTTCGACGTGCAAAATGGCTTCATCTGGGAATAGGTACTCAACTGCTTCATCCCCTTCAACCGGGTGGTCGGCAAGGAACTCTGCCACCGCTCTTCCCTTTACTGACTTACGCGTCACATACTTCAAATCAAACTCGGAAAGCAACAGCAGCCAACGAGCTAGCCTACCCGTAAGTGCCGGTTTCTCGAAAAGATATTTGATGGGATCGAGTCGTGAAACCAACATTACAGAGTGAGCTAACAGGTAGTGCCGCAGCTTCCTGGTAGCCCATACCAAGGCCAAACAAGCCTTCTCCAACGGAGTGTAGCGGGTCTCGTAATCCAACATCTTCTTGCTCAGATAGTAGATGGCCCTTTCCACTTTATCCTCTGATTCTTGTGCGAGCATACAGCCCATCGTAGTCTCAGTTACTGAAAGGTACAATATCAACGGTTTCCCTGGCTCCGGTGGTGACAACACGGTGGGTTTTAAATATTCTTTGATCTGTTCAAAAGCTGCTTGACATCGGCCGTCCCATTGGAATTTCTTTCCTTTCTTCAGGAGACCAAAAAGTGGTTCACAAGTTAAGGTTAATTTTGAAATAAACCGTCTTATGAATTGCACTTTACCCAGAAAGCCTCGCACCTCTTTTCAGTCATTGGTGGTGGCATTTCTAAGATGGCCTTGATTTTGGAAGGGTCGACTTCGATGCCCCTGTGCGTAATCAGAAACCCTAGCATTTTTCCCGCTGTAACACCGAATGTACACTTCTGAGGATTCAACTGCAGCCGAAATTCTCTGATCCTTTGGAAAAAATTTTGCAAGGCAGTGTAGTGACCTTTTCTTTCTTTGGATTTGACAATCATGTCGTCCACGTACACCTCAACCTCTTTGTGGATCATATCGTGCAATATTGTGGTCACTGCCCGTTGATAAGTAGCTCCAGCATTCTTCAACCCAAATGACATTACTCTGTAGCAGTATGTACCCCACGGGGTGGTGAATGCAGTCTTCTCCCGGTCTTCGGGTGCCATTACTATCTGATTATAGCCTGAGAAGCCATCCATAAACGAAAGCAAAGCATGCCCCGCTGTGAAATCTACCAATCATCAATGTGTGGCAAGGGAAAGTCGTCCTTCGGACTGGCTCTGTTCAAATCCCTGAAGTCTACACATACCCGAATTCTGCCATCCTTCTTCGGTACTGGAACAATGTTGGCCAACCAAGTCGGGTATTCGGATACCAGCAGGAAGCCTGCGTCGATTTGCTTGGTGACCTCTTCCTTGATCTTAATGGCCCAATCAGGGCGGATCCTCCTGAGTTTCTGTTTGACAGGTCGGGCCTCGGGATCGAGAGGGATCCGGTGCTGTGTACAATCTCAGGATCGATTCCAGGCATGTCTTCGTAGGACCACGCGAAAACATCTTTGAAATCTTTTAATAAAGCGACTAAGCGCTCGCGTTCCTCTGAAGACAACGTGGACCCGATCTGGACCAGCCGCGGGTCCTTCTCAGTACCAACATTCACAGTAATGATTTCATCAACTAAAGGTTTAACAAACCTCTCCTGCTCTGTTCAATTAAACGTTTGTAAAATCCGAGGAATTTCGTCCTCGTCGTTTTCATCAAAATTTTGAAAGTCCTGATTTAAGCAATAAATCAAAGGCACAGAAAAGTACTCGGAAACCACATTCATATCATTCTCATTATGTACTTCCAAACCGTCCGATTCTTCTGTTACAACAGACTCAAAAGAGAAAGAAAAAGACGACCATGGACAGGACTGTGGCATCCGGGTTTATCACCCCAAGAATACCGGACTCAGACTCAGTCGAGCTGGAACCTGATTCCGACTCACAAGACTCGGTGGAATCAGATTCCGGCTCACTACCTGACCCGGTGCTGCTAGATAAAAATCCCTCCTCGTACTGCCAAACAAGGGAGGGTGCGATAGATGCGTCCAAAATAGTTGAAGGTAGGCCCGTTAGCCGTTTCATTCCCGATCATGGATACCGAGAAGTTATCCCCCAAGCACAGCTGGTCGATCGAGGATCTGAAGTAGACATGCCAGTGCTACCCCCATTTCAAGTTTGGTGTCCTCAGACTCCACTTTCCTGTTCTGTTCAACCTCAACTGTTAGGTCTGTCTGCTCTTCAGCAACATCATCCCCAGGTAACTGTAGGTCAAAGAAAATCTCGAACCCTAGTACGCGCTTCCTCTCTGCGTTTAACCACGGCTCTGGGAAGCCACATAATGGAAAATCCTCCCCCTCCCGGACGAAGCGTCCGTTTAGGGTACCCTGGATGGCCGGTGCATCAACTCAAAGGGTTTTCCCATCTGTTTCGCTCTGGCTCTCCAGCCATCTCTTTTCTTTTCTTACCCAATCCTCCTTGGTGGGTAGATAACCCAAGCCAAAGGTAGGGGGTTGTGTGGCACTTCGGCCAATGCTGCGACGCCCTTGCGCCGCTCTTTCCTAATCCCATCCCGGGATGTATTGGAGCTTGTTCATGAGATACACTGCTTGGGCACTGACATATATCCCCTCTAGTAGCCATGATGTTCTGTACAACCTGAGCCTCAGCTAGGGTAAACCTGATATGAACACATCCTCCATGCCATGCTCGATTTCTAGAACAGGCGTGGATACCTCCGGTGGCGGATGGATTGATGAATTCCCGAAAACAATGGCTACTCCCTTCCCATAGGGTATTTCACCATTTGATGCAAAGTGGAGGACACCGCCTTCACCTGATGCAGCCACGGCCGCCCCAAAAGCAAGTTGAAAGTTGCAGGCACCTCCAAGACATGGAAATCTATCTCATGCTGTCCCGGCCCAACTTTAGTCTGAACTTTTACGGTTCCCATCACTTCTCTACTTGTATTGTCATACGCCCGGATGACTTGGGCTGTTGGTACAAAATCCGCGGCTTTCAAGCCGATTGCAAACGCCGTCCTTGCCGGGCAGACGTTGATGGCGGATCCGGTATCGACGAGAACCACCGGTATCCATTTATTCCTACATTCCACGGAAATGTAGAGAGGCTTGTTATGGTCTGCCCCCTCGGGTGGCAATTCCTTGTCGGAAAAAGTCAGCGTCGGGGTAGCTCCTCCCGGAAAGACTAATCCCACCAGCTGCTCTGGCGTGGTTTCTATTGAAAGCTTCGCTTTGTCCATGGCTGATAAGACAGCCTGTCTATGCACCGTGATGCCATGAGCAGTCCCCAGATGGAGATGTCTGCTTGTATCTTTTTTAGCTGCTTGAGTACAGCTTCCTCCTCAAGTTGCTTCTCCTTTTGCTTCTCAGCCTCTCTATCCTTCCCCGAGGCCTCTGGTTGATCTAGGTGCGGGGGTTGAAGTACCGCGCGCTCCGCGTCATATGGTCGACCTCTCCAAGGTACCAGGTGTCATCAGTTTGGTTGTTCCCCCAATCTTCATCTGTGTGGGCAAGACACAAGTCCTCATCTTCCCACCACATTCCATCAGCAGCTGACAAACATCTGTCCGGCTTTGATATGACTGTTCTTGTACTCGCAGCACCTTCCATCCATATGTTCGCAGCATTCTCAGTTCCTGTGCACACAGCAGTTTAGTCCCCACATGGGCCTTCGCCTTCCTGATTCTCTCGGAATTTTCGAATCTTTCCTGTTCTGGGTGTGTCGATGCAACCGACTGTTCAATAATCCCCGTACTCGAAATGCTCCAATCCCGAGCGAAATTCTTGACACCGGCGCTCTCCGGCGATGCACTCTGTTCTTCGACCCTTCCAGCTGTCACTGACATTCTTGCCCCTGCCGGGCCTGTTCCAACTGAAACTCTTCTACCACATCTGGTTGATCGTCTAACCATCCTGTAGCCTCTGTCGACTCCTCATAATCATACCAGCTAACTGCCACGTCCCCTGAGTCTTGGTCACTATAAAACTGGAGATTGGCAAGGTCCTCTTCCACAGCTGTTAAATCGTCTGTTCCCTGTCCCAGACTATCCCCTTGGATCACACACAGCTCTCCTCCTGCTGGAAATTCCACATCTGGTCCATTCTGGCCTATTGGTGAAATGTAGTCACTCGGACTATATGTCTTCTCAACACAACTCCCAGATTCCGCAGACTCTGGCTCAACAATCCTCTTCTCCTTTAGGACCTCCTCTCTCCTGTCCTCGGCAGCCACTACCGCTGGCTTGGGTTGAGTTATGGAGATGTCCATCATGCACAAGTCGGTGCAATCGGGAAGGAAAACCTCCGGCTTAGGCAGGTAGGAAGGTGTGATATAAATACTAGGATCGTAGGACACGACCCCAGTATGGATGAAATTGATTCTTTTGGGTGGTGGAGCTTGGTTATGTGTGGGGAGAGGATTTGTAGTAACATTGGGCTTCTCGGGCGGCAGAATCACCCCGTTATCGATGAGATCTTGAATCTCATGACGTAATCGAAAGCACAGATCGGTGTCATGACCGTGCTGTTGGTGAAATGCACAATATTTGGCTGGGTTGTGGGTAGCGGGGAGTCTTTCTGGTAAGGGCCGCGGCTCTAGGGGCTTCAAATGCCCTTTTCTGATTAGCACCCCCAGAGCTTTGGACAGGGGCATATAAAGTGGAGCGAAGGTTCTGGTGTTTTTGGGTGGGTATTTGGCTGTTGGTGGGTTACTTCCGGACGCACCGGAGAATGGTGCAGCTGCCGTGGTTCTCGGAGGGGGGTTGGTGGTGACCATGCTCACTTCGGAGGCTCTTGTAGTTGTAGTGCCACTCGGGCCCGCATTAGTGTTGCGGTTGAAAGCTCTTCGAGGTTGCTCCCGGTCATTATCAATTAAACCTTGCTTCAAGGCATCCTCAATCTGCACCCCCATTTCATGCAGGTCAGAAAAAGTAGGAAAGGGAGTACAATCATCTTTTGCATCAACTTCGGCTGAAGATTGCGCACAATCATCCGAATCTGGTCTTTGTCTGTAGGTCTTAAGGTCATCATCGAAGCTTTGGCCCTCCATCTGGTTACAAATTCTGAGAAACTCTCTTTAGGCTCTTGCCTCGTTGTCTCGAGATCACGGGTTGTAATTTCAATCTGTGTATTGTATGAGTACTGCGCAATGAAGGCCTCAGCCATCTCGTCCCAGTTTCTCTTGACATCATCTTCTAATTTAGCATACCATATGGCCGCCACACCCGACAGGGTCCGGCCGAATAAAGACAGCTTCTGAAGTCTACTGAGGCCCATTGGCCTTAAGATATCTGAAAACAGTCTCAGGTGCACCATGGGGTCCCCGGACCCATCAAATCGATCAATATGAGGCATTTGAATCTGTCTGGCAGCGTCACAGCTGTGTCGGTATACCCGTCTTCAATATCGGGATGGTCTTGACTCCCTGGGATCTCTTGAACAACTTTTCAAGCTTGTTCAACTTTAGAGCGGTGGGATCAGTCTCAAACTCAAAGGGAGAGTCTGGTAGGTTGGTGGGTGTCTTTGATAGTTGAGGTTGGATTTGGGGAGGATCGGGGTGGAGGTGGTCCTGTGGGAAGTTCTGTATCATTCTGAGCATTGGCTGTCTCCCCGAGGTTTGGAACTCCTGGTGGGGGAGGAACTTGCTTGCGAAGCAGAGGCTCCGGCTTGCTGCTGTAACCTTATAATTAACTCTGCTTGTTCATTCATAACCGTGGCCTGCTGCTTGGCGAACTCTGCTTGTCGGACAGCATCTTGCTGCATCATTTTCATGCTCTCTTGGAGCTGGCGCACCATCTCCTCTAAGCTAGCCATACTATTCTGCTCTGGTTGAATTACCGGTATATTTCCCTCTCTGTAGGTGAAACAGGACCCTGATCTCTACTGAACTCAGGTGGGGTAGATAAGGCCCTCTGAACTGACTGCTGCACTGATGCTCTCTGCCTAACGGTCCTCCGTCTAGTAACCGGGGGTAGAGAGTGGTACACTGGTTGTCCGTCTACCAGATCCTCAGATCGATGGAGTCGACGACCTCTAGTCCAGAGTGCTTGGGGAATATCTACTGGATCAGAAGCAATTGTGCTCAACTACCTAGCAAAAAGATAAATAAAACGTATAAATAAACAGACAATCGGACAGCGTAACGGCGTAAAATAAACATACAACACACGGTTGGGTATCATAATATGCTGCCAATAAGCTGATCATACTGTTCCTCAAACACTGATCACTGTTTTGAATCGTTACCCCTAAGTCTGAATCTGATACCCGCAGATATAACTGATTCTCAAAATACTGATACTGGTGCCCGCAGGCCGGATACCCAACTTGCAAACTGATATATGCATTCCTGTAGAGATACACTCTAAAAGCACATAGCAAGTAAATGAGAGCCAATACACCCCTATGTTGGGGTAGGGTTTCCCTGTCCTATTTTGTCAGGAGCTAGGGTTTCACTACGCACGCAGCGGTTTCAAACAACCTAACATCGGGTAAGCAACCTGTCCTAGTTTGGAATGGTCACTATGGATTCCGAATATGCACTAGGTCAAATGGTCGAAAAGGGTGCCCCGGTAAAACCGGGGTTGTGTTCCCATGCTGTCAGAGCCCATAACCGGTCAGCCTTATGGTCATGCCTTGACAAGACAAGCCTCCAGCAAAACCGTTCAGGAATGGCAGA
>JAPPVO010000017.1:76359701-76736907 GCA_030407325.1 Camellia japonica | reverse complement strand
TTCCTCTTTATACACATTGCTTGCATGCGTGTATTGCTTTACTGATATGTGTTCAAGTTCCTCTTTATACACATTGCTTGCATGCGTGTATTGCTTTACTGATATGTGTTCAAGTTCCTTTTTATACACATTGCTTGCATGCGTGTATTGCTTTACTGATATGTGTTCAAGTTCCTTTTTATACACATTGCGTGCATGCGTGCATTGCTTTACTGATATGTGTTCAAGTTCCTTTTTTATACACATTGCGTGCATGTGTGCATTGCTTTACTGATATGTGTTCAAGTTCCTTTTTATACACATTGCATGCATGCGTGCATTGCTTTACTCACATGTGTTCAAATTCCCTTTCCATACACATTGCATGCATGTGTGCATTGCTTTACTCACATGTGTTCAAGTTTTTTTTGTATACACATTGCTTGCATGCGTACATTGCTTTACTCACATGTGTTCAATCCCACTATCTTGCTATACACATTGCTTACGTCGCTACGCACTTTCGATTGCATTGTCATGCATGTTGATAACAACATTGTACCCGTTAAGTTTGTTTTCTTTTCAGGCACGATATTGTATGTACGGCTCATTTGAGGCCGGTACAACCGGACGAGCCGCACAGGTATTGTATTCTCCGCGTGAGACGTATTGAGAATTGCATAATTCTCTTACATCCTTTCTGCATTGTAGTGTAGATTGGCGTATGCTAGCTTATAACTGTTGCATGCGTGCCTCATTACAGCTTTCTTTGCATGATCATAAGTTATGCTCGGCCTCTTGCATTTTCCATTGCATTTCACCCCTGCCTACGGGCGCATACCTTGTTTGTCTTGCATGTTTGTCCAAGTCTTCGGCCTTGTCAAAAATGGGTCGTCTTTGGGCTTTGACATTCACTCCCGTCATTGTTATGACTTTCGAGTTCTGTCAAAGAGGGGCAACTGTAGACACCCCATTTTTGACCGTCCTCAAGACTTGGACGTCACCGTTTGAACACTCGGTGATTATCCATATTCGTGTTCGTTTGGAGTTCCCGGAGTTCTCGGCTACGCGCCTTGCCTCAGGATCCCCGAACTTGACCGTTTTGTGTCTGGTTTTGCACCAAACACTTGTGTTTTGCCTTGGAGGGGCAGGGAATGCCTTTTGAGGCATCCCCACACATCACCGGCCTTTCCCTACCATCACCGGCCACATTTGTGTACCGCCGGCACTGTTTTGTTAAAATATTTGGCCAGTCGGCATTATATGCTGCCGACCGGCACTTTTTTGTGCCGATGATCCCTTTGGCTGGCCGGTGTGCACCCTTTGCACCCCTGAGGCATGGTGTATGCCAGCTGTGCCAGCTGGAATGCACCATCACTCATCCCCGTGCACAGGAGTGACCTCTTTGCACCCCTAAACCTTCTAAAGGTTGATCCTTTGGCCAAGCTTCTTGGAGAAGCTTGGCCAGCTGTCTTAGCTTCTCCAAGAAGCCATGACCCTTTGCACCTCTTGCCCATTTTCCTTTGCTTAGCCATTAAGTCATTTGCTTGGTCTTAGCCTATATAAACACCATCTCTCCCTTTGAGAGAGGTTGCCATTTTTGATCAAAAAACCAGAGCTTCTATATCTATATATCTGCCATACTCTCTCTCTCTCTCTACACTTTACCTCTCTCCTCTTGTGTGTGTGTTTTAGCCTAAAAGTGTGGTTTTTACCTTACTTTTGCACCAATACACACACCATTACACCCTAGTTCGAGATTGAGGGACTTGGAGGGTCATTTGTTGAGTTTTGGACTGGTTTTGATCACTAGAGGAGGGCTGCACCACCTGTTCTTCAAGTGTTCTTCAAGGGTGAGCTAGTTACTTTAGTTTCCCCATTTTTGTAACTAGTTTTTACCTATCTTGCTTTGTGTTTTAGGCTTTGTGTATAACTGAAAAAAGTCTTAGATTTTCTTGCTTTTGAACTTTCATTAAGGTCACTTTGTGGTTTGAGTGAAAACTCACCCTCTTAGGCCTTGTTTGGCCTTTTTGGTGCTTCCATTATTAGGCCTTGTTTGCTTTGTGTTTGTTTCTTTTCACCACTGAAAATCAGTAGATTTTCAGTGGTAAGGAGGTTGGTTTGAAGTCTTGTATAGGGGAGGGACACCCCTTTCCCCTTTGTCCCTCTCTTGCCTTTGTTTTGGCTTAATATAGTAGCATGCATGTCTAGTCTTATATGGCCTTATTTCAGAGCTTTTTAGGTGTCTTTTGATCATGATATATCCCTATTGTTGGTCGGATTGGTGCTCCATTATGTGCATGTTGCACTTGTTTTGTATGCCTCTCTTATGCTTAGAAGTATGCCATGCATTTAGGCCATGATCTTTGCATGATTTGACTTAACTTCATGAAGTTACTAGCATTGTTTTGCCTTGCATAAGGTCTTTTAGCCACTGTTTTGGTCATGTTTGGCATGCTTGATGTGGTTGCTTTGCATTCCGGCTTGTAGGCCTTGAGTATTTTGGCTTCTAGCATGCTTAGCCTACCTTAGCCTCATGATTTGGTATCATCATAGACCATATTTCAGCCCATAATCCATGCTTGTGTACTTGCATTTGGCTCTCTTTTAATGCTTGGAAGTGTAGTGGTTTTGTGCCTTGGAATGGGCCTTATGCAAGCTTGTATGTTTAGAGCATTTCGGGGCTGCCATATCAAGGGGATTTGGGTGTGTTTTTGCATGCTAGAATTCTGTTTTTATGTGCCTAATATATGCCAATGAGTGGTCATGATAATGATAGTAAGATGCTCTCTTTGATGCCATAGGTTTAGGCCCATTTGTTTGCATGCTCGCATGAGTGTTGGTCTACTATTTTGGGCATGTTTTGCCACTGTTTTGGGGAGGTTTGAGGTCTGCCCTATTGTGTTTAAATCCACCATTGCACATTTATTGGATGCTTGTTGCATGCTTGGTCAACGTAGTCTTGACATATGACAATCCTATTGCCTTAAGTGTCCATGTTTGCATCACACTTTGCATCTTGCATACCTAGTATTGCACACTTGCCATAATATGTTGCATTACATTTGGTACGTCTTGCATTTCATCTCATATTGCACCCTTCGAGCCATGTTTGCATAACATGTATTGCATTACTTGGTTTGGGATGTTAAGCCAAGTGCGAGAAATGGGGGGTGTTTGTACTTCAAGTGACAAAACACACCTCAATTCTCATGTCACTAAGGCCCTTGACCTTGACATGATAGGGTCTTGGTTCTCATTTTGTGTGTTGCATGCATATTTACATTGAATTGCCATCTTGGTTCTTTAGGCCATCATGCATCAAGATGCATAATTGATGGCCCAAGAACCAAGGGCCATGCTTCCTTGAGTCCTATACATGATAGGGAGCATTGGCCATGCTTACATATGCTCAAAATTCCACCATGCACTGTCTGTCTGCTGCTGCTGTCAAAACTGTCCTCTGCAGGAATTCTCTGCCGACCGGCACTATATAGTGCCGACCGGCACTATATTCATGGTCGATAATCTCCTAAGCAGCCGATGGAAATTGTGGGTGGCCGGTGGACATTCCCTTCAGCCGGTGGTATACAGCAGCATACAAGGAAGGCATTTTGGGACTTCGGCAATTTTTGGAGAGACAGGACAGTAAAAACAGAGGCAGCAGTGCCATGGCGCGGGTTTCCGGGCAAGTCGGGTTCAAGCATGCATCGTTCGCGCATCCCGAGGCGGGCGGCTGTGGCCACCTTTCCTTTTTGCATTTATTTGTTAAATAATTAGAGATTTTGTAATAATTTATTTATTTATTATCCGGACTGTAATATTTATTCGGTCTCTCCATGTGAGAGAAAACCTGTAATAAGTATGCGTGAGTGGTGTGCATGTCTTCCAACCCCACTTCTTTCTTCCCTTTTATTTACCCGCTTATGATGGTAGATTAGGGCACGTTTATTTTAGCATACCTTATGCAATGCATGCGTGCATCCATGCATTTGTTGACATGCACCGGGCTCGGTACACACACTAACCGCATTGTATTTCAATTTCCAAATTGAATACTTGTTACATGTAGCATTTCACATGTCATGCTTAGGATAGCCGAGCCTGCTCTAAGCTGCATCTCTAATGTGTTGCATTAGCCACCTAACATGAACTAGGATCATGCATGTTTGCTAACTAGTTTGTTGTTTTGGCACGGAGTACGATGTAAGTATTTACGCTTTAGCACTCGCATGCGTGTGAATGTTAACATGACAGTATGATTACCATGTGGCTAAATGCTTATATGAGATAAACTGTTTGAATGCTTGTGGGTGGAGGTTGGATTGCTTGAGTTGGAAAAACTCGTTGAAATCCGTATTTTAGCCTACTCACGAGTAGCAATTTCAAAACTGTTTTCAAAACAAACGGATATGCAATGCTTATTTCCAAATTAGACGATCTAGTCTATACTTGTTTGCTGTGCACATAACATAGTAATTCTAGGCTAATAACCGGAATAAGAACACATAACGTTTTCAAAGTTGGATATCACGGTTAGTAGAGGCCGGTCTTCGGACCGGGCGAAAGGGGGTGCTCATAGCTGACCTTCCCCGATCGTACCCAAGCTCCCGAGCCAAGACATTTGGTGATGACGGACACGTGGCCTTTGCACCGAGTCAGGGTTTCCTAAATTTCCCCATAAAAAATTTTAGGTGGCGACTCTGTATCTGGCAAAGCAGTCCATGTTTGGCACTTCTTTTCAAAATCTGTTTTTTTCAGAACGATTTGCCAGAGTTGGACTCTTTGGTTCAGATTAAGAACTGTGACAATTTGAGTCCGAACTGTAGTGAACCCAATATGAACGGAACGGGACCTAAACCTCCCGGGGCATTCGGGGACGTCTACACTTGGCATCCAGCAAAATCGGAGTCGGAATATCCAATGACCTCTAACTTATCCGATCTCCTATATGTGAGCATATATTCCTTTGTTCTCTGTAAATATCGCATAACACGCTTGACTGCTTTCCAATGATCCATGCCAGGATTACTTAAATATCTGCCTAACATGCCAACTATAAACGCAATATCCGGACGCGTACATACTTGAGCATACATTAGACTCCCTACAGCCGAGGCATAAGGAATCTTCTGCATTTCTTGAATTTCAAGACTGTTCTTCGGGCATTGGCTGAGACTAAACTTGTCTCCCTTAGCAACCGGGGTTTCACCTGATTTACAATTTTGCATGCCAAATCTATTGAGTACTTTTTCGATATAGCTCCTTTGTGATAATCCCAGAATACCCCGAGAACGATCTCGGTGTATTTCGATTCCTAATACAAAGGAAGCATCACCAAGATCTTTCATTTCAAAATTCTTAGATAGAAATCTCTTGTGTCATGCAATAAGTTTATATCGTTTGTGGCAAGCAATATGTCGTCAACATATAAAACCAAAAATATGTGTTTACTCCCACTGAACTTGTGATACACACATTCATCAACAACATTAGTTTCAAAACCATACGAAGTGAGAACTTGATGAAATTTGAAGTACCACTGACGAGAAGCTTGTTTGAGTCCATAGATGGATTTAGTCAATTTGCAAACCATATTCTTTGGGTCTCCTGACACAAAGTTTTCTGGCTGCACCATATAAATTGTTTCTTTAATGTCCCATTAAGAAAAGCTGTTTTGACATCCATCTGATGCAACTCAAGATCAAAATATGCAACAAGCGCCATAATTGTCTTAAAAATCTTCGAAGAAACTGGAGAGAAAGTTTCTTTAAAGTCAATTCCTTCTTTTTGAGTAAAGCCTTTGGCTACAAGACGTGCCTTATACCTCTCCACATTACCATTTGAATCCCTTTTGGTTTTAAATATCCATTTACAACCTACGGGCTTCGCACCAACTAGTAATGAGACAAGTTCCCAAACTTTATGTCTTGCATAGACTTATATTCTTCATTCATGGCTTCTATCCATTTATGAGAGTTGAACTTTCCATGGCTTGACGAAAGTTGATTGGATCATCTTTCGACATTCCATTTTCTACCTCATGTTCCTGGATATACAATATAATCATCTGAAAGTGCAAATCTCCTTTCTCTTGTGGATCGCCTTAATGGCACAGATTCTTGAGGTTGAGGTTGTAGAGTTTGTTCCTCAGGAACAATTACCTCATCTTGAATGGGGGTTTGAACTATATTATCTTGAACAAATTGTCTGTCGAGGATCTGAAATTACTTCTCGAGCAATGACAGGTATAGGAACCTGTGATTGGTCAAAAGTAGTAGTAGGAAGTGGGATTACTCCTGCTTCCTCCTCAAAGACAATGTCTCTAACTGGATTTCTCCCCCCAAACTCAACATCCTCGAAAAATGTTGCAATTCCCGTCTCAAATATTGACCTATTGTGGATCATAAAACTTGTAACCCCTGATCGTTCGGCATAGCCAATAAAGTAGCTGCTAATGGGTTTAGAGTCCAATTTTCGTTCATGAGTTTTAAAGGCCTCGCCTCAGCAGGACACCCCCACACATGCAAATGTTTTAGACTAGCTTTCGCCCAACCCAAAGCTCATAAGGTGTGTTTACAACTGCTTTAGTTGGCACTCGATTTAAGATATAAGTTGCTGTCTTTAGAGCCTCACCCCAGAGGGACTCTGGTAAAGTAGAATGACTGATCATACTTCTTACCATATCCTTTAAAAGGTTATGCTCACATTAAGTTACCAAACAGATAATCTCTAAATAAATTAATTTAATGACAACATCTCAAGATACCTAGCACAACATTAATACCAAGCCTTTGGGTAGTGATATTAACTGTAAGTGGTATTCTTGTTGTAATGATCAAACATTGACAATAAGTTATGTCAAATAACAAATCTATCTTTTGATGGATGTATTATTCACATTAGGTTTTCTTGACAATTGGCACATGTTTATCACCACAAAATGTGTGTATAATTCTGCCAAGTCTTAATCATGTTTTTGGACCGATAATACCCGCATGAGATACACAGACATGAACATCAAAACATTCCATATAAAACAATCTAGACAAGAGAGATCACTTTTGTGACATCTTGTTTGAATTGACTTATATTGAGAATGTTAGAAAATAAAATTTCTGTAGACGTTGTATGAAATTACATTAAATTTAAAGATTTCCAAATTTGTGACCCCGTATATGTTATATAATCTGCAGAATGTTTGATCATTACAACAAGAATACCACTTACAGTTAATATCACTACCCAAAGGCTTGGTATTAATGTTGTGCTAGGTATCTTGAGATGTTGTCATTAAATTAATTTATTTAGAGATTATCTGTTTGGTAACTTAATGTGAGCATAATTGTTTATTCCTTTTATTAACCATTAGCAGCTACTTTATTGGCTATGCCGAACGATCACGGGGTTACAAGTTTTATGATCCCACAAATAGGTCAATATTTGAGACGGGAATTGCAACATTTTTTGAGGATGTTGAGTTTGGGGGGAGAAATCCAGTTAGAGACATTGTCTTTGAGGAGGAAGCAGGAGTAATCCCACTTCCTACTACTACTTTTGACCAATCACAGGTTCCTATACCTGTCATTGCTCGAGAAGTAATTTCGGATCCTCAACCAGACAATGTTGTTCAAGATAATATAGTTCAAAACCCCATTCAAGATGAGGTAATTGTTCCTGAGGAACAAACTCTACAACCTCAACCTCAAGAATCTGTGCCATTAAGGCGATCTCTTTTCCTACTACTACTTTTGACCAATCACAGGTTCCTATACCTGTCATTGCTCGAGAAGTAATTTCGGATCCTCAACCAGACAATGTTGTTCAAGATAATATAGTTCAAAACCCCATTCAAGATGGTAATTGTTCCTGAGGAACAAACTCTACAACCTCAACCTCAAGAATCTGTGCCATTAAGGCGATCCACAAGAGAAAGGAGATTTGCACTTTCAGATGATTATATTGTATATCTCCAGGAACATGAGGTAGAAAATGGAATGTCGAAAGATGATCCAATCAACTTTCGTCAAGCCATGGAAAGTTCCAACTCTCATAAGTGGATAGAAGCCATAAATGAAGAATATAAGTCTATGCAAGACAATAAAGTTTGGGAACTTGTCTCATTACTAGTTGGTGCGAAGCCCGTAGGTTGTAAATGAATATTTAAAACCAAAAGGGATTCAAATGGTAATGTGGAGAGGTATAAGGCACGTCTTGTAGCCAAAGGCTTTACTCAAAAAGAAGGAATTGACTTTAAAGAAACTTTCTCTCCAGTTTCTTCGAAAGATTCTTTTAGGACAATTATGGCGCTTGTTGCATATTTTGATCTTGAGTATATGCTCACATATAGGAGATCGGATAAGTTAGAGGTCATTGGATATTCCGACTCCGATTTTGCTGGATGCCAAGACAGTAGGAAATCCACATCAGGCTATATTTATCTGTTAGCTGGCGGAGCAATTTCTTGGAGGTCTGCAAAGCAGACGCTCATAGCTTCATCCACCATGGCCGCAGAATTTGTAGCATGTTATAAGCATCAAACCAAGGGATATGGCTGCGGAATTTTGTCACTGGGTTGCGTATTTTGGAAGGCACTGAAAGACCACTTAAGTTATATTGTGACAATAAGTCTGCAGTTTTATATTCCAATAACAACAGGAGCTCGACAAAATCAAAGCATATTGATATCAAGTTCCTAGTTGTAAAAGAAAGAGTGCAGAGTGGACAGATTTCCATAGAGCACATTGGAACAAACTCCATTATAGTGGATCCACTTACGAAGGGACTACCACCCAAGGTCTTTCATGAGCACACTGCTCAGATGGGTGTTGTTCTATTTGAGAACATTCTGGTTTAGTGGGAGTTTGTATTTATATTACTGCTTTATGTCAGCCTTGAGTTTTATCTATGTAATTAGATTAATTTCTGCAAAAATGAAATATTCAGTTTATTACGCTCTGTTACGTATTGTGAAGTATTGATCTCAATAAAGTTAAGTAGGACCAGTTGGAAATAGGCATGTATGGATCACATCACATGTAATTTCCATGCTACGCATCCATGATTGATCTATGTCATTTAGCTGTATTAGTATACGTGACCATTGGTGGGTCGAGTTACGATTGATGTAACGAAGACCGCTTTGATCCTATATTAATATAGTTAATGGACAAGATTGTTTGGATACCCTCAAGTTATGATAACAAATTTCTAAGCTCACTAAAGTTAAGCACATTTTTCAGGATACATATGTGGTCCAGTGGGAGATTGTTAGATAATGTCTCAATGGGACCACATAATTAAATGTGGTGTTATCATTTATAAGAGGCCTACAATTTAAGTGATTCAATTTAGTTAATAGGCTTAAGGGTATATGTGTTATGGACCTAATGTGTAGATACTAGTTGTATAATTTCTATTTCTATGAGGGGCAGAAATAGAAATTAAAACATATTGGTTAAAGTTGGTTTTCATTCCTTTTGAACTTCCACAACCTTTCAGTTTTGAAAACCAATTATAACCTTTAAAAGGTTATGGTCCCTATTCCTTCCCAAGTGGAAAAAAAGAACACTGCCATTTTTCTAAATCCTCTCAAGGAAAAACATAAGGCACCAAAGGGAAAGGATTAGAAGGCAATAACATAATCAATAACAAAGAGTTTATTGATAATCACGCTTCCGTTTAACCGTTCATCAATGGATTCAGGTATGTCATTTTGTCTTGATTTCTTGATAATACACATGGTAAATGATCCGAAGTGTAAGGTTTATGTTCTGAAATTTATGTTTACACCTATTTCTCTTCATCTTCTTCAAACTTTTGAGCTTTCTCACTCTAAAGCCAAACTCTCTCTCTCTCTCTCTAGCTTGAATTCTCTCAGTATAAGGACTCAAATAAGCAGAAAGGAATGGTACAAACATTCTCACACTCAGCTGAACAAACACAACTCACACTCTCACACTTTGAATACACTACACGTGCACACACATGCACTACTCCAACACACCCACAAGGATTTATCCTCTACACTCAACACCATCAAGGCTTAGCACACCTTACTCTTAATCACATCTTGGATCACTAAAAAGATTAGATTAGGCACCAATCATGCATTAATTAAATCAAACATAAGTAACCTTAATTTATTCAAGTTAGCACGAATTCAGTTAATCCAAAATAGTCCCTTCAAGGCTCAATTTAATCACATGCGAGTCTTACTGAACTGAATCAATTTTTAATAAAAATTGTCATAGCGTTCTAAAAATTCCAAATAACACATTGATGTAATCAATTTTGTTTTTGGGTGCCGATAAAGTTTTCAATTTACATATTAAAGCGGAAATCCAAACAGATATTTCTACACGTAACAGATAGGAGGCCAAAATCATGTAAAATTCTATAATAATCTCATAGTTTATTTTTTCCGCTTAATTAACATCCTTGATTACTGACTAATGGCTAATTGCGGGTCGGGGTTATTACAGTGTGATAAGTGGCGAAGGCACATAAAGCCCAGGGAGTCACGTGCCCCTCAGTTTTAGGATTTTTTTTTTTTTTAAATATAAGAAAATCTTTTAAATAAAAAAATTTATAAAAATATTATTTAAAGTGAAAGGTGAATGACATTTTTAAAATTATGATAACAATAATGGTTATTTTCATTGAAAATAAAGAGATTATAATAAGTCATATTATTATCTATGAAAATTTCAATATAATGGCGATGTCTATTATTATTGACATGAAAACATAATTAATTTCAATGAAGATATGAAATTTATTGGATTGTTAATTACATTTGACATGTGGAGTTTATCCTTCATGCAAAGTTTATCCTCCATGTGTTTCTTTCCATTCATAACTAAAATGACCACTATATAAATTATAATCAAGTAACATATCTTCAATTATAAAAAATAAAAAAATAAATTACAGTAGGTCATAACTAATATCAGAATGAGTCATAACTAACTATTACTTGATATATAGTCATAACCAAAATAACAACCACAAGAGGTTATAACTAAATAATATCTAACACTATAATGTGTTATAACTAAAAACCACGAAGATCATAATTGCGATATATGATAGACACTTTTTTTGTTGTATGTTTTATAGAATTTATCTGCTAAAATATATCATTTCTATCTCAACTTATCTTCTTTTTTAATTTTCCAATCTACCTATAAAATAGTTACTCCCCAATATTTGTATAAAATTTAATCTTCAATCCTTTAATTTAAAATTCATATTTATCCAAATGAACTCTTAATATTTAAGTTTAGTAATATCTCATTGTTGTTTGTTATGAAAAAAATAAAATAAAATTAATGTTGTCATTAATTTGTGCCTCTCTTCACTGAATTCTTAACTACGCCACTGTGTGTGATAGTAGAGAGATCTAGAGGCTAGGTGGGAGATTAATTATTTTGGAATTTAATTAATTAGGCGAGCATTATGGAGAAATCATATATTTAAAATTATACATTAAACAAAAGCGATGATGTAAATTAAAATGTCTTCTTTCATGAATATATATATAGTAAACAAAAAGCCATCTTCAAACTTCACAATATAATGCTTCTTTGAGAGAATTCTTCTTCACCTCATCAACTTTAAATGATGTGTAAATAGCTTGATCTTCAAACTTCACAAATGCGCTTAGAGTTAATATCTTATTGCATAAAGTCTAGCATTTAAACAATGAAACTTTTCTTTTGCCTATAAAAAAAATTAAAATTTTAAGTTATATATCAAGACTTTTCAACCTCAATATATGCTTCTTTTGTGAGGATTATTCGCCACGTCAACTTACACCATGTGTACATATCTTAAAGCATTAGGGTTGGCCACAACATTCTATATCAATTCTCCATGACATAATCACAAGAATACAATATTGTTATTGTGGACCTCATTGTATGTTGTTATGTTTTGGACCACAAGGTGTTTGGGAAGTTTGTGTTGGTTTTTTTTTTTTTGATTTTTTTTACTAAAAGACAAATTTTTTGCAAAACCAAAAAAATAAATCCAAACAAAATATCACATTCAACCCCATAATCATTTCATTTTTTCTCTCACAAACATCACATCCAACCATAAAAAAATCAAACTATCTTCCCAAACACTAAAAAAAATTTCTCCAATAATATCCTACAACTAAAAAAACCTACACAAAAACCCACTTCCCAAACACCCACGGTATCTTCTTTTCTTTGTTTTCTTTTGTTTTGTTGTTGTTTTTGTTTTTGTTTTTTTTTTTGTTTTTCAATCCTAACCACATGAAAGATTGGTTGAAATCTCAGTAATCAACCAATGTCTGTAGTGAAAGGGAAATAATTGGCAACTTTGATAACAACAAGAAGCGGATCTGCCTCGTAAGGCAAAATCTAATTCTTGTTATTAATTATGGTGTACTGTTTGATCAACTCATTGATCCTACATGGTGGTATTTGAAATCACTATAATTAATAAATATATATATAGCTCCAACTAGGTTATTGAACTTTTTATATTTTAAGTTCATCTTAAACTATAGAAACCAAAGAATATCATTACAGGAGGAAGTTAGAAAATTGCTAGGGTTAGTTAGAGTACTGAACCTTGAAGTTCAATGAATTAATCAATTGCTCAATAATGTCCAGAATTTTGTATGCAATAGATGAATAAAAATTATATTAAATTTTTATTTTTTTTTTAATGATCATCATCAGGTTTTTATTATAATTGTTCCTTTTTAACACTGGATCATATTGATTAATGTATGATCCTTGTCATACGAACCTTCATGTGGGGTTTGGTATTTTGTATAGTAGATTATAAAAATCATAAAATGGATAAAATAAGGCTGATCCGCAACCGTCACAGATGAATCAGATAACTCATCTTTTTGTGGCTCTACCATAATACCTGATTTTAAAAAACAATTATGACTAATTTTTGTATTTAGTGAACCTTATTCAATGTTGAGTAATTTTTTTTTTTAAACTTTTGGATAATCTAAGAAAATTGGAAATAAATAAATAAAACAAAAATAAGCCAGTTTCAGTTTGTTATTATTATTAACAAAGTTGACTTATTTTCGCCTTGAGTTTTAGAATCATCTAGTTTAAACGGATTTTAAAATAAAAAATTGACTCAAAATTTAAGAAGTTCACTAAATACAAAAATTCACTCAAAAAAGGGCCAAAAAAAGAAGCTATTTATGTGTAGGGAAAAGCGGGGGAGCTCGAAAGCCCCGGCCCCGAATCCCCCGAAAATGCCAATTTGGGTAAAAAAAAAAAATGCAAGGCAAGTGAAAAAAAAAAAAAAAAACAGTTTACTTAAAATGGAAATTAGGGGGATTCGGGGGAGGGAAATTCGAGCTACCAATCAAAGTTGTTATGTGTACATATGCATTTCTATGTACGTCCTTCAGTGAAAAGCTCTAATTAGTTCAACTATATCTTCCAAACGAGGAGGACAAACCAAGTTGGGTTGAACCATGGTCAAGTTAATAATCAGCTAAACCCTTGTTATCTCTTCCTAATTAAACACAGCTTAAGCACAATTTGTTCTACTTCAAATTGATTAGTTTGTTTGGATGAAAAATATTTTTCATACAAAAATTTTTTCTATAAAATGTTTTCTTATGTTTGATTGCGTTCTTGAAACTAATACACTAATAGTTGCATTGGTGGTGATGGTAGTGGCGGTGGTGGTGTGGAAATGGAGGTATAAGTGGAGGTGTTGGGGTAGTGGTGATGGTGGTAGTGGCAGTTGTCGTTGTGGTGGCGGTGAGAGTGATAGTGTGATGGTGGTAATGGTGTAATGGGTGGAAGTGGTAGAGGTGGTGGCGGCAACAACGGTGATGGTGGTGGCAACAATGTGATGACATTAGTAAAATTTTAGTTCGAAAAATATTTTTTGCCTTTCAAAAATGGAAAGCATTTTTTACCCAAATAAGTTTATTCACTACAATATATAAGAGTTTTAGATCAAATATTTTGGTCTCTAAAAGTGAAAATTTCATTGCAAAAGATATTTATAGACCAATTTCTATCGTTATGAGGATAGTCGCTAAAATGTTGTACCAAAAAGTCAAAAATAAGGCTTTAGCGACAAAGTTTTGAAAATGTTACTAATAAATAGATTTTTAGGGACAAAATAATTTGGTTCAAAATGGTTTATTTTGAGACAAAATTTGGTCCCAAAAAGATAATTTTGGTCCCTAAATTTTGATTTTTAAAACCTTAATTTTTTGTAGTGATTTTTCGTTGACTATAGAAAATGTTTTACCGTTGACTTTTATTTTCTGTTGTACCAAACACCAAAAAATATAGAAAATATTTTTCAAAAGGTGAAAAACATATTTCAAGGAAAAAAAAAGTGTGGGAGTAATGTTGGAAATATTATAAAAAAAAAAAAAAAAAAAACAACCCTTTTGAATTGGAAATGTTGGTCATTGAGAAAGGAAGTTTAGTTGTCGATTTTTTTGTCAAGATCATGAAAAAGGTCACTCATCTCATAGGTAATCTTTCCAATCGCAAAGTAACTTTCAAAAGGAATCTTTGCCAATTCGGCTGAGAGGGCACGATTCAAGTATTTGGGTATTGATGACAAAAATATCAAATATTTTTAGGAAATATTAGTAAAAGATTTTTCTCTAACCTTTATATGGTAAAAGAAGTTCAAGAATTTTTTTTTTTTTTTCAACGGTGATACAGACCACTAATTTAGGAGCACTAATGTCAGTTCTAATGAGTTGACAGTGCAAGAATAAAAAATAAAAAATAAAAAATAAAAAAAAATGCCAAACTATCACATCAAAGTAGGACCGACAGGAATGTCATCTCATGAGTGCAGCTTTAGAGCTGCTACTTTAGTGGTCCTAAACATTATTCTTTTTTTTTATTAGTTAAGATTACTCAACATTTTTACAGAAAAATTTTGACTTAGAAAAATTTCGCTCGATTCAGAAAAATTTTAATTTCTCTAAATCGGGACTGAAATTTATCTGAATCGGACAAAATTTTTTTGAATAAAATTTTTTCTATGAAAATATTAAAAGACTTTAACTACTATAAAAAATAGGAAAATTTACCCATAAATCTTAGTTTCTGAAAAATTGAACCATTTAGTCCTAAAAGTTTTTTTATACTCCATTTAGTCCCATTTATACATCATCATGATGTTCATGATGTAAATGAATCTGATGTTTCATTCTATAATTTCAAAATTTATTGAAATCTGATGAACATTAGATGTGTGAAATCTAATATTTGAAACATTCATCCTATAATTTCAAAAATTATTGAAATCTGACGAACATTAGATGTTTGAAATCTAATGTTCAAAACATTAATCTGATGTTTGAAACATTGTAATGGGACCTTTCAGTCTATAAGAAAACTTTTAAGACTAAACAGTGTATAAGTTATTAATTTGAGATTTATTGATACATCTTTATCTTATAAAATCTTAATATCAGAGAGTTTAAAAAAAATTCCTCCTATTTTTATTGGAAAATGATGTGTAAAGAACCAAAGCTGATGACCTATGCAGTCAGTGATGGTTAGTTCTTTCATGGACGTATGGGTAGGTTTGGTTTGTGTTTCTGAAAAAAAATTCAGAAATTTTCTCTACAAATAAATTTCAGAAATTTTATCTACCAAACAAATTTTTCCAAAAAAATTTCCCAAAACACACAAACCAAACAAGTTTTCCAAAACAAATCTCTCTCACACACACATCAAATCAATCACTTTTTCCAAAACTCTCTCTCAAAACAATTTTCCAAAACAAATTTCCCAAAAAACCAAACCAAACATGTTTTCGTACTTTTTATCTCTAAAACACATCTCTCAAACACAAACCAAACATACCCATAACAACCAATCAGAATCTCTAACTCAATATACTAGCTAGAGGATAAAAGTAATGTTTTTTTTTTATTTAAAAAAGTAAATATAGAATATTTTAATATTCATTCAAACTCTAATAACAAATCTTAATTTTCTTATCTATATGTTTTCTTTCAAAAAGTGAATAATTTTTTGTTGATTACTAGCATTTAATTTTCAAATTTTTATTAAATATATTTAATATTAGACTCATTTTAAAAATATGATTTCAATCTTTTTAATAATATCAACTTTATAAAAGTTAGATATACATATTAAAATTTATTTATATTTTATAACATATAACAAAAAATACAAAAGGATATGATTAGTTGATAAAGTTGAAAAGAAAATGTAATGAGGACAAAATTGATATTTAAAAAAATAAATAATATTATGGAGGTTATCCTCCATTTTTCATCCTTCCTCTATATATGGAGGATGAACTATTCACCCTTTCCAATAGAACATGCTTTTAGGTGGTATTTGCCTTATGCATTTGAGAAAGAATTTGGAAAAAGAAAGAAAAAGAAAAAAGATAGTTAAAATGTGTGAAATATAATTACATTTCACACATTTTTTCCTTTCTCCTTTTCAAATTCCTTCCAAAATTCATGAACCAATAAGTAAATCCTTCAAATATGAAGATATAGAGAGTACGTTTGGTACAATGGAATGAGCTGGAATGCAATACTCATTCTAACTTTACATTTCATTTTCCTTGTTTGGTTGAAATAGAAATAGTCATTCCAATGAAATATCTATTCTAACAAAATGTGAGAATACTTATTCCTTTCTCCAACTATATTAATAGCCATTCAATTCTATCATAAAATCGTCATAAAACATTATTAATTAGCATATAATGATTGTGCTTCTTATGTGGTGCCAACCTAGGAGGGATTGCCGAAGTTAGCTTTGATGCTTTTTGGTCATTTCCGCTTTATTAAGGTATGTTATGTATTTTGTACCTTTCTTACAATCAATAAAATTTTCTCTTTTACTGATCAAAATTAGCATATCACTACCATTTCCTTTTGCTACCATTGCCTTACACCACTACCACCACTACGATTATTGTCAACACCATGACCACCACTCTATTGCCACCATTACCACAACCACCACACTACCCTACTAAATTCATTGCCTTCGCCACTACCACAACTGCCATTATCACTACCTCCACCTCCACAACCACCACACCACCATCGCTACAATCACTACCACCACCTCCAGAACCACCACACCACCTTATTATTGCCATCACCACTACCACCGCTACCGTCACCACAACCACTACGACCACCTCCACAACCACCATCACTAGAATCACCTCTACAACCATCACTATCACCACCACCACCATCACTACAATCACTACCTTACTACCACTACCACTACAAGAAAATACAGATTTCGCGACTAAAATAAATTTTTTCGTCGCTGAAAGTAGTACAAATGGCGACTAAAATGGATTTAGTCGCCAAAATTGGTGACTTTTGCCGACTAAAAGAGTTTAGTCGCCGAATACAAGGCTTTTAGCGACTAAAATGTAGTTTAGTCGCCCAATGTGGGGTTTTAGCGACTAAAGGTTGTTTAGTAGCCAAAAGTGACAGTTTTGGCGACTAAAATAATTTAGTAGCCAAAAGTGATGGTTTTGGCGACTAAAAAACAGATTGGTCGCCGATTGTTGGTGTTTTGCCGACTAAAAACAGTTTAGTCGCTGAAAGTGAAGCTTTTTGGCTACAAAAAAAAAATTAGTAGCTAAAAATAGTCCATTGCCAACTAAAATTCAGTTTAGTAGCCAAAAGGGGACGTTTTTGGCGACTAAAAACAGGTTTAGTCGCCAAAACTACTTATTTTTAGGCGAAACTTAATTTTTTTGCGACTAAATTATAATTAGTAGCCGAAAATGATAGAATTGGCGACTAAAATTTAATTTAGTCGCCAAAAGTGGCCTAATTTTTTTTTTAGTAAATAATTTATTTTTTACATAAAGTATATTGAATTAAAAAAATTATATTTATATATATTATTTTGTATTAATAGCGGTTAATATACTATATAAATAATATATATTGCATATATATTCATGTGATGTTATTGTGGCATGGTGGAGGGAGTGGGTTGCAAAAGGTTTGGAGTGTGGTGGTGGGATGTCTCAGGTTTGAAACCTGCGAGCAACAGGTTCAACATTTTTATTTTTTTTTAAATATGCTTTTGGCGACTAAAAGAGGTGGTCGCCAAAAGCTTCAGTATTGGCGACGAAAAAAATAGTCGGGAAATGTATAAATTAAAAATAATAATTTACTATTGGCGACTAAAAATTTAGTCGCCAAATGTATAATTTAAAAAAAATAAAGGAGCTTTGGCGACGAAATTTGTGGTCGCTACAGAGTTTGTTTTTGGCGATTAAAAGTGGGTTAGTCGCCAATACCTTCCGCGACGTTTTTCCAGCGACCAACATGTCGACTAAAAAATTTAGTCGGGAAAACCTAAAACCCAACTTTTGGCGACTAAAAAATCACTTTTGGCGACTAAAAATTTAGTCGCCAAAAGTGATTTTTCTTGTAGTGTACCATTGCTTTCACAAAATCACAACACTACCACCATCATCAAGAGAACCACCACCACCAAGAGAACCACCACTCTACTATCCCTGCCCGCCACCACCATCATCGTC
Source organism: Camellia japonica (assembly GCA_030407325.1). Lineage (NCBI taxonomy): Eukaryota > Viridiplantae > Streptophyta > Magnoliopsida > Ericales > Theaceae > Camellia > Camellia japonica. The sequence continues at coordinate 76,718,358 of JAPPVO010000017.1, read as the reverse complement.
ATATAATCACCACAATACCACCGCCGCTACCACCAATGCCATAACAACCTACCACCACCACGACCATGCTACTACTATTGCTATTACCACCACCAATGCCACCACCATTAGGATATGACTCACACCCATCACTTCCACAACTATTAACACTAGCATGATATATATGAATTTTTAACTTATGTATTACTAGCTTATTTAAAAAAATAATTAAAAAATAAAAACATATTTTATTCCATTAGTTTAAGAGATATAACCAAATATGAGAATGACAATTATCATTTTATTCCTATGTCAATCCAAATTGGCAACCAAACAATGAAATGAAAATGCAAATTTCATTTCACTCAACCTTATATTCCATTATGATTCTGATTCCATTCCTGTTGGAAAAAAAATGGTTTATTATAGGCATAATTTTTGAGCCAAAATTTTGAGTAGGTCCGAAGAGGTGAAGTGTTCCTTACCGCATGGCAAGTCACACGGTGAAGACGGAAGTTCAAAACCATTTATGAGTGAATGGGAAGTTGACATCTTTTTGTCGTCTAACATTAATTTTTATTTGATAAAATTCATTTGAATTTTTTCAATAATAAAAATTATTGTGGGAATTTAATTTAGATTCTAAATTCAAATTTTAGGTTCCTAAGTGGTTTCCTAAAGTTTGTAATTGTGAGAATTTAATTTAATTCTAAATTAATATTTTTAGTACCTTAGTGGTTTCCTAAAAATTAATTAAACTATTTAAATAGTTTAATAAAGTTATTCTATTAAGTGAATGGTTTTATTAAATAAAATATTCTAATAGTTTAATTATAAAAGTTCCAAACAGTTTGATTGTTTGTGCTGTCAACCTCCAACGGATTACTTTTGTTTAAAAGTTTGCATCGAACAGATTCAAAATTCAAAACAGAACCTGTTCAAAGGTTTGGTACACCTTTTCACTTATTTTTTGGTACCTGTTCGGATTAATTGCTTGCCTATAAATACAATCTATTTTCAGCAGTTTTTTTGGATCCAGAAATTCAGTCTGAAATTTTTTCCTCTTTGCTGTCCAAATTTCCTTTTACTGCATTATTTCTACATTTTAGAGTTAGGAATAAATATTCAGAGAGTATAGAACACAGGTTTGTTCGCCGAACAAGTTTATTTGAAGTGCTTCTATAAATTTGTGAAGATCATTGTATCCTGGGAGATAGACGCCACTCAACCGTAAGCACCGTAGCGGGGCGAATCTGTCTTAAGGACAGAGTGTCACACACTCGACTTGGTCTTAAATTATTTAATTCGGTTCGATAAATAAATCTGGTATGTTATTTATTTATTTTATTTGAATTTATTTCAGTTATTTTATATACACAGAAGATTGTTCCAACATTCTTAAGTCAGATTAGAATTATTCTGTTTACAGAATTTTTCGTTTGTTTCCTTTTTTCTTTCTTCATAAATAATTTCGAAAGAAAATTATTTTCTGTGGATTTACAAAATAATATTCTAGTTGGAAAAACAAATAGTGATTATATGCTATTTGACAGATAGTAGTAATGTACTGTCTCTTTTCTTTGACAACAACTAGTAGTACGATACTTTTGTCATTAACAATTCAGAATATATTTTTGTGGAATTTTTTCAGAAATTAATTTTGGATTTTAGAAATTATTTTCTGAGTTTTCATTAATTAAAATTCTGTTTTCAGTATTTTAATTATTGGAGTGTAACAAGAGATTTAAGTTTCTGTGTGAAATTAATTTGGTTAAATAAAATTTTATTTTTCCAAATTAATTGAAAAATAAAAGTTATATTTTTATTTCTTTTATTTTACAGAGTTTAATTTCTTGTGTGGATTTAATTTGGTTAAATAAAATTTTATTTTATTTCCAAATTAATTGAAAAATAAAAGTTATATTCTTATTTCTTTTATTTTACAGAATTTAATTTTCTGTGTGGAATTATTTTGGTTAAATAAAATTTTATTTTATTTCCAAATTAATTGAAAAATAAAAGTTATAGTTTTTATTTCTTTTATTTTCTGTGTGGAATTAATTTGTTTAAATAAAATTTTATTTTATTTTCAAATTAATTGGAAAATAAAAGTTACATTCTTATTTCTTTTATTTTTATAGAATTTAATTATGTGCATTTGGTTTAATTTTCTGTGTAGTGTAAATTCTAATTATAATTTTGTTTTATAAATTAGAATTGATGGCTACTGAAACAAATGCCCAAACAAGTACTACTGTGGTGGCTGCGATTGCACCAACCCCCTCTCCTGTGATGACAGTACCGGTAAATCACGGTGAAAAGTCAGAGAAGTTCTCAGGAACTGACTTTAAAAGATGGCAACAGAAAATGTTGTTCTATCTTACAACTCTAAACCTGACTCGTTTCCTCCGTGAAGATGCTCCTATCCTGAAAGAGGATGAAACCGACCGGCAAGTGGTTGCTGTGGTTGATGCTTGGAAACATGCCGATTTCCTTTGCCGGAATTACGTCTTGAACGGACTTGACAACACATTATACAATGTCTACAGTCCAATCAAGACAGTAAAGGAACTTTGGGAATCGTTGGAGAAAAAGTACAAAACGGAAGATGCCGGCTCAAAGAAATTTGTGGTTGGCAGATTCCTGGATTTTGTAATGGTTGATTCAAAAACTGTGATCAGCCAAGCTCAAGATTTCCAACTCATTCTGCATGACATTCACGCAGAAGGTATGTCTCTCAGTGAATCCTTCCAAGTTGCAGCCTTAATTGAAAAATTATCCAAAGGCCGTTGTAATACTACATCTTCTTCTTATTTGCTTGAGTCTTCTAATTTATGGCATGGTAGACTAGAACATGTTAATTATGGATCTTTGCGTAGATTAATTAATATGGAATGTTTACCGAAATTTGACATTGATTCAAAACATAAATGTGAAATTTGTGTTGAGGCAAAATTATCTAAAACTCCTTTTCATTCAATTGAAAGAAGTACGGAATCACTTGAATTAATTCATAGTGACATTTGTGATTTTAAATCAATTCAAACCAGAGGTGGGAAAAAGTATGTAATCACTTTTATAGATGATTATACTAGATATAGTTATATTTACTTAATTCGAACCAAGGATGAAGCTTTGGAAACTTTCATTCAATATAAGAATGAAGTTGAAAATCAACTTGGTAAGAAAATCAAGAAACTTAGAAGTGATAGAGGTGATGAATATGAATCACCTTTTGGTGAATTTTGTAAAGAACATGGAATAATTCATCAAACTACCGCTCCTTACTCACCTCAGCAAAATGGAATTGCTGAAAAAAAAAATAGGACTTTAAAAGAAATGATGAATGCCATGTTAATAAGTTCCGGATTACCTCAGAACTTGTGGGGGGAAGCAATACTTTCTGCTAATTATATTTTAAATAAAATACCCGAAAGAAAGTAAATCAAACACCTTATGAATTGTGGCATGGAAGAGTACCATCCTACAAATACTTAAAAGTGTGGGGGTGTTTGGCTAAAGTGGCTATTCCTAGTCCTAAAAGACTAAGATAGGTCCTAAGACCATTGATTGCATTTTCATTGGTTATGCCAAGAATAGTAGTGCATATCGGTTTTTGATTCATAAATCAGAACATACCGAAATGCATTTAAATACTATTATTGAATCTCGGAATGCATCTTTCTTTGAACATGTATTTCCAAAGAAGACTGGACAAGAGACTAGTACTAATAAAAGATCTTTTGATGCTATTACTAGTCAGGATCAAGAACATGATCAAGAACAAGAGTTAGATCAAAATGAGGAAGAGGAACCTAGGCGTAGTAAACGTGCTAGAACCTCAAAATCTTTTGGTCCAGATTTCCTAACATTTTTGTTAGAAAATGAGCCTTTAACTTTTAAAGAGGCTATGTCCAGTCCTGAAGCTCCTTTATGGAAAGAAGCTGTCAACAGTGAAGTTGAATCCATCTTGCAAAATCACACTTGAGAATTAGTGGATTTGCCACCAGGTTGTAAACCTCTTGGGTACAAGTGGATTTTCAAAAGAAAATTGAAAGCAGATGGATCAATCGACAAATACAAGGCAAGACTTGTAGTCAAAGGTTTTAGACAGAAAGAAGGTCTAGATTACTTTGACACATACTCACCGGTTACTAGAATAACATCCATTCGAATGCTAATTGCCATTGCATCTCTATACAATCTAGAAATTCATCAAATGGATGTTAAAACAGCTTTCTTAAATGGTGAGTTAAATGAAGAAATTTACATGGAACAACCAGAAGGGTTTTCTGTTCCAGGGAAAGAAAAGAAAGTGTGTAAATTGGTTAAATCATTATATGGTTTAAAACAAGCGCCAAAGCAATGGCATGAGAAATTTGACAAGGCAATGATGTCAAATGGTTTTAAAATTAATGAGTGTGACAAATGTGTTTATATTAAAAATACAGACAAAGGTTATGTCATTGTATGTCTTTATGTAGATGATATGCTCATCATAGGTAGTAATAATGACATGATTAAAACTACCAAAAAAATGTTGAATAAACAGTTTGACATGAAGGACATGGGCATTGCTGATGTAATTCTTGGTATGAAAATTACCAAAACATCAGAAGGTTATACTTTGTCACAATCTCATTACATTGAGAAAATACTTGACAAATTCAGCAAAGATGATGATCATCTTGCTAGAACTCCTGTAGATATTAATTTGTATCTTTCTAAGAATATACAGGAAAGTATTTCTCAATTAGAGTATGCCCAAATTATTGGAAGCTTAATGTACTTGATGAACTGCACTCGCCCAGATATAGCTTATGCAGTAAGTAAATTAAGTAGATATACGAGTAATCCGGGAGTAGAACACTGGAAATCAATGATAAGGGTTCTAAGATATCTCCGATTTACTCGTAACATTGGGCTTCATTATACTAGATATCCAGCAGTACTTGAAGGATACTGTGATGCAAATTGGATATCGGATACTAGAGACTCGAAGTCCACCAGTGGGTATGTCTTTACTCTTGGTGGGGCGGCTGTATCTTGGAAATCTTCTAAACAGACTTGTATTGCTAGGTCTACTATGGAATCTGAATTCATAGCTTTAGACAAAGCAGGGGAAGAGGCAGAATGGCTTCGCCACTTCCTTGAAGATATTCCAATTTGGCCAAAATCGGTGCCTGCTATATGCATACATTGCGATAGTCAATCAGCAATTGGTAGAGCATAGAGTCATATGTATAACGGTAAGTCACGACACATTCGTCGTCGACATAACACCGTAAGACAACTACTCTCTAATGGAATTATTTCCATAGAATATGTTAAGTCTAAAGACAATATAGCGGATCCACTAACCAAAGGGTTAGCAAGAGAGTTAGTTGAGAATTCATCGAGGGGAATGTGACTTAAGCCTACTAAATAAGAGTTACCACAACGGCAACCCAACCTAGTTGACTGGAGATCCCAAGATCTAGGTTCAAAGGGACAACTGAGTTGTGAATGACTCAGAAGGATCACTGGGGAGTCTAACTCCTACCCAGTTCTTTGATGAAATAGTGATGTTTGCAGAGTTAAAGGTTAAGTAAAATTTTAATGATTCTTATATCTAGATAAACCTAGTGGAGTATGGCAGGATACTCTTCATAAGAATTACCTATGTGAGTGTGAACTAGGCCGGTTCTATAAGATTTGTGAAGGGCTACAAGTCTTTAGAGCACTCACGAAAAACCAGGTTGTTCAGGGCCAAAATGAACACAATAGTGAGAACTAAACTGTGTCTGGAGATAATCTGTGTGAGTTCTATTGTCTTGGTTTACACAAACGGTTGAACAGTTCAAGACATCATGTTCACTGGTTAGCTAGTAAATCCGATAGTGTCTCACAAGAGAAGGTTCAAAGTCAAAAGCTACCTATCCTTTGCAGAATATTTCCAATTTCTGTACTCTCTGATTAGATCATGTTGTTGCATTTTCTCTCCGTCAAATTCCATTCATGTGGGGGATTGTTGAAAAAAAATGGTTTATTATAGGCATAATTTTTGAGCCAAAATTTTGAGTAGGTCCGAAGAGGTGAAGTATTCCTTACCGCATGGCAAGTCACACGGTGAAGACGGAAGTTCAAAACCATTTATGAGTGAATGGGAAGTTGACATCTTTTTGTCGTCTAACATTAATTTTTATTTGATAAAATTCATTTGAATTTTTTCAATAATAAAAATTATTGTGGAAATTTAATTTAGATTCTAAATTCAAATTTTAGGTTCCTAAGTGGTTTCCTAAAGTTTGTAATTGTGAGAATTTAATTTAATTCTAAATTTATATTTTTAGTACCTTAGTGGTTTCCTAAAAATTAATTAAACTATTTAAATAGTTTAATAAAGTTATTCTATTAAGTGAATGGTTTTATTAAATAAACTATTCTAATAGTTTAATTATAAAAGTTCCAAACAGTTTGATTGTTTGTGCTGTCAACCTCCAACGGATTACTTTTGTTTAAAAGTTTGCATCGAACAGATTCAAAATTCAAAATAGAACCTGTTCAAAGGTTTGGTGCACCTTTTCACTTATTTTTTGGTACCTGTTCGGATCAATTGCTTGCCTATAAATACAATCTATTTTCAGCAGTTTTTTTGGATCCAGAAATTCAGTCTGAAATTTTTTCCTCTTTGCTGTCCAAATTTCCTTTTACTGTATTATTTCTACATTTTAGAGTTAGGATTAAATATTCAGAGAGTATAGAACACAGGTTTGTTCGCCGAACAAGTTTATTTGAAGTGCTTCTATAAATTTGTGAAGATCATTGTATCCTGGGAGATAGACGCCACTCAACCGTAAGCACCGTAGCGGGGCGAATCTGTCTTAAGGACAGAGTGTCACACACTCGACTTGGTCTTAAATTATTTAATTCGGTTCGATAAATAAATCTAGTATGTTATTTATTTATTTTATTTGAATTTATTTTAGTTATTTTATATACACAGAAGATTGTTCCAACAATTCCGCCATTCTATTTTTTTCCGTACCAATTAACATGCTTAGAGAGGGTGAGTTGAGAATGCTCTTACCAGTTTCATTCCATCACCAAAGCCATAGGTGGAAAACCTATAATATTATTTTTGCAACTCCTAATCTTGGGGATATGATTTGTGAGGACCACTTCTGCTCCATCCACGATGTATGATTTGCATAGAATTTTATATGGTGTACTCTTGTTTGTTTGTATGTCTCTGGCCCTGCAACTATTTATCGATGGTAAGTCAAAAACATGACCTTTTAGTATTTTATTTGTTATGGGGGTTCAAGTTTTTTTGTTTTTGTACGGGTCTGTTTGATAATTATTTCGTTTTCAGTTTTTAATTTATATTTATAAAAATTTTAAAAATTGTCATAAAAACTTGTTTGATAATTTTTTTGATTTATAAACGGTTGTCTCAGTTTATAAATTTGAGGAAAAAACATAAACTCAAAAAATGAGTTTACATTTTCAGTTTTCATTTTTTTTTTCAATTAAATTTTTTTTCAAATAATTTTTTTTCAATTAATTTTTTTTCAATTATTTTTTTTCAAATAATTTATTTTCAAATAATTTTTTTTTCAATTATTTTTTTAATTAATTTTTTTTCAATTACAATGTGTTTGATCCCATTGTCATAAATAATAAAAATAAAAATAAATATTTTAAGCCTGTACAAACATATTTTTTAGTTTATGTTTTTAAAATTTTTTAAACATTTTGTTCAAACCAAACGCGTTTGTAATTTATGTTTTTCTAAAAATAAACAAAAACTAATTTATAAAATTTTTGTAAATATAAACAAAAAACGTAAACGTTACCAAACGCTGTAGTGTTCTCCTTAGCTTTTTTATTCAATGTTGTTTTTTGTTCGTTTGGTTTTTATATTGTTTTATTTATTTTATTTATTTTAAATGGTGAGGCTCAAGAGTGAGTTGTATCGATGCTGGTAGTAATAGGATAAACTTCTTTTCGAATCTCTCTCAATACATTTTATGTTTTTGTAAGGTGAATTATATTAAGGGTCTTTGTAGTTTAGAATTTGTGTCACTTTGATACCTAATATTTTAATTTTGACATATATGACCTTCAAATCTCGTTCTAAATAAAGACAATTGAAGACATTGTTACTTCATTTCAAGGGTAAAGTCGTCAATTTGACAAAATATAAACTAATTTAATAAAAATAAATATTAAAAAATTATTTTTTAAATTTTAAAAATTATTTCTACTCACTAAAGATAGAATTATATAAAAATGATAAATCTTTTACATTTTTATTTTTTTTACTAAATTAATTTTTAGTATATATTTGGATGATGATCATATAATCGGGTGATTATTTTTGTTGATATTTTTGAATGGTTATCATTGAATAGATTGTTGTATTTGTTGTTAACATATGTTTTTGAATGGTTATCATGTAATGGATAGTTATTAGGTTTTTAATGTATAATCGCTATGTTTAATATATGAAATGTTTTTAGTTTTGAATTTTTTAAATTTAATGGATTGGTTTAATAATAACATCAAAGTTATCGCCATGTTTGACTTTTGAAAAAATAAAAACTAATTTAATGAAAATAAATATCAAAAAAATTATTTTTACCCTCCCACAAGATAAAATTATATAAAAATGATGTGTTTTTAATTTTAGCTTGTTAGAAAAAAAAATTTAAAAATAAATTCTAAAAACCAAATAAAACTTAACTTTATAACTAAAAACGTTCCAACATTATTCATTAAAAAAAAAATATTATATTTCAAACAACATATTAGTTAACTAATAAAAAATAAGTTGAATGACGACTTCGCCCTTGAAATGGAGCAACAATATCTTTAATTGTCCTTATTTGGAACGAGATTCAAAATTCATGATCAAATGTATCACAATTGAAAGGTCAGGAACAAAAATAATATAAGACCCAAACTATAAGGACTATTAGTATAATTCGTCTTTTCTTATACCTTTAATTTCATATTTTTAATAAAATTTTTAGTTTGCCAATAAATTTTTTTTAAAAAAAAAGGTCAAAAACATGACTTTAGTATTATTAAAGTGTGGCCAGTAAATAGTCTTGGGTAGTTTTGCAATTTTTATTCGGAGCAATAGAAAATCAATTCTATAATTACTTTTAGAATTTTATTTTTAAAATTTAATAACTTGCAAAATATGGAGTGTTTTGAGAAGTTGGTAAAAAGTTGACATTTTAGTTTTTTTAGTTTATTTTATCTTTTTTTGGATAAAGTTATGAGAGTTGATGTGACCCAAAATGGGTAAAAAGTTAAAAGCTGACTTTTTATTTTAAGGTTAAAAACGTACTTTTCTTTTAGTTCGGGCCTTTGTAAATTTTAGTGCCATGCGCCACTAATGATATACATATTTTTTTAGAGAGACTTACATTTAAATCTGAATATATAGGTGGACTTATTAATACTAGGTCTTATAATAATTAATGATGTTTTTGGTCAAACATTATTAAAAAAACGTCGCTAATTGTTAATTTTCAGTAACAGTTTAAAAACTATCACAAAAAAGTCACTAATTATAAATTTTGGCGATAGTTTAAAAAAATCGTCACAAAAAAGTAACTAATTTTCAATTTTTAGTGACAGTTTAAAAATTTTGTCAAAAAAAAAGTCACTAATTGTAAGTTTTAGTTATAATTTATAAAAATTGTGACAAAAAAATTACTAATTATCAATTTTTAGTGACATGCAAATAATCGTCATAAAAGATTATTTTTAGCAATAATTTTATTAAAAATTATTTTTAATAGGATTTGATGAAATTAATTTCAACTATTATAACCTATTAGTAATTACTTTATATTTTTTTTAATGAACATCAATAATGTGATGTTGACTATTTTTATATATCATATTTCCTTTATCATCTGGTATGATGGAACTCATTAAATCAATATAAAGATGATATATAAAATAATAAACAAAATATAGTCATAACATTATTGATTCAATACATTTTAATAAATTATAAAACAAAAAATAAATTTTAAATACTCCTTTAATAATTTTATTTCAGTAATTCAAAATTTACTGCAACCCAACTTGATCAGTTTTTCATCTAGAAATATCATATTCTATTCATATATTTTTGCCACCCACTAATACAATACTGTCTCCACCTCTGTTCTCCATGGTCCCCATACCCCCTGACCCACTGCAATAGATACAGGCTCTAGAAACTCCCAAACCACTAAAAAAATATCGAAATGATTAATTTTATTTTTTTTTTAAATATTATTTTATTCATAAATTATAAATATGGTTTGTTTAAGGGGAAATAACACAGAAGTGGATGATTGGAAAGAAAGTAAAATTTACAGACTTTAATTATTAAAAACATAAATTTTTTCATAAATATGTAATTAATTTTTAAAATTTGACCTGGTTTGTAATTTTTCCTTTATTTAATATATAAAATTTCTAATTTTAATTCATATAGTTCAATTGAAAATAATTCGTTTAAATCAATTATTGTTAAAATCAATTTGACGATAAAGAGCTTATTTTAAAACTTAAACGAATTAAACTAATAATCAAACACTAATTATTTTTTGTTCACCATTTTAAAATAAGGCACCAAAAAAAATTTAAAATATTTGATTATAAGATATAAGCTGGTTAATACTGTGTTTATTAAAAGAATATGGGTGCTTTAGGTTGTCCATATTGTAAAAATATTTTTTACCCATTAGATGGACCAACCATTTACAATTGAATCATATGAATTAACATTAAAAAATTTAAAGATTAAATAGATGTTAGGAAAATTTATTTAGAAGTCTCATTTTAAAAAGAGTATGTACTGAAAAATCTAATGATTTTTTTTTATTATAAATAATTAAGTCCCATTGAATTTGAAAAGGTACACTGCGAGGTCCTTTCACTATATTTTGTAGAGATTTTAGCTGTGAGTATGTTTCATTTGTACACTATTGTCTTATTAAACTTTTGCTAAATTTGTTGTTCTTATTATTGTCTTATTAGATATTCAAATGTAGGTATATTTTATTTGTTAGATTTTAACTTGAAATATAATTTATGGGATCATGCGAATATTTATGGGATTAATGGATCGCAAAATGTCCCATGAAATTAATAGTTTAAAAATAAATAAAAGAATTGATAATAATTTAAGGTGGTGTTTATTTGGTGAGATTAGGCTATGGGATTTAGGAATGTAATTGATTCAATACGGTCGGTATTTAGGTAAAATTTTTCACCGAACTAATAATGTCGATTTTATTATTTTCAGTACCAATACAGACCGTTTTTCCTATCAAATGGTTTCGTGTGGTTTAATCTTGAGCTACTTTTTAATATAGTCACTAATCCATATAAAAATATTAAATTAGTTATTTGTCCACCACTTCAAACATATCCAATCCATCCGTTTTATAAATACTTTTTAATTCCTAAATTAATAAAAATACAAAAAAAAAAAGAGTTTAAAATACTAAGACTTTAAGAATAATGAGTTAGAGTTAGAATTAGAGTTAAATTTATATATAATAAGAGTTTATAAACTTCGGTTATATGGATGATAAAGTTAATCAATTAAGGTTAATAATTTATTATACTTATTAATATTATTATATTATTAGATTATATATATATATATATATTATAAATACAATATAGTTGAAACGGTCAATTTCAGTTTAATTCAGCCCACAAAGTGCTTGAATTGATACCAAAATTGAAAAAAAAATAAAATAAAATTCTTTTAACAGGCCGATTCTTGTTAAAGATCAAATATAACTTGTACGGACCAGATCAATTAATTTGGTCAATTTTTTTATTTTTCCCTAATAAGATTAGACTTCATGTCTAACAAAATGGATAGTCCCGTGTTTTGTTGAAAAAAAAGAAGGTCAGACTAATAGTTTGGTTGGACAAGTAATCTCCTCTGTGTGGAATAACTTATCCCAAGGGATGTGGGACAAAATTGGACAGATTGCCGATCTGTAGATTAGCTAATTAAATAATGAAATTAACCCTCAAGTATATAAAATTTATTTTTTTTAATGTTTTTAATTTTTTTTTTGTATAAATATGTAAAAATTAATCTCATGATATACAATAATTTTCTCTTATTTTGTTTTCTTTTTGTATTAGCAAAATTATAAATGAAAATATAATTTTTAAATAAATTTAAAAGTGATTTTTGTAAAATAAAATAAAATATATTTCAAATGTAATCAGTGTGTTTGGTTTCAGTTTTCTGAAAATTGAATTTTTTGTTTTTACTTATTTTTTATTTTTAATGAATATTTTTAAAATTTCAAGCAAATTTTTTTTTTTTACTTTGTTAGATACACTTTACTTAGATGTATCTAAATAGTAAAATATTTGTGAAAAAATATTTTTAAAAATTAATAAATATACAAAAAAAAAATATACAGAATTTTTATATATATATATATTTTTTATTTTTGATATTTAGTGAATTTTTTAAATTTTTTTTCCATAAATATTATACTTTTTAATCGTATTTATGTTAGGTGTGTCTAAAAATTAAAAAAATTACCTAAAATATTAAAAATATTCAAGAAAAACAAAAAAATACAAAAAACAATAAAAATAAAATTTTCGGAAAAGTCAATTCTGGGTTCTAAAACCAAACCGAGTGAATATTGTCATGATAAACAATTTAAAAGGATAAAATAAATTTTTAATAAGTTTTTATTCTTCATAATTTCTCATAATAAAATAACAAAATTCAATATTTTGTTTGGGAAGCAAGTTCCCAAATTTTTTTCTCATTTTTTCCACTAAAAGACAAAAATTTTGCAAAACCAAAAAAAACGGCTGGATTTTCTTGCCATGAATTGTTGTAGAGAGCCTTCTTTATCTGTTGAAAGATTAAACAGAAGGGGAAAAGTGGACTTGAGACTAGAGCTGCCACACCATTTGTCATGCCAAAACTTAATTCTATTCCCATCTCCCACTTGGATTTGGCAGTTGTCTATAAAAATGTTGTAAATCTTTGAGCTATGAATCCCAATGGCTAAAATGTCCTTCCAAACTCTAGAATGTTTGTAAGATGACTTCAAAGGTGGATGCCAACTAACCTCATCAATATTGTATTTGCTGCATATAGCTCTCCTCCAAAGAGATTTGACTTGAGTTCCAAATTTCCACCACCATTTGAGCAATAGACAAGCATTAACATCTCTTAGTCTTCTGATGCCCAGGCCCCCTTGGGCCAAGCTTTTAGTTACCTCCCCCCATTTCACTAAATGCACTTTCCTTTTAAGATCATTGATGCCCCAAAGAAAAGCTGCCTCAATATTTTCCAGTTCTCTTGCCACACCTTCTGGCATCTTAAATAAAGACAGAAAGTAAACTGGCAAACTGGATAGGGTAGACTTGATAAGAGTAAGCCTACCTGCAAACGATAGCAGTTTTCCCTTCTCTTGGTGCATTCATGGCTTGGCACCTAGAGGCAGCCCCAGAAATTTTAAAGGAAGTCTGTGAGTTTTACAGTTAAGAAGATGTGCAAAGGATTGCAATATATCATCAGACACACCGACACCACAAACCACGCTTTTGTGATAATTAATTTTGAGCCCAGATAGAATTTCAAAGCATCTAAGAATTCTTTTGATATGTACCAATTGATCCCAATCTGCCTCAGAAAAAAGAATTGAGTCATCTGCAAATTGTAGGTGAGACAGAAGGACATCTTTAGATCCAACATGAATACCTCTAAGAATGCCAAGATTGATTGCTCTGGCCAAAAGAATGTTTAACCCTTCAGCAACAATATTGAATAAGAAAGGTGATAGTGGATCGCCCTGCCTTAGCCCTCTTTGAGTGGAGAATTCCGAAGTTGGAGCACCATTAACTAGAATGGAAACCCTAACTGTAGATACACACGTTTTCATCCAAGAAATCCACTTGTTGCCAAACCCAAAGCTAGACAGCAGAGAGAACAAGAATTCCCAATTAACCGAATCAAAAGCTTTTTCAAAGTCTAGCTTTAAAATCAAACCATTCTTGTTGGTCTTCTTCCAACCATCCACCACTTCATTGGCAATGAACACCCTATCAAGGATGTTCCTACCACCAATAAAAGCAGATTGAGTTTCACCAATAATTGAGGATAGAACTGGCTTTAGTCTCTGTGTTAACACTTTTGCCAAGATTTTGTATAGGGAGCTTACAAGACTAATGGGTCTGTAGTCAGATAGGCTTGAGGGATTATCCAACTTAGGAATTAAGTAAATGAAAGTACTATTGATTCCATAAGTCAGTTTGCTGTTAGAGTGGGGCTTCTCTTGGTGCATTCATGGCTCAATAGATGACCTTCTCCAATGGTGGATGGCTGCCAAGTTCAAGAATTTTGACAGGCTAATCTGGAGAGCCATACCCCTTGTTGTTCTTTGGTCGCTTTGGAAACTCAGGAATGAATGTGTCTTCACGAGGCTCATCCTAATTTCCCCGTCATGCGTGAGAATATCAAAATCAGAGCAGCACTTTGGCTGAAAGCATCTATTAAAAACCTCCCCTATTCTATTGATGATTTAACTTTCAATTGGAGTCAAATCAGAGGATGTTCTTAATTGTGTTAGATGGTTGAATGGTGTTTGGGGCGTGGATGGCAGAATTTGGTGTCTATGTAGCCTTTTGGCCTCTCTCCTTCTTGGAGCCTTGAGTGTGTGCTAGCAGATGATTTGATGTGCGTTTAGGTGCCAACCTAGTTGGGATCCAAATGTTTCACTGTGATGTTCTTTGCACCCTCATCTTTATTGATGTAATTTATAATTCTCGTTATGTTTTTATCAATAAAGCTTCTCTTTTGCCGATCAAAAAAAAAAACAAAATATCACATCCAACCCCATAATCATTTCACTTTTTCTCTCACAAACATCACATCCAACCACATAAAAACCCAACTATCTTCCCAAACACCAAAAATTTTTTATCTCATAAAAATCTACATCTAATAAAATCTACATAAAAACTCACTTCCCAAACACCATCCAAGTAATCAAAAATAGTCAAGAATCCTAAGTCTAGTCCATTGAATTACAACCCTTTCTAAACAAACCTGCCCCTGCGGTAAGACGAGTGAAATTAATCCAAAAAGAAAACACTTCTTCTCACACGCACCCTGCTTAAACAAATTCAAGGAATCGAAAATGGCGAGAGAGAGAGAGAGAGAGAGAGAGAGAGAGGGAAGGCAGAGAGAGTTATGTTACGGTCTGCCACCATTGATCAACCTTCAAACTCAGAGACTTCGAACATCCTCTCCGGTGACCCGCCCTTCTCTTCCCGGTCCCCTCCTGTGGTCCCACGCTGTCTTCTTAGGTCCACTTCCTTTCTCTACCTATACATACATTTTTACATATATATATATATTTTGTATCATAAGTTATATATGCTATCTTTTTTTGTTGGGATTATTGAATGCTACCAAAATCAGAACTAAGCACACATTATAAAGTGCAAAACAATCGCTAAGATTTACGGAATTCAGCTTAAATTGTCTACGGGAGAGAGGTTACATTACGGTTTGGCTTCTGTCAAGTTCAATCTCAAGTTCAAGGGGCCATGGGTCACATGTTCCCCTTTTCATTATCAAAACAATTTATTTTGTGGGTCGTATCATAAAAAAAATAAATTTATGTCAATTTTGTAAATTTTATTTTATTTTATTTTTTTCGTCAAATAGTCTATTTTTAAAAACCTACTTATAATATATTTTTTCAAAGATAAATGTGATAAAATGAAGGAAAAATATTTGAGATCTCAAAAAGTTTCAGTTATGTGTTAACTTTTACTTTGTTACACAGCTAATGATACAGGCCCAACTCTCTTGTCACTCATTGTGGATGAATTTATGGGTCTCGAAGTGTAGGGCTCTAGCTTTACTCAAAAGAAAAATGATTGAGACCTCACAACTCCTTTGGATTTTAACTATTGATATATGTATGAAATCCACTTATACATGTGTGAGGCCCACGCCATCAATGATTCCAAAAAAGGCTATGGGAATCTCAAAAAAAAAAAAAAAAAGGGAGGCTCAATCATTATTGTTACTGAAAATGGACCATAGGTTTTCAACACTTGCATATTTATTTTTGCATCACTACTCTACCATGAAAACTTGTAGGCTATTGCTATTTATAATAGTCTACAAAACAATTCTGGTTAACCAAAAATTATGCATATCCTGTTTGCAATCTGAAAATTGATAATCATAAACAAAAGTTAAACAACCTACTTATTTATTTATTTATTTTTTTTGGGGGGCGGGGGCGTGGTTTAAGCAGTTAAACAACCCACTTTTCTGCTTCACAAGAATCAATATTTTTCATTTTATTTAAGCTATTTTTGTTTTATAATAAATTTTACAAATAAAAAAATAAAACAAAAAACTATAAGCAGCCTCATAAGCTGAACCAAACAGGGCCATTTGAGTGTTCGTAGTTGATTTCGGACTTTACTATGGACTAATCCCAACATTTGGTTAGTAAAGAATGAAATATTCTCATCAATTGAGTCAAATGCCTTTTCTGTTCTGTATAGCTTCATGCTTCTTTTAATTTTTGGAATCTTTGAGATTCATTTAAGTTTTTCTGCATTTTTTCCTCTCAAAAATGTTTTGGAGCACTAATAGCTCTAATGTGTATGTGGGACCATCTGATGTGTTTGGGTTTTTTTTTTTTTTTTTTTTTTTGTGACTTTCCACCTCTAATTTTAGAGGGATGTATCATTGTTATTTTTGCTCTCGAAACAAACATGGTATTGTTTACTCTTTTATTTTCTCTTTTAATTTTAATTTTTTTATGCCTGTTTGGTCATTGTTACTTACTCCTATAATTCTTATCAGGTGAAGGAATTGAAGCAATTGCTGTGATAAAACGTTGCATTGAGTGAGGAGCCCGCACATAAACATCTTGATGACAACGGCAACTCTGTCTCATTGTGAGTATGAAATCTGACCGTTTTCGTTTTGTTTTCTATGAGATTGTGTTGTTTAATTTATTCTAAAATTTTTATGGTATATGATATTGTGATACAATGACCTCTGATTAATCTTTTATAATAGAATATCAGTCTTGGTATTATATTAATTTGGAGGTTGTATTCTGTGCAATTAGTTAAAACAATTTTGCTATTAGCGATTCAGAGTGAATCTTAATATAAAGACGTGGTCCTGCATTTTTTAGGTCCACTTTGTGGATTGATGTAAATCCTAGTCAAACACGTATGAGGAAAGAAATCCTTGTCTTTGTCTTAAACAGTAAAGTGAATGACAAGGGTGATGAATAAAAGGATTGAGAAGAAAAATAATTATGTGGGTCTTAATGGATTTTGTTTTGTTTTGTTTGGTTAATTCTTATTTTTGAATGTCGGGATTAGGTTTTTTTGTGGGTGGCAATGACATGATATAATGACCTTTTGATTTAACTTTCATGATAGTAAATGTTATATAAATTTCAAGGTCACATATCATACTCATATCTTGGAACAATTTTCACTGTCAAAGAAGTGGTCCTCCTTTGGGAGACAAGTTAGAGAGGTCTACTTTGAGGTGTGACTGAAAGGTGGATAAGCATTGATAGCATGAATGTTAACGCATATTATTGCATTTTGTTTTATTTTTATATATAAATTTCATTAGCGGCTCAAGGAATATTTGTCAGAGTAGATATTGAAAAGCTTAAATTTTACATTTTATATAAAATAAATCACACTTATAAGCTATTTCCTACAAATCTACTAATTTAAACTTGTTGAATAAAAAAATAAAGAGAATTCTAATATATCGATACTATTGTTTTAACAAAAAAAATTTATCTACAAGTTTTCGTACTTTGAAAGTTTGCATGATAACCTCATTATCAATACTGTCAAATAAGAAATCTTTGTATGATTTTGGTGGAGTGGGCTGGGTGTTCAAAATTTTGATAAAGTGGGGCTCAGACCAAGTCTAGGGTGGTCAAAAATAAAATTTTTCTTTATTTGCAAGTGACCTCCAAAATATATATTACACGTATAAATTTTTTTCGGGCTATTCAAGTGAATACCCTACCTACATGTAACTTCACCTCTGCTGGATAAATTAAAAAATGTCATTGTTTGAGTGAAAATTTGACAAAATAAGGTGGTCCTGTTTTTGTGGATGGAGTAAAGAGTCCCATTTGAGGGTTGATTATGAGCAACATCTACAAACGTAATGTCGAGAAAGGAAACAAAGAAAGAAGAATAATAGAGATGGAATTTGATAAATTACTAAAAGTGGAACAATAATTGTTGATTTCACTTCTATTTTAAATCATTAGCTGCCATCTAGTTAGATATTTAATCCATTAATATTCAACCTCAAGCTGGACCACATCACACATCAAAGCCATCCAGCTTGTATGATGTGTATGTTACTTCACCTTTGTATTCCGTTTTGGCATTCTATTTGGCCATATTAGTTTGTTTTTGTTACTCAAAATTGACAAATTTCTTTCAAGAATACTCTTTGTAGTTATGGTCCTCTAGTAGCTAAAGGCCCTGCCAAATCTAAGTTGATTAGCTTATGCTGCTAATTTTTGCCAACTTAGTTGGCCTGCATTGAGGCCCTTAAGGACCTTTGAGATACTATATACTTTTACCTCTAACATCTTCAAGGGGCTTCCTTGGTAATGCATGAGCATCTTGTTGATTGAAAAGCTTTGCCACTTTGATGCAAAGCCAAGAAGCACAAACATGGACATAATAGGGATATACCGACATGACAATTTTAAAAAAATGTAGGACATGAAAAGTAAGGGGGACACAATATATATATATATATATACGTATATTACATTCAAAGATAATTAAAAAATGAAACATAATACTAATTCCTAAATTGTTTTTCTTTCAGTATTGTATCCTAAGTTGTTTTTTTTTTAAACTTATATGTTTCGTGTGTGTCCCACTGATGAACATGGGACACGTTCGAACATGTGTGTGTCAAACATGTATCGGGGAGTTTTTGATGTGTCATTGTCCGACACAAACATGCCATCTTCCTAGAAGTGTTTGTGCTTTTTAGATACAATGTTAATAAATCAGCCTAGCCACTAACTTGTTGTGTCTTTTGGGTTAGAAAGAAGTGTAATTTGGCCAACTTCATATTTGGCTTTGTAAGAACAATCTTATTTGCTTCCAACATTTTAGTATTTTTAAACAAAATGCCACATATTTGTGCAGATAAATTGATTCATTTATTTAACCAATTTACCACATTACCTAAAGTGGTTGTTTAAATCTTTGTCCTGCATGTGTTTGCTGAGATATATTTGACTTAATAATTACAAATCAAATCCTGTTTGTTGTTGCAACTTTGCAAGACAACATTTCTACGCAAAAAAGTAAAGGTGTTGCTCCATATACACCTTTTGTAATTGCCAATTGCAAGCTAAAGAGACATCCACTATTTGCATAGCTACTTAATTAAGACTGAGACAAAGTTGAGTTGGATAACAGCAGACAAGGTCTTGGGATTCTTGATTCCAAACTTTTTGAGTACTTCCGTCTGACTGCTGGTATCATCTTTAACTAATATGGGTTTATGTCTGATGGTATTGATCCACAAACAACCTGTTATTTGTGTTTGTGCTAACAAACACCTAGAAACTATGGATTTCTTGTTTTAACCTAGTCTCTATTAACAACACTTCTTTAATGGTATTCTGTGCATTTCATTTAACCTAAATATTTGATTAATTGTTTCAATTGGCTCTGGTTTTGGTTGGCAAACCATTGTTGTTAGAATAAGTAGATCTATCACTAAAAGATTTACTACTCACTACAACATCTATTAAAAATGACAAATTGCATATATTAGCCCAACAATGAATAGATTGTGTAGTGCAGGTGTTAAGAATTTAGCATATATGAATGATAAACCTGCATTTGATATTTTAGAACTTAGTTACAACTGGAATCTACCATTTACGTGGAATTTTCCCACAAAGAACTTCAATGTAGGTAAAGTTTTTAAAAGAATTGATATTCTACATGATTTATCTCTACTAATTACTTCATGCTGTAATTTCTTTTAATAATTTATATGCATGGTTATAGATGAAGAAAACTAGGCCTGCTTTGAGTTCTAACTGGATCAGAGAAACATTGTGCCAAAGTTTCAACTTGAATCAATCTATGTTTCCTTTTTTCTTCCTCCCACTTACTCTTCATCTTCCATTCTAATTCATACATCTGATACCGTTAACCTATGTTGTGTAGTGAGACTCTTCTACTGTTATTTTGCATTCTTTACATATTCCTTTATCAACCATTCATGTAATGAAGAAATCTGCTTTGCTAGTATTGGTTCCACTTTCACAAATCTCTTCTTAAAACATGTGTTTGCTATTACAAAGTCATATGTCATTGCAAACTCCGGGATAACACTACCTTCATCATTTCTCTCCCCAAATCCAACAATCACATGCACTCTTCATATCCCCCACTGCCTTTTCCTACACGGCCCATCAAGTTCTGTTTTTTTATTTTTTTTTTCAATCTCAGGGGCTAATGTCATAATTTGTTAATATTGATGGGGCTGGTACCCTCTTAGGAATTCCAGCTTTCTCCTTCATATGTTTAGACAAGCAAGTTGGATCATACAGTTAATTCAATATTCCTTTCTGGACATACAGTTATAGTACTTTGTTTATATGTTCTTTTTGCAAGAGATGTTTCAATTGCTAGATATTGTAACTGTCTTGTGGTTCTTTTCCGTAGCTGGTCCTAAAAATGGTGATACTGTTAAGTATCATTGTATAAGGGTAGTTAAGGATAGTTATGTCTTTTGTTCCTTTAGTCTTTTATTATAAGTATGTGTAACCCTAATATGTTTAGGAGTGTGAATAATATACAGTTCTCTTTCTTTTCTTTCTTTTATACAAATCTAACATGGTATCAGAGCATCATCTTCCTCCTTGAAGATTCGTTTCTTTTTCTTGTTTCTTGTTTCTTTCGTTCTTCCTTGTACACAGAAACAATAAAAAAAAAAAAAAAAAAAAAAAAATTCCTTTATGGTCGAAATTTGATGGGTTTCACCCTAGATTTTTATTTCAATTTTTTGATGAGTTTTTGAGTGTTTTTCCAATTTTTGTTGATTTTTGGAAAAACCGATTGTTTTTTTGGAAGTCCCTGCTGGGGCTTGTTTTTGGCTGTTTTTTCCCTTCCTCCCTCTACCTTGGGAGCCGACTGGGACTGATCTAGGGTTGGAAGGACTGGTTTTGATGATTTGGCAAGCTTTCACTCTATTTTTGTCAATTTTCCTCAGTTTCAGCACGTTTTCTCTCAGTTTCTGACTGGTTTTGGCCTCTCCAGCCCCTGTTTCGGCTCTGTTTTTGTCTCTAGAGGTAACTTTTGTCCCTCAGTTGAGTTTGTGGATTGCCTCTGTTGGTTTTTGCTGTTTTTCGGCTGGTATTTGTGTTTTTCCTATTGTGGGCATTTAATCTTCAATGGCTGAGGGTGAGACTAAAGATACAACTAGTGATGAGGGTGGCCTCCGTCGTGTCGTGACTCTTACCGACAATCCCTCTCTTCAAATTAGTCTCGTTAAATTGGATGGTTCCAACTATTTGATTTGGTCCCGCTCCTGTGGTCTTGCTATTGCTGCTTGCCGTTTGACTGGCTACATTACTGGTTCTCTTCCCCTACCGGATGGTGATGCCTCACTCCATACTCAATGGATTTCTGAAAATGCTCTTGTTATGACTTGGCTCATCAACTCTATGCAGCCCACTATTAGTCGGAGTTTCCTTTTATTAGATACTGCTCATAAGATTTGGACAGCTGCAGCCCAAATGTACTCCCAACAAGGTAATGATGCACAGGCGTATGAGTTGAGGAAGAAGCTTCGGAGCTTAGATCAGAAAGATAGATCACTCGCAGTCTACTCGCAGTCTACTAACCTGCTTTCTGTTAGTAGTCTTACTACTTCTCTAAATTGCTCAGTGACATTTTTTCCTACTCATTGTGTCTTTCAGGACCTGGCTACGGGGAAAACGATTGGCAATGGTAGAGCACAAGGTGGGCTGTACTTTCTGGATGCCGTTCCTCCTGTCGTCCCATCTCAAGCTCTCAAGTGCACTATTGGCTCCTCTCTTTCTCTCCTTTATCAGTGGCATCGCCGTTTGGGTCATCCTTCCTTTAATGTTTTAGAGAAACTTTTTCCTTCTTTAATTCGTGATTGTCCTAGGAGTATTTTTGGTTGTGATGCTTGTGAACTTGCAAAGCATAAACGTACTTGTTACCCTTCAATTAATAAAAGAAGTACTTTTCCTTTTATGCTTATTCATACTGATGTGTGGGGCCCTTCCCCTGTGGTTTCTACTTCTGGTATCGCTGGTTTGTTACTTTTATTGATTGTTTTTCCCGTGTGACTTGGATTTACTTGCTTCGAACTAAGAGTGAAGTTTTTTCTTGTTTCCAAACTTTTCATAAAATGGTGACCAATCTTTTTAATGCTTAAATCAAAATTCTTCGTAGTGATAATGGGACTGAGTATGTTGATGGAGTTTTTCGAGCATACTTAGAGGAGCATGGCATTCTTTATCAGACTAGTTGTGTTGGTACTCCTCAACAGAATGGGGTTGCCGAACGCAAGAATGGCCATCTTCTTGAAGTTGCTCGTTCTCTCTTGTTTACCATGAATGTCCCTAAGTCATTTTGGGGTGATGCTATTCTTACCGCTGCTTACTTTATCAACCGTATGCCTTCCAGTGTCCTCAATTTCCAAATTCCTCTTCAACTACTTCCTGTCACATATCCCACCTCTTCTCTTCCTCCTCAGGTGTTTGGGTGTGTTTGTTTTGTTCATTTGCAACCTCGTACTCGTGGGAAACTTAATCCTAAGGCTGTGCGCTGTGTTTTTATTGGTTATTTTGCTACTCAGAAGGGTTACAAATGCTATAATCCTTATACTCGCAAAGTGTATGTTAGTATGGATGTCACTTTCCGTGAATTTGCGTCCTTCTTTCCTTCTCCTCCGCCATCTCCTCTGGGGAGAGTAGTAGTGGTATGGATGAGATTGCAGATGAGGAGATGGCCTATCAACACGAATTGTCTTTTTTCTTTCCTAGTCAGTAGACTATTATTTGTGGTGAGGGGGAGCCTAATAGTTCTCTTGATATGGAGCCTGACATTAGTGGTCGTTTGGACAGGGCTGATTTTCAGACTTATTCTCGGCGTCCGAAAGAGCAAGCATCCCTTGTGCCACCAAACCCATCATCATCCCTCATGCCAGTTCCAGGTAATGCATCTCAGTCTATCCCTCTACATGTAGTTGAGAGTCCTGTTGTCAATGATTCGAGTCTTCCTATTGCTCTTAGAAAGAGGGTTAGGGCCTGTACTCAACACCCCATTTCTAAATTTGTGTCATACGATTCATTGTCTTCTACATATCGTGCTTTTGTTTCGTCTTTGTCTTCTGCATGTATTCCCCAGGGTTGGACAGAAGCTATCAATGATCCTAAGTGGAAAGTAGCTATGGTAGAAGAGATGCAAGCTCTAAGCAAGAATAACACTTGGGAGTTGGTTTCTCTTCCTAGTGGAAAGAAGCCTGTAGGGTGTAAATGGGTGTTCACCATCAAGCAGAAAGCAGATGGAACAATTGAACGGTACAAAGCACGGTTAGTGGCCAAGGGATTTACTCAGACATATGGAATTGATTACCAAGAAACCTTTGCTCCTGTGGCAAAGATGAATTCCATTCGAGCTATTCTCTCATGTGCAGCTAATTTGGGATGGCCTTTACAGCAGTTAGACGTGAAGAATGCATTTCTCCATGGTGATTTGGAGGAGGAGGTATATATGGATATACCACTAGGATTCTCATCTCAGTCTACAGGTGGGAAAGTTTGTAGGTTGAAAAAGGCGTTATATGGTTTAAAACAATCTCCTCGAGCTTGGTTTGACAGATTCCTAAAGGCTATGTTGAGGTTTGGGTATAAGCAAAGCAATGCAGATCACACAATGTTTGTCAAACGTCATGCAAATAAGGTAACTGTGCTTATAGTATATGTGGATGACATAGTTGTGACAGGTAATGATGAGGAAGAAGTGACACATCTTAAGATGCTGTTGGCCAAGGAATTTGAGATCAAAGACCTTGGTTCGTTGCGGTACTTTCTTGGGATTGAAGTTGCCAGATCTGACAAAGGCATCTTTCTTTCTCAGCGGAAGTATATTCTAGATCTTCTTGAGGAAACTGGCATGTTAGGCTGCCGACCTGCTGATTCTCCAATTGAGGCTAATCACCATCTTTGTAGTGGTGTTGGTGATCTTGTGGAGAAGGAAAGGTACCAGCGACTTGTTGGAAGACTTATATATTATCCCACACTCGTCCAAATATTGCCTATGCGGTTGGGATAGTGAGTCAATTTATGCATGAGCCTCGTGCCCCTCATTTGGATGCAGTGTATCGTATTTTGAGGTATCTTAAATCTGCTCGTGGAAAAGGGATTTTATTTTCCAATCATGGTCACTTGAGGTTGGAGGCATTCACAGATGCTGATTGGGCTGGTTCTATAGATGACAGGCGATCTACCTCCGGTTATTGTGCATTTGTGGGGGGAAATTTAGTGACATGGCGTAGTAAGAAACAAACAGTGGTGTCCAGATCTAGTGCAGAGGCAGAATACAGGGCTATGGCGCATGGTACATGTGAATTGATGTGGCTCCAGTCCTTGTTGAATGATATTGGGTTTGTTTGTAGTGAACCATTGACACTGTACTGTGACAACAAAGCTGCCATTAGTATTGCTCACAATCCTGTTCAGCATGATAGAACAAAGCATATTGAGATCGACAGACATTTCATCAAGGAGAAATTGAATAAGGGTTTCCTATGTATGCCTTTTGTGAAGTCTACAGATCAATTGGCTGATGTCTTTACTAAGGGTCTTAGTAGTAAAGTTTTCCATCCTATTTGCTGCAAGTTGGGCATGAGAGATATCTTTGCACCAACTTGAGGGGGAGTGTTAAGTATCATTGTATAAGGGTAGTTAAGGATAGTTATGTCTTTTGTTCCTTTAGTCTTTTATTATAAGTATGTGTAACCCTAATATGTTTAGGAGTGTGAATAATATACAGTTCTCTTTCTTTTCTTTCTTTTATACAAATCTAACAGATACAATGTAACAAAGGAAATTGAACTCAACTGGTTCTTGGAGCCATGATTCAGGATAATCTTTGCTATTGTTTGCACTAGGTTTAATAAAAGAAATTATAAAATTCTTCTATGGAATTTGAAAAATGAGCTGAACACATGTTAGATTGAAGAAAGAACAATAGAGAGACACACAACACATAGAGTTATGTCTTATTCTGATTTGGGAAATTCTATAATACACACCCCATTTTGGGGTGTGTAGCATATGCTCCAGTTATGACATTTGTGGTCATTGGTTATAATCTATTGTGGTGTTAGTTATGATTTGGTTATGACTTATTATGGTGTTAGTTATGACTTCTTGTGATGTTGGTTATGACCTATTGTGATTATTATTTTGGGTTATGGCCGAAAATGTCTTCAGTTATATCTTATGTGGTATTTGGTTATGACTCATTATATTTTTTTTAGTTATGACTAAAAAGGATTTAGTTATGACATTTGTGGTAATCAACACCACAAATGTCATAACTTGCATATGGTACACACCTATGAAGCATGGACACTCCAAAATCGGTGCCGTGGTGGTGTCCAACACGCGGATACACCGGGGACATGGGGACATGCGAGATGGCGTGTCCCTTTAATTTAATGAATTTTTTGTAGGGGATACGGCGGGGACACGGGTGTCCATATCGGGACACGGCATGAGATACGACGGGGCTCATTTTTTATTTTGTTATATTTATTTGGGGTCAAAGTGTAATATTTAAAGAGAGAAAAAAAAAAACAACGATGTAAAAGATCAACACAGAAATCATTCCTTGCCCTAATCGTAACAAACAACAGAGAGTGAAGGAATAGAGTGATTGAACCAGTCGATCCACCACCTCCATCTAGTCGAACGAAGACCCCCGACCCTCGAACCCCATCAAGTCGATCAAAGACCTCTGAAGACCTCCATCAGTTGATTGTGAGCTCCATCAGTCGATCTCCATCCAGTCGTCTTCCATCCAGACGACTTCGAAGGTAAGCCCCTCTCTCTCTCTCTCTCGTATTTGTAAACTAGGGCTCATTTTTATTTTTTTATCGTTTATATATATATGTAGGACTTTTTGCATTTTTTTGTAATTATATGTTTATATATATGTATATATATCTCTAAAACTGTATTTTTAAAATTTTTTTTTTTATAGGTTTATATATATATACACAATATGTAAAACTCTTTTTTTTCTCCCCGTCTAATGTTAATGTTAATTTATAATAGTTATAATTTATAGGAAAAATGTCTAGTTCAAATTCTGCCACTAACACACCATCTGCCTTTGATGCTGAAGATGATAAGCCACCGTGGAAATATGTGACTAGATTAGAAGAATCTAGTGCAAGAGGGGGAAACTATACTTTTCAATGTAACTTTTGTCGGGCTATTCGTAAAGGTTCATACACTAGGGTAAAAGCCCATTTGATGCAAATTAAAAATCAAGGGATATAAGTGTGCCCAAAATTAACAAGTAAGGATAAAGCTGAATTTGAGAGAGTAATTGCAGAAGCAGAGTTGAAATTGAAAAACTCTAGGTTGAAGAAAGTCCTATTGCCTCCTCCTAGTTCAAGTGCATCATTAGGTTTATGTTTCAATGAACCAGAGAAGATCTATGGATCAAAAAGGAAGAGGTCAATTGCTATAGGGAGTGGAAGTAGTAACCCTGTTATGAAAGCATTTAACATTGGGGCTCGAGAACAATTAAATGGTAAGATAGCTAGAATGTTTTATTCAGCAGGCTTGCCATTTCATTTGGCAAGAAATCCTTACTATGTTAGTGCATTTACTTTTGTTGCAAATAACAACACACAAGAATATGTATCGCCTGGGTATAACATGTTGAGAACTACATTGCTTCAAAAAGAAAGGATAAACATTGATAGGTTGTTAGATCCTATTCGAGGCACATGGAGGGAGAAGGGTGTGAGTATAGTCAGTGATGGATGGAGTGATTCCCAACGAAGGCCATTAATAAATTTTATGGTTGTTACCGGAGGTGGGCCTATGTTTGTTAAACCGGTTGATTGTTCAGGGGAAACAAAGAACAAGTATTTTATTTCCAACTTGATGAAGGAAGTAATCATGGAGGTTGGGCCTAAAAATGTGGTTCAAGTCATTACAGATAATGCCCCAAATTGCAAGGCGGTGGGGCACCTAATTGAAACGCAATTTCCTCACATCTTTTGGACTCCTTGTGTTGTGCACACCCTTAATCTTGCCTTGAAGAATATTTGTGCTGCCAATAATGTGGAAAATAATTCAGTTGCATTTGAAGAGTGTAATTGGATTAGTGAGATTGTGGGTGATGTGATGATGATCAAGAATTTTATTTGTAATCATTCCATGAGGTTGGCAATGTACAATAAGTTTGTGAGTTTGAAGCTTCTTTTAGTTGCCGAGACATGCTTTGCTTCTTCCATTGTCATGCTTAAGAGGGTCAAGTTGATAAAGCAAGGTATCCAAACAATGGTAATCAGTGACAAATAGAGTTGTTATAGGGATGATGATATTGGTAAGGCCAAGTTGTGAAAGATAAGTTGTTGGATGACTTTTGGTGGGATCAAGTCAACTACATACTTTCTTTTGCTGCTCCTATTTATGACATGATTAGAGTTTGTGACACCGATAGACCTTCTGTTCACTTAGTATGTGACATGTGGAATACAATGATAGAAAAAGTGAAGATGGTGATATATAAGCATGAAGGAAAGCGACAAGAAGAAAAGTCTACATTCTATAATGTAGTACATCAGATTCCTGTAGACCGGTGGAACAAGAACAACACACCACTTCATTGCTTGGCACACTCATTGAATCCAAGGTGATTACAACACAGTTTACTATTTTTATTGATTTAAGCTTAATATTATTCTTTCACATTTATAATGAGTAGTACATTTTTTTCATTTTAGGTATTATAGTGATGTGTGGCTTCATGAGGATCCAAGCCGAGTTCCCCCACATAGGGATGAGAAGGTCTGCCTTGAGAGAAAAAAGTGTTTGAAAATGTTCTTTAATGATCCAATGGAGCGCACTAGAGCAAATTTGGAGTATGCCAAGTTCTCAACCAAAGAGGGGCCATTTGTTGACATTGATTCCATTGGAGATAGATGTGATATGGATCCTCATAGTTGGTGGGGTGTTCATGGTGCATCTGCACCTACTCTTCAATCTTTGGCTTTAAGGCTACTTGTGCAACCTTCTTCTTCGTCATGTGCTAAGAGGAATTGGAGTATATACTCTTTTATCCATTGAATGAGAAGACACAATATGACTCTCCAACGTGTAGAGGACTTGGTTCTTGTTCATAGCAACCTCCATCTTTTATCAAGGAGAACCCCACAATACCTTGAAGCAGAAACCAAGTTGTGGGATATTGCGGGCGACACATTTGATTCATTTGATGATGTTGGGATGCTTGAGGTTGCAAATCTCTCACTTGATGAACTTGAGATGGAGGTTGTGTTGTTTACAGATGATGGGGGTGCAAACGAAGAAAAAGATAGTGATGCTAATGATGATGAAGATGTGCAAGAAATTGGATCTACTTGAAGCTTGAATTAATGTTACTATGTTAGTGTTTGTTAATTTTGATTTAAGATGAATGTAATATGAATCTACATAACACATAAAAATATATTAAAAAAAAAAAAATTGCCGTGTCCCCTGCCGTGTTCGTGTCCCCATTTTTTGGAAATTGCCGTGTCCTGTGTCCGTGTCTGTGCTTCATAGTCTCATACACAGTTAAGCTTGAGTCAAGTCTCCAGCTCTGCTAGAACTTGTCAAAATTATAGCACACAAAGTTGGAACCACCTAGAACTCTTAATTTTGGTTGATTTACAGACCCACATATGGGATATGCTCATCTAGGGAGAAATTGAAGCTTGGTTTTGGGTTGCTCTCTAGATAACACAGGCCATATCATAATTGGAGACATTTGGGAAACACAATGGTAACATATTTTCTTTATCTTGATTGGCCCAAATGGTTTCACTCTTGAAGCAAAATTTCTAGTCGCATAACTGTCTCTGTGAAACAAAAAAGTATGGGATTACATTACATACAATAGTGGTACTCAATTCTCATAGGTTGATTTGAAGGAGAAAAAAGCTAGTACTATTGTAGTGGTAACATATAATTACCAAGAGTAAAATTTTTTGTATCCAATGATATAAAATGTTAACAGGACTATGTAATTACTGAGTAAAATTTTTCATATAAAATGTTACACAGAGTAAGTAGCAACGGTTATGACATTAATCATGTCTATATCCATGCGAAGCATGACAACGTGCCTGTTTGGCAGAAATTATTTACAGCTTATTTCAACTTTCAGCTTAATTTAAGCTATTTTGATGTGTTTGGTTTAGCTTATAGCTTATAGCTTATAGCTTTGTGGAAGTCAGAAATCAGCTTATTCTTTGAGTGGGGCAGGAGATGCTTTAAGAATAAGCTGGAAATCAGCTTAAGCTGAAAGTTATAAACTATAAGCTGTTTAGGCATAAGTTATAAGCACTTTCCCACAGCTCTACCAAACAGGGCCAACATCCTTGACATTCAGAATGTTATATTCATGACGATAAGAATAAATGAAATGATATTTTATTTTCTGAAAAATTCACTGGCCAATTATTAAAGAGGCAAAAATTAGAAGGGTCATTCTAGAATACACACCCTCAAACCTATGAAACACGGACAAGAATGTTATATTCATGACAATAAGAATAAATGAAATGATATTTTATTTTTTGAAAAATTCACTGGCCAATTATTAAAGAGGCAAAAATTAGAAGGGTCATTCTAGAATACACACCCTCAAAAGGGTGTGTACTTATGAAGCACGGACATGGACACAAGCACGGACACGGCGAATTTTTTTATTTTTATTTTTGTGTTATGTAGATTCATATTACATTCATCTTAAATCAAAATTAACAAACACTAACATAGTAACATTAATTCTAGCTTCAAGTAGATCTAATTTCTTGCACGTCTTCATCATCATTAGCATCACCATCTTTTTTTTCGTTTGTACCTCCATCATCTGTAAACAACACAACCTCCATCTTAGGTTCATCAAGTGAGAGATTTGCAACCTCAAGCATCCCAACATCATTAAATGAATCAAATGTGTCGCCTGCAATATCCTATAACTTGGTCTCTCCTTCAAGTTATTATGGGGTTTTCCTTGATAAAAGACGAAGGTTGTTATGAACAAAAACCAAGTCCTCTGCACGTTGGGGTGTCATCTTGTTTATTATCATTGAATGGATAAAAGAGTATATATTCCAATTCCTTTCAGCACATGACGAAGAAGAAGGTTGCACAAGTAGCCCTAAAGCTAAAGATTGAAGAGTGGGTGCAGATGCATCATGAACAACCCACCAACTATGAGGATCCATATCACATCTATCTCCAATGGAATCAATGTCAGCAATGACCCCTCTTTGGTTGAGAACTTGGCATACTCCAAATTTGCTCTAGTGCGCTCCATTGGATCATTAAAGAACCTTTTCAAGCACTTTTTTTCTCTCAAGGCAGACCTCCTCATCCCTATGTGGGGGAACTCGGCTTGGATCCTCATGAAGCCACACATCACTATAATACCTAAAATGAAAAAAATGTGCTACTCATTATAAATGTGAAAGAATAATATTAAGCTTAAATTAATAAAAACAGTAAATTGTGTTGTAATCACCTTGGATTCAATGTGTGCCAAGCAATGAAGTGGTGTGTTGTTCTTGTTCCACCGGTCTACAGGAATCTGATGTACTACATTATAGAATGTAGACTCTTCTTCTAGTCGCTTTCCTTCATGCTTATATATCACCATCTTCACTATTTCTATCATTGTATCTCACATGTCATATACTAAGTGAAGAGAAGGTCTATCGGTGTCACAAACTCTAATCATGTCATAAATAGGAGCAGCAAAGAAAAGTATGTAGTCGACTTGATCCTACCAAAAGTCATCCAAAAACTTATCCTTCACAAACTTGGCCTTACCAATATCATCATTCCTATAACAACTCCATTTGTCACTGATTACCATTGTTTGGATACCTTGCTTTATCAACTTGATCCTCTTAAGTATGACAATGGAAGAAGCAAAGTGTGTCTCCGCAACTAAAAGAAGCTTCAAACTCACAAACTGATTGTACATTGCCAACCTCATGCAATGATTACAAATAAAATTCTTGATCATCATTACATCACCCACAATCTCAATAATCTAATTACACTCTTCAAATGCAACTGAATTATTTTTCACATTCATGGCAGCACAAATATTCTTCAAGGCAGGATTGAGGGTGTGCACAACATAAGGAGTCCAAAAGATGTGAGGAAATTGCGCTTCAATTAGGTGCCCCGCCGCCTTGCAATTTGGGACATCATCTGTAATGACTTGAACCACATTACCTCCATGATTACTTCCTTCATCAAGTTGGAAATAAAATACTCTTCCTTTGTTTCCCCTGAACAATCAACCGTTTTAACAAACATAGGCCCACCTCTGGTAACAGCCATAAAATTTATTAATGGCCTTCGTTGGGAATCACTCCATCCATCACTGACTGTACTCACACCCTTCTCTCTCCATGTGCCTCGAATAGGGTCTAACAACCTATCAATGTTTATCTTTTCTTTTTGAAGCAATGTAGTTCTCAACATGTTATACCCAGGCGGTACATATCCTTGTATGTTGTTATTTGCAGCAAAAGTAAATGCACGAATATAGTAAGGATTTCTTGCCAAATGAAATGGCAAGCCTGCTGAATAAACCATTCTAGCTATCTTACCATTTAATTGTTCTTGAGCCCCAATGTTAAATGCTTTCATAACAGGGTTATTGCTTCCACTCCCTATAGCAGTTGACCTCTTCCTTTTTGATCCATAGATCTTCTCTGGTTCATTGACACATAAACCTAATGATGCACTTGAACTAGGAGGAGGCAATGGGACTTTCTTCAACTTAGAGTTTTTCAATTTCAACTCTGCTTCTGCAATTACTCTCTCAAATTCAGCTTTATCCTTACTTGTTACTTTTGGACACACTTCTATCCCTTGATTTTTAATTTGCATCAAATGGGCTTTTACCCTAGTGTATGAACCTTTATGTGTAGCCCGACAAAAGTTACATTGAAAAGTATAGTTCCACCCTCTTGCACTAGATTTTTCTAATCTAGTCACATATTTCCACAGTGGCTTATTATCTTCAGCATCAAAGGTAGATGGTGTGTTAGTGGCAGAATTTGAACTAGACATTTTTCCTATAAATTATAACCATTATAAATTAACAATAACATTAGAAGGGAATTTTTTTTGTTTTTTTTTTACATATTGTGTATATGTATATATAAATCTATAATTTTAAAAAATAAATAAATAAATACAGTTCTATGATATATAAACATATAATTACAAAAAAATGAAAACAATCTTACACACACACACACACACACACATATATATATATAAACGTACAAAAAAAATAAAAAATGAGCCCCAGTTTACGAATACGAGAGAGAGAGAGAGAGAGGCTTACCTTTGAAGTCGTCTGGATGGAGCTCGATTGGATGGAGCTCATAATCAACTAATGAAGGTCATCAGAGGTCTTCGATCGACTTGATGGGGGTCAGGGGTCGTCGATCGATTGGATGGAGGTGGTGGATCAACTGGTTCAAGTCGGCGATAGGTTCTCCCTTTCACTCTATTCTTTCACTCTCTGTCGTTTGTTACGATTAGGGCAAGGAACGATTTTTGTGTTGATTTTTTATGTTGTCTTTATTTTTTATTTTTTTATGCTTTTTAAATATTACAATTTGACCCCAAATAAATATAACAAAATTAAAAATGAGCCCCACCATGTCCCATTTCGTGTCCCGATATGGACACGCGTGTCCCCGATGTATCCCCTACAAAAAATTCATTAAGTTAAAAGGACACGCCATCTGGTGTGTCCTTAGCGTGTCCTCGGCGTATCCGCGTGTCAGACACCGCCACGGCACCGATTTTGGAGTGTCCATGCTTCATATGTATGAGATTGGTTCATTTGTTTTTGGCTGACAATGGCTTTGTTACTGAGTCTTAGAAAGTTTGTAAAATAGACTATTCAACTATAATTTTATTTTAAATCTGGCATTCTTGACATGATGCAAACTGGCTATTAAGGTATTATAATTTATAACTTTATATATCTTTGAAAATATTTGTTTGTTTGTTTTTTTTTTTTTTCAAATATTCATTGTTTTGTGTGACTAAAAAAATAGTCAACATGCCTTTTATATGTCAGCTTCATCGAGGTCTTCATTATTTTACTACAAGACATTGACACCCATCCTTGCTGTTTCAAAAACCTAACCAAGTTGGTGTAGACACCCCATTTTGACTGTCCTTAAGACTTGGGCGCTTCGTTCCGAACACTCAATGATGAAATATTATACTGTACAATCTTTCGAATCTTCAGCAAAAGAATTTAGTTTTGAGCTTCAAACCCAAACCTTGCATCCCATTTGGACCAAAACCTATTTTTCTAGTCTGATCACTCAAAAAGCAGCAAGACCAAAAAATGACTGGCAAGCCACATTCTTTTGAAGGATGGCCGGCCGGCCATTTTTAGCGAAACAGATATTTTGCAGCAGCAGACTGCTCCCATGCATGGGATTTGGCCAGTTGCTATCTTTTGAAGATATTTACATTAGAAGGCGGTTGAAACTCTATAAATACGGCACCTCCCTTCAGAGTTTAGGGTTAGAACAATTTCCCAAAGGCTTAGACAATTGCCCAAAGCTTTCCTCCACCCTCTTGAATATGGATACACAATAGATACACCATTGAAGCTTAAACTTGAAGCTTTTTGCTGAAGTTTTGAACATAATTCCAGATACTTTGGATGAAGTTTGTGAATCTAGAAGCTCTTCCTCTTTTCAAGAGGTTGAACTTTGAACCTTTTTCATCACCTTTTCTCTCTCTTTTTCTTGTCTTTACATACTATTTTTCAGAGTATTTTGGGGTTGAAATATGTGATTTAGAGTTACCAAAAGTGGGGGGGTTAACCACCCTTCCGTAGGCTTGTTTGCTAGATGAAACCTCTTGGCTTTATTCCATTTTTGCTCACTTTTTCCACCTCCTAAAACTGATTTTCAGCACTGTTTTGTGTTGTTTGTGGGCTGTTTAATGTGTTAATTTATGCTTTAAATACTATAGTTGTATTGTTGTAAGTCCTCACGGATTTGGCGTGTTTAGGATATAGCGGCCAATCCATTTGAGTTGATAGTTTTACTTTGTTATAGCTTTCCCTATGTATCTTGGAACCTTGTGGTCATGGGAGGATTAGAGCTTAGGCTTAGCCACCCCGCCACAAATTTGCTTAACTAGCTATAAACTTCTTGCTTTCATGCTATTGTTGTACACCTTAAAGATTGTCTCTCTTCCTTGAATTAACTTCATGATAGGAAAGAGGTAGGTAGAATAGTCTTGCTTTTCGTTGTGTTTAGTAAAGTCGTTGTGTTTAGTAAAGGCCTTTTCCTATTGCTTCTAAGATCATCATGCAACAAATTTGCGATGGTTGATGATTTGTGAAACAAACCTACTCTCCTTGAAAATCTTCATGACAGGAGGGAGTAGGAAGGATGAACATCCTTTGGAAACCCTCTATTTTGCTCTGGTTCAGTTCTGTCGTGGTAGGTATTTCCCTAGAACTAGTGGCCGGCCGGCCATCATTTTGTACGGCTGACCAGTCCATGAGGTCGGCCGGCTACCCCTTTTGTACGGCAGTGGTAGTATTTCAGATAAGCAGAGCAGATCTTGTGGCCAAAACAGAACTGTTTTTTGACTGCGAATAGGGCAATTGCTAGCATCAAGCAGAGAGGTTTCCGGAGGATGTTCTGCTTGTGCGCACGCGGGTCCTCGCCTCTCATTTAATTCCTTTAGATTAATCGCTTTGAGATTCGTATTTTGTAATATTAGTTGATTAGGCCATTCGGACCCTCTTGTAAGAGGGCAAATTTGTAACACTTGATGTGTGTCTTCCAATCCCATTTCTTTCTCCCTTTTATTTAAATGCTTACCGTGGTTAGCATCATATTTTCTCTTATCATTCCTATGCTTTGTATCCATTTTTGCATGCATTAAGGTTCGGCTCATCATATTTGATATCATTATTATTTCTTACTCGATTATGTGCGCTACCTCATGCTTTCAGTTGCTTCACATATAGCCGAATCTAGTAATTGCACTTTTGTATGCGTTGCATTAGCCATTTTGCATATTAGGATCATGTATTTTGTAACTATCTTCCTTTCTTCGGCTTGCCTCGTTTGAGTACTAGGTGAGCATTTTTGCGTTAGCATGTCATATATGTGTTTGTGTTGCCATGTCGAGCATATTTCCATGAGGCTACTTGCTTACTTGAAATATCTCTTTGAATGCCTATGGATGGAGGCTATTTTGCTTAAATTGGAATGATTTTGATTATTTATATATGAGCTCGCTTTTTCTTTGAGTTGCACATATTCAAAACTCTTTTAAAGAAAGCATGAAATCAAAGCATTCTAAAGTAAGTGACGTAGTCTATACTTGTTTGTCTCACATAGTAATGTTAGCATATTAAATAATCAGAACATGAGTATATAATGTCCATAAAATTCACATCATGATTTAGTAGAGGCCGATCTTTGATCGGGTGAGTGGGATGCTCAATTCATGACCTTTCCCTCTCATACCTAAGTTCTCGATCCGAGACACTTTGGTTATGACGGACAAGTGGCCTTTGGCACGAGTCACGGGTTTCCTAAATTTCCTAAAAATATTTAGGTGGCGACTCTGAAATATGGCAATACAGTCCATTTTTGGCATCTCTGATGATTAATGGATTTTTTAGGACGTACTGGATTTGGACACTCATTCATTTTTCTGTTTCACATTACACTTGTGAAACCAGATTCAGAACCACGGGAGTTCGAACTGTAGGGCAATCGCATCCGAGGAGGCTAACCCCTCCGAGCGTAAAAAACCAGCTACAGTTTCTGCCAACTCTACTAGGAAGTTAGAGTACTTGACTTAAACTTTATGATGTGAACTTGTATCTACATATATATATTCTTTGCATTGCATTTGCGTGGTGCTCTTAAGTTACTGTGTTTACCATCTGATATCCTGGACGACTTGCCGGAGGCTTGCCAAAAGCTTGCCAAAAGGCTGGTCGGATGTAGGCAATGTTACGTTGGGAACACAACTCTTGGATCTGGGTTACCATCGTATTGCTTGTCCCTTCTTTCACTTTTCGGTATTAGGTGTGTGAGGTATATTTGGTAATCTTGCTGAGATACCCTTTCGACCAATTGGCCTAGTGCATGTAGTAAGCTCTAGTGACTATTCCAAAATATGATAGGATGCTCGCCCATATTCAGGATATTGTGATACTAGTTTGAACTAGTGAAACTTTAGATCATTCAAGAGCTAGGATAGGGCGACCTTACCCCCTCATAGGGGTGTTTTTGCTCTCTTTACTTGCTATGTGCTATGTAATGGATATAGGGGTTCCTGATATCAGTGGTTCAGTTATATCAGTTTGTGGGGCAGAATTCAGTGGGGAGTACAGTTATTTAGGCCCTGTTTGGTAGAGCTGTGGAAAAGTGATTATAGATTATAGTTTAACAGATTATAACTTATAACTGTGAATATAAGCTGGTAACCTGTTTGGTATAGCTGTGGGATTATGGATTTAAGCAGCAGAGTAATATTTAGTAAATAAGCTGTAAAATAGCTTTTTTCTGTATAATTGTCATTTTTACCATTATAAGATATAAAATTTGTGATTTCATTTATAATACATTTTTTTCTTTTTCTTTTTCATTTTCATTTTATTTTATTTTCTTTTCTTTTTAAATTTTTTTTTTCTTCTCTTCTTTCTTTGTTAATTTTTTTTAATTTATTAATTCATTAAAATTAATATTCATGTTCTAATTTATATTAATATTGTGAT
Source organism: Camellia japonica (assembly GCA_030407325.1). NCBI lineage: Eukaryota > Viridiplantae > Streptophyta > Magnoliopsida > Ericales > Theaceae > Camellia > Camellia japonica. The sequence continues at coordinate 76,681,182 of JAPPVO010000017.1, read as the reverse complement.
TTCATTACATATTATCTTTCATATATTCATTATCAAAATTATTAATTTTTTTCGTATCTTCTTTCTCTGTTTCTTTTCTTTATTATTATGAAAAGTAAATATTAATTGAAATAAATTGTGTTAAATATTAAAATTAGTATCTTTTTGTCCATCAATTATTATTATTATTATTCATTTTAATTATTTTTAGTAATATTTCATTTTTAGTAAATATTAATTCTGAAAAGTAATTTTTTTTAATTACGAAAAGTAAATATTAATTGAAATAAATTGTGTTAAATATTAATTCTAAAAAGTAATTTTTTAAATTTTTTTCATATTAAATATTAATTCTGTTTTTATTAATTCTGAAAAGTAATTTTTTCTTTTTTAATTAATATTAATATTGATTTTTTTCTTTTTTTTCAATTTTTTTTCTAGGGTTTGAAAAGCACAGGGGCGACGACCTGCGATGTTTCAGATCGACAACGGTTCAAATCGCGATGATTCAGATCGACGACGACGTTGGTTCAGATCGACGATAGCATTGGTTTAGATCACGACGGCGTTGGTTTAGATCGCGATGGCGACGAACCATCGCCGGAGAGAGACAGACAGACAGAGCTTCGCGATCGCGATGGCAACGAACCCAAGATCGATCGGCGCCATGGATGTAGCGCAAAGAGAGAGAGAGAGAGAGAGAGAGAGAGAGCAGAGAGAGATCTCTGTTTCATCGTCGGAGCGAGGGACACGTCGCCGGAAATTGCCAGACATCGCCGGAAATCGCCTGTGTCTCTCTCTGGTTCGTGAACAGTGGTGAGATGTGGTGTATATATAGTGGCATTTTCGTAAATAATGGAGGTTAGGAGGGGCATTTAAGTCATTTTAGCACCCAATATGTTGCTGCGCGCTTAAGCTATAAACTTAAGCATCCCCAGACCCACTTTCCAAATAAGTTGAAAATTAGCTTTATTTAAGCTATAAGTTGGTGAAATAAGTTAAACACATGTTTTTAGCTTAAATTAAGTTAAAAGCTTAAATAAGCTGCTTATAAGTTTTACCAAATAGGGCCTTAGCTGTGATCATATCTATTCTGTTGAAATTAGGCTGAGGTGCTGTCTGTTTTTTTTTTTCTTTTTCTTTTTCTTTTGCTAGGTAGTCCTGAAACCATAGCTTCAGAAGGTTCTGATATCCCCCAGGTACTTTGGACTCGTGTTGATAGACTTTGTAAGGTCGGGGATTTAGTTCAGGGACAACCACTTTCGCCGGTGGCAAGACGAAGAAGGGCCAGACAGGGTTCACCGGTTCTACGGTTTCGGTATTCACCAATTAGATCACCTTTGTTCATTTCATCCCGGGCATAGTATCTACTCCTATCATGGCTCAACCTCCGACAAATCTAGAGGATTTACCGATCCATCTTTAGGAATCAATAGATTCATTCCAACATGATATGGCCCGACAAACCGAGATCACCAATAGGTTGCAACAACAACAACAGGTGGCTGCGGCTTCTGCTTTTCATACACCTGACATTGCTGCTCCTGCGCCAGGTACTACTGGCAATCCTACGGCCTAGGAGCTATCAGCCGAAGGTGTTCCTATTATTTCAGTCCAGGCAGATCCAATCCCGGTCCAGAGTTCTAAAGCTCCAATTCATCAGACCGAGGCACCTTTCGAATTTAAGTCTGACCCTACCTTGCTCAAGGTCAATAAACTTGAAAAGTTGCTCTAGAAGGCACAGGGAGTTAGCTCTATTCTAGACATCGAAGACGGGTACACTGAATCCACTGTTACTTTACCAGAACGGTTTAAAATGCCTCATATTGACCGTTTTGATGGGTCTGAAGATCTAATGGTACATTTGCCCCTCTTTTTTGATATTTTGAAACCGATAGGTTTAACCAGAATCCAGAAGTTGTCGTTGTTTGGAAGAACTATGTCCGGTATAGCTGCCATTTGGTATGCTAAACTAGAGGACTCTGTGAAATAGAGTTGGGAAGAGTTGACCGAATCCTTTGTCTCCCAATAATCCTACAACACGCAAATCGAGGTCACTACTCGTGATCCTGAGATAATGTGTCAGGAACCAAAGGAAGGCTTTTCGAAGTTTGTTACTAGGTGGAGGGCAAAGGCGGCTATGATGGCAAACAAGCCTCCAGAGAAAGAGCAAATCCGTGTCATTGTTAGAAATCTGCATGAAAGGCTATTGCAGAAAATGATAGTCCTCCCACTATTCAACTTTAAGGACCTCCATGAAATTGGGGTTCAAATCGAGGATGCCATCAGACAAGGGATCATTGTGGAAGGTAGTGAGCCGATGAGGAACAATGTTATTCGCAGTTCCAATGCTACTACCAGTGGTAGCACAGTTGCGAAATGCTTAGAAGTAAACACTGTCACCAGTCCCATCAAAAACCCTTTTGCTGATAATAGCCTAAGACCAACCACTTCAACTCGGCCCCAAGCTCGAAATTTCCATCCCCTTTACATGGATCTCTCTTAAGCCTTGAAAACTTTGCTAGAAAATGGGCACCTAGAGCTCCTAGAACCCCGACCCCTCCAAAGTCCTCTTCCACCATGACACGACTCCACTAAATACTGTGCCATCATCAACAATATGGTCATGATATAAACCCCTGCATCCGTCTCCGTCATAAGATTTAGGATCTTATTAACGAAGAAATCATAACTCCACCTAAAAGACCTCATGCCATCACTAACCCATTACCTCCACATCTCAACCTAATCCATACGCTGCCATCCACCTACAACCCCAACATATACATCACCCTAACCCATTTACCCAAGCCTGAGATGTTCATTCCAAAAAGCACGTACTTGTGTATAATGGATGCACTTGAACCCCAATCATCTCAAATTCCAAAAATTGAACTCCCTAATAGCCCAATTCCAGTTCAACTTACTCCAAAGAGCCCAACCCAACCAATTCATCAAGACCAAGTCGGTTCAAATACACTGCGGGCACCAATGGCCGAACCGACTACTTCTGAGCTGTTAAGCATGATTGAAGATCTTTAGAGAACTGTGGTAGATTTAGCCTTTGGGATCTTGGCTCCATCATCGACCACATCACATGCCAGAAATTTCACGTCAAAAAGCTCCCCAATCTTAGGGCGAGCTGCAGTTGGAAAGGGCCAACCAGAAGCTATCTCAAGCCTGGGTGATGACATGTTAGCAACAAATGGGCCTCGCTCTGATATAGCCACCCAATCCCTTGGCAAAGTTGAAGCAAGTGGCAAGAACAAGGTCGGGACAAGTATTGATCCTTATGCACATCTTTGGTAGGCTATTGAAACTTTGAAGATCAAAGGGCTGAATAAGCAACAAGTACTTGCAGTTGTTGCAAAGACTGTGGATGATACTTTTGTCGCTCAAGTTAGGAGCATTTTGAATCAGGGGGTAAGCCATGAAAAGGGATGTTGTACTAGAAACACCCCTTTCAGCTCCAATCCTACACTTGTAGGATGTCTTCAAACCCAATCAATACCCGCCGACCCCTCTATCAAAACTTCCAGGACTGGTAGTCGCACCTTCAATCCCATTTACATGACCTTGTTTAAAGCTCTCCAAATCCTCATAGGATAAGGCCATCTCAAACCCCTTGACCCTCAGCCTCTCCCTGATCGCCCTCCAGCCAGGTATGATGCTGCCAAGTATTGCGCCTTCCATCAGTAACCCAACCATGACACTAGCTGTTGTTTTTGTCTTCGCCATGAAATTCAAGACGTGATTGACAACAAGTTCATCATCTCACCAGGTCCTACAAAGTCTATTGGTGTTGGATCGATGAACTTGGGAAATAATGTGACTAGTTCTGTGATTGAGGATGAACCATGTGCTGATGGCATGCATTTTACTCTAGATGTGGTGGATGGCACGCATTGATTTTAGCAATTTGAAAATGTTTCTATTTTACTTTCTGAATTGGGTGTTGAGCCAGTCTTGTTGCGTCAGAGTTTGGTGATTCCGGGGGTGTTAACTTGGAAACCACTGTTCTGTTTGTGTTTGTCTTGTCTTTTCCTTCTTTCTTTCTTTTGAGTCTGTTTCAATTGTTGAGCCAGAAGTTCTGAATGAAACTGCAGTAACTTTCACCTATTTCTCCGTGCCTTTAAATCATTGCATTATCCAAAGTTTTTCAAAACTGTTTCTCCAACTGTAGTGAAAACAAAGAGGAAGGAATTCCTCGGGACTTGCAAAATTTGACTGATTGAAAAGAAGAGAGGCGAGCTAAGCTCTTAATGAATGAGATCATGCCTGTTAATATGAGTACTGAGAAGGATCCTGGCTAAATCCAGATTGGTTCTACATTGTCTTCAGAGGAGCAGCGAGTGACTGGTTGTTTTATTAAAAGATTTCAAAAATGTTTTGCGTGGTCCTACGAAGACATGTCTGGAATTGATCTTGAGATTGTACAGCATAGGATCACTCTTAACCTTGAGACTCGACCCCTTTGCTTTCAAAACTTGATTCGGAATGTTCAACGATCAACCAAAATATGAGGCTTGCATGGCCGGATTGGAAGTAGCTCTTGAATTTGGGGCAATAAGGTCGGATGTGATCAAAGGAAGCTTGCATAGCTGGATTAGAAGCAGCCTTTGAACTAGGGGTAAAAAGGTTAAATGTGATCGAAGATTCAAAACTGGGTCATTTCTCAAGCCAATGGAGACTGGCAAGAAAGCCAAATCCTAGAATTTGAAGAAGAAAATTTATTGCTGAAGGATAATAGAGTTCCTATCCACGACACCAGGGGCAAATTCAGACCCAATTGGGTAGGCCCTAGCATATCATATATGTGTTTGTATTGCCATGTCGAGTATACTACCATGAGGCTACTTGCTTACTTGAAATATCTCTTTGAATGCCTGTGGATGGGGGCTATTTTGCTTAAATTGGAATGACTTTGATTATTGTACATATAAGCTCGCTTTTCCTTTGAGTTGCACATACTCAAATACTCTTTTCAAGAAAGCATGAAATCAAAGCATTCCAAGTAAGTGACGTGGTCTATACTTGTTTGTCTCACATAGTAATGTTAGCATATTAAATAATCAGAACATGAGTATATAATGTCCATAAAATTCACATTATGATTTAGTAGAGGCCGATCTTTGATCGGGTGAGTGGGATGCTCAATTCATGACCTTTCCCTCTCATACCTAAGTTCCCGATCCGAGATACTTTGGCTATAACGGACAAGTGGCTTTTGGCACGAGTTAGTTTCCTAAATTTCCCAAAAATATTTAGGTGGCGACTCTGAAATCTGACAATGCAGTCCATTTTTGGCATCTCTGATGATTAATAGCTTTTTTAGGACGTGCCGAATTTGGGCTCTCATTCAATTTTCTGTTTCACATTGCACTTGTGAAATTAGATTCAGAACCACGTGAGTCCAAACTGTAGGGCAATCGCATCCGAGGAGGCTAACCCCCCCGAGGAGTGCAAAAAACGGGCTACAGTTGGGATGTTCTTTATGCTTGGTTCATTAAGCAATGAAGCTTGAAATATGTTTTCATGCTTGGTTTGTCTAATTGATAAATTTGTTTCTTTTGAAGTCCAAGTCGATCATGAGTAGCTCAGCTCATTTGCAATGCTGCCTTCATGGGCAAAATTGAGTCATACCAATTTCTTTTAGATTATACCCGGTCAGATTCACGTTAAGTCCTCACTAACTATTCTCATAAATAAAATAAAAATTGTTAATTATATTTGAAAGCTAAAGATTATTTTGTTATGATTACTATTATCTTTCAACCAAAAAAATAAAAAGAGCAAAAGAATGTTACAGAATTTTCTATTTTGCTATTTTACAGATATAAAGTTAGCTTTATAGTGCAACTGGAGGGAGTATTACGACCACAGAGACCATAAGAGAGCCACCACCTCTCCAGTTATTGCCCTGGTGCTCTGGTCTTCTCGTAAAGCCATGAAGAAGTGGTCTTTGGTCCCTCCACAAGCATAAAGCCAGCTTCTTTTCAGCTATGTGGCAAGAGAAATAGGGCACCCTTTGTACCACATCTGAGGAAATGGATTATGTCTTGGAAGAGGAACTCATCGTAAGCTATAGCCAGAGGACCATCGTTATTGTAACCATACTCTTAATATGCTTGGTCTAGAAGTTTCTGGAAAACTGGATGGTTCAGGTAATTTGCCCTTATAACAAACCTCCTGCCAGCTTCCCCTACTGTGACAACTAGGTGACCTAGAGGGACATCCTGGGATGGCTTGTTCACCCCAACATTTGCTAGCCTATGCCACACCCAATCCATGATTTGAGCTTCACAATGTTGCATATGCGACATCTAGAGTGCTCTATGGAAGCCATGAAATTATTTTTTGGGTGTCCTAATTCTGGTATTGAGGGTGAACCTATGCATTTATTTATCATGCAAGGGATATATTCTCTCAAGTTATGTCCTCTATGATTTGTTCAGTTAATGCATCACAACCGATCACGTATTAATTCATCTTTCAGGTTTTTCAAAAAAGACAAAAAGCCCCATTTTTGCCAATTATGAGACTAGGGTAAGCCTTCTATGAAATCATAGGCTTTGCAAATCTCAAGCTTGCTAGAGAGAATGCTAACCTCTCTACCTATGAAATAGCATGCGTTATCCTCTAGCGTTGCATGTTATATGTTTCTTTGGCCTAGCTCTCGAGTTGTGAGAGTTTATTTTAGTACTAGACCCTTGAATACCTTGTTTTGATGGCTTGCTAGGCCATCTTTGTCATCCCCCCATGGGGGTGTATTGAGCCTCACGATAACATCTTTTTTATTGGTATATCTAACCCGCTTACCCATCCAAAAAAAAGGGTAAGCATACCGATTGCAAAACTCTTTTTCAAATTATTTGGCTCTTTGATAGCTTGGTTGCTTATTTTTTCTGGTGATTAAGGCATTCCTCTGATCCGTCCATCGTTTGATTATTGCTGGAATTGTACAAGGGTTAACTGCACAGGATTTGCCCATGATGGGTACAATGTTTCTTCAAGTAGTACTAAATTGGGTTGCCTTTTATATTGGTAATATAGTAGTGGGAGGTGCATGAGAAATCAGCCCACCTACCATGTGTTTGTGGGGAGTGCATGCCCTTTTTTTCGTGTATGATCAAGTTTAGTGCCTCCCCTAGTGGGTCTAACATTCTATTTGTGCATACATGTCACTAATTGCAGAGCTGGCCTTTGTTCACTGATCAAATAGAAATTTAACACTTTTTTTTTTTTTTCCCCTGGGCAACTTGTAACTGAAAACTGATCTAGCAAGGATATAAAATTTTCAAGTTTGATAAGGGTGCCAAGGATTTTCATTAGTTCTCAGTGATCTTGCACTTGAAATATGTCCATCTCTTGTTCTATGGTTTTTAATATGAGTTTCTTTATGACTTGTTCAGGGTGATTTTTTAAGGATAGAATCCACTTGGTAATCATTGTTTGTATTGGAGTGTACAGTTGGGGAATCTTCCTCAGACTTCTGAACATGTGTCACATGATTCCACGACATGAACCAAAAACCATGAGGTTGGGTTGAAGCATGACAAGTTTTACTTCTACATGCCCCTTCTTACAGGTTCTGTCTCGATATGTATACTCATTTGGTTCGGTTTTTATGAAGAACAAAGTGCAGAAATGAGCCATTAGCTTTTGGTAGTTTGAGTTGATTTTCACATAGAATGCATCTGTGCTTTTATTGTTTAGTATGTTCATTAATCTTAGAGCATCTCTAATTGTGGGTCTCATGCCAAAGCCAAAAGGTGGTAATGGAGCACAAAAGATCCACTACAATGGTATGTCAAAATTTGGCATCATGCTATACTTGCTGCCAATGATTTACTTCTTTTGTCTAAAACTTACTAGGGTAAATTGCACTGACCTCTCTTCAAGTTTGGCATAATTATATTGAGCCCTTTTAAGATTTTAATTCATATAAAATTTAGCTCTCTTTTCATCAATAATTCATTAGTTGTATAGATGTAAAAATGACATTTTCATCTTATTTTTGTCTCTTTCACATTGTTTGCATTAATTTTGATCATTTTAACCTTACTAAAAAGAAGATTGGTGTAATCATGTTGAAATTGTGAGACTATTTTTATATTTTCTTTAAACTTCAAAGAAGATCGGCCTAATTTAACCAATTTACAATGTTGTCATTTTCCTAATTTCAAAATTTAGAATTAGAATTACATATACATGAAGTCATTTGTTCCAATTTTCTAGATTTACAACTGGACAGGTGACGTGATCACATTGTACAATGGAAATTGAATCATATATGGTTGTCAAAAGGCCAGTCTCTCCCGTCTAAATCGGATTGGAAGGTGCTGTTAGGTTTTCATGAGCTTATCATGGAGCCCGTTTCGATAATCTGAACCGTTCAATATGTAAGTTTCATCGAGTATTTCATCTTTGCAAAAAATCACGTTGATCGGATATCGATAGACATTTAATCATATCACATTTGTATCAACGGTAAGTATGATTTTGAAAATAAATTATTTATACAAATGTGATATAATTAAATAATTATCAATGTTTGGTCAACGTGATTTTTTATAAAGATGAAGTACTTGATGAGTTCTACATATTGAGCAGTTCGAATTATCGATACGGACTTCATGGTGAGCCTACGAAGGCCCAATAGCACCATCAAATTGAGATACCAAACTGGAGAGGAGCCTCTCCCATGTCAAAAAATGGTATTTACACCAATGGAGTAGGATGATAACCAAAAAGTCAATATGCAATTTCGGAAACAATCATTTCAGAGATGATACGTGTAGTAAATTTGGTAAAAAAAAAAATGGTGTAATGGTTATGTCCATTGTGTCGAGATTATAATTGCAAATAGATAGATCCGTTCGTGAATAAATTGGAGCTCGGTTCGATAAAGATTTGTTCAAGCTTAATTCGTTAAATTGTTATTGTGTTTGAGTTCAACTTCATTAAAATCTTAATAAATAAGTCCAAATATATTAAAATTCGGCCCGTTAGGTCGACTCGTTTAACATTTATTTAAATAATAGAATAAATATATTATTTATACATTAATTAATGTAAAAATATGTATAAAAAATAGGATAAACATGTTATTTATATATTTCAATAATATAAATATAAATAATAGCTTAATTTATTTATATGTATATAATAGCTAATATAGATAATATATTTATATAATAGTAGTGGTAGATATTGTTATTTTGATAAGATATTGACTCTTTCTTTTGGTATATCTATATATATTGTATTTATAATTGTATAATAAAAATTTCAATTGTAACTTTAGTTTCTTACGCAAGTATGAATTTATAATAAGGCTCACGAACAGATTCGAGTTCGAGTCAAGCCTAAGTCAACTCGGCTCGTGCTCGATTCATTAAATTTTTATTGAGTTCAGACTCGAGTTCAAGCTCGTTAAAATCTTAATAAATTAGTCCAAGCATACTAAAACTCGATTTGGCTCGGCTCGACTAGACTCAGTTCCTTTTCAGCCCTAGTCAAGATTAAGCGAGGACATTCCAGAGAATAGGACAATTGTACTAGTTGTCTAAGTTTTTTTTTTGGGAGAGGCTTCTCTCTAATCCAAATCAGGTTGAAGGGTGATTTTGGGCTCGTGTACCTACCACGGGATACACATCGATGATCTGAACCGTCAATGTTTAGAGCTTGTCAAGTACTTTATTTATACAAAAAATTACGATGATTGGATATCGATAGACACTTGATCAGATTATATTTGTGTCAATAGTAAGTATAATTTTTAAAATAAATTATTGATAGAAATGTGATATGATCAAGTGTCTATCGATATTTCATCAATATGATTTTTTGTAGGGATGAATTATTCGACAAGCTCTATATATTGAAATGGTTTAGATTATTGACGTGGACTCCGTGGTGGGCCCACGGAGGCCCAACAACGCCCTCTAGTTGGGAAACCCAAATAGAGAGAACCCTGCCTTTTTTTATTTTTTATTTTTTATTTTTTTTGCTCTACTCCATTACATGACCTGTTTTCTTTCAAAGTAGAACTCATTAACTAGGAAAAATATTTTTTGTGTTCGGTTGTGATTTTGAAATTAATGTATTAATGATTGCATTAATGGAGGTGGTAATGGTGGCGCTAGGCTGGAGGTGTTGGGGGTGGTGGTAGCGATGCAGTGGAGGTGCCAAATTATGACAGAGGTGGTAATGGTGGCGCTGGGGTGGAGGTAGAGGTGTTGGGAGTGGTGGTAGTGATGCAGTGGTGCCAAATTATATATTTGCCAAACTTTGTAGCAATGTCAAATTGTCCACCTCTTAATCAACAACATATTTTACAATATGAACAACACCAAACTTCACAAATCAACAACAAATTCAAGCATTTTGAGATCACAAAACAAAACAAACATAACTTCACAAAGCAAATTAACTTCAGAGAACAAAGATGAGATCTAGCCAAAGCTTGTGCCATTGTTGCAATATAATTGAGGAGATGTGATTGTGAGCTTTGATTGTGAGAGTTCTTGTTGAAAGTAGATGGAGGCATAGAGAGATTTGAGATTGACACGGGTAAGCCCATAAAGGATATAACCCACCGTTTAGGGCCCATATATAATTCAAATATTAAAGCCCAACATTGCTGGAGCTCAACATGGCATTAAGAACCAATAACATCTAAACACGTGGCAAGAGAAGGATAAGCCACGTAAACAACGAAGATCCTGCAAAGTTATTGTACTGCACATCAGCCATTAATGAAGGCCCTTACAGCATTTATTGCGATAACCCTCCCCGTCAAGGCAGAACGGCCTCACCATGAACAAGGCAAGCTAGAGCATAGACTTTTGGCCATGGCGATAGGTCGGAAAGGACAACAAAATGATTACCAGAGGATATAAGCAAACGTCGAAGACAAGAAGAAGGTTAAGCTTTCTATCTCTAATCTATCTCTACATTCCATCTCTCTTTCTAACTTGCTTGTTGGAGGGTTCGTTGGGGGACTCCCCGTTCCCCGTTGAACTCTTGTGCAGGTTTCTCCGTAGGCTTGGTACCTCAAGCTCCGGTTTAGGAAGCGTGGATCAGTCTGACCCGTTCCATCTGGAACACGCTGTATTATCAATTGGCGCCGTCTGTGGGAATCCTTTTGCTCCGCGCGCCAGTTGTGCCCATTGTCGCCGGAGACCCTTCCCCATAACCCCTCCCTACCACCTGCGAAGGTGGATGGTCACAACTAGATCCATGGTTTCTCACCACAATGTTGTCGATCACTAAGCCGACCCTCCAATCCAAACAACTCACTACAGTATTTCACCGAGCTCACCAACAGCATTAACCGCCTGGAGCAAAACCAAGCCCTGATTAATGCTCTACTCCAAAGAAACCTTCCTATGCCCCCTCCACCACCTCCAGTTATCCCACCCAACCAAGAACGAGCCCCGAGCTACACTATCTAGCAGCCCCATCCACCCAACTTGGAAGGCTTGCGACCCCCTCCCCCGGATATAAACCTGCCACCCCAAGCCCCACATCCATCGGTTCTAGTACCAACCCCCGAAGGAGAGGCCAGTAGTGTCCAGCCTCCGCTGCCTTCCGGTGGTGACAATATCCTTCTCTGGGATGCAGATCTCCGAGCCATGAAGCTCCAGCTCTAGGGAGTCATTCAGAACATACAGCATAAACCATCTACCACAGCCAACTCACCATTCGTTGCTTCCATCAAGGACAAACCTCTACCTCTTAAGTTTAAAATGCCCTCGATTGACTCTTTCGACGGTACGACGGACCCAGTCGATCACTTGGAGACCTACCGGACCCTTATGATCCTCCATGCATTCCCTGATGAAATCATGTGTCGGACTTTCCCTGTAACACTTAAGGGGTCAGCCCGACTGTGGTTTAGTCAACTACCGACGGACTTTGTCTCTACCTTTCAGCACCTGAGTGACTCATTTCTCAGCCATTTCATTGGTGCCCAGCACCAGCGGCGTCTGGCAACCCAACTCCTCAATATCCGTCAGACTGAGGGGGAGTCACTGTGCAGCTTCGTCACCCGCTTCAACACCGAAGCCTTGCAGGTAGCGGAAAACGATGACAAGGTCATCCTCACGGCTTTCATGGCCGGTCTACGATCATCCGACTTCCTTTTCTCTCTCTCTAAAAGCCCCCCGACCTCCATGGCAACCCTACTTTCCAAAACCCAAAAATACATGAACGCCGAAGATTCCTTAGCCGCCCGACAAGATCCTATAGCCAAAAATCCGACCCCCAAAGAGAAGAGAAAGGACTCAGAAACCAGAAACACCCAGTACACTTACCAAACACCCCAGTATACCGACCAACCACCTCGAGCTGACCGGTCGGCGTCAACCCGACCGCCTGGCCGGTTCGAATGATACACTCCCCTTAACTCCTCCATGGAACAAGTCTTGAACCAGATTCAACGAGATTATCCCCTAAAATGGCCCCAACCGTCGCAGTCTCCTTCCAACCGGCGAGACCAGTCCAAATACTACCGTTTTCACCAGGACCACGGCCATAATACCGAGGAGTGTGTTAACCTCAAAGACCAGGTCAAGGGCCTAATACGTCAGGGACGTCTCAGTCGGTTCACGGAAGCCCGTCCTCAGCAGAGGCAAAGGACTGAACCCATCAGAAACAACTGTTGACGCACATCTCCCCGGCAACTAGCACAACCTAACCAAGGCCATGATCGCCCTCCACAGCAACCCCCGGGCACAAGGTAACCCCGCCCCCCTGTTGGAGAAATCAGAATTATTGCTGGCGGGCTTGCTTGTGGAGGACCATCCCCCCCGGCTCAACAAGCAGAACTCAGAAGAATAAGGCAGGGCTCAGACAAAGAAGTTGTCACATTGGACCGTCCTTCCAAACAGCCCAGGCAGTGGATGGAGCCATCACCTTCATGGAGGCCGACTGCACAGGCATCCGTTACCCCCATGATGACCCCCTCATCATCTCTGCCCTCCTCTCCAATTACAAAGTCAGACGAGTTCTCGTCGACAACGGCAGTTCTTCAGACATCATCTTTCTAAATGCCTTTCGCTAGCTCAAGGTCGGAGAAGAAAGTCTATCCCCTTTCCAAACCCCATTGGTCAGTTTCACTGGAGATTGGGTGACCTCCATTGGCTCCATCGATCTTCCTATCACAATCGGCGAATACCGCGGCAGACCACAAAGTTGCTCACCTTCCTCGTCGTCGACTATCCCTCTGCTTACAACATCATCCTCGGCCGCACCGCCCTAAATGTTTTCCAAGCTATCACATCCACTTTCCATCTTGTCGTCAAATTCCCCACCGACCTTGGCGTCGGCACGGTGAGGGGAGAGCAGACCGTGGCCAGAGAATGTTACATCGCTTCACTTAAAGAGGTCAAGCTAAAGGAGGCTATGATCATTGAAGGACTCGACGTCAGAGACGAGGACGAGCTGGTTAGAGGGGAATTAGTGGAAGAGCTTGTCGAGGTCCTCATCGATCCCACAAACCCGGTAAAAACTGCAAAGATCGGCAGCCAACTATCCTCTCAGGCCAAGGCCGACCTTACGGCCCTCCTGATTGAGCACAACGACGTATTTGCTTGGACCCACTCCGATATGCCGGGTATTGATCCCTCCTTCATCACCCATCGTCTCAGCATTGAGCCACATTTCTCACCCTTTCGCCAGAAGCAGCGCATCTTTCACCCGGAACGCAATACTCTTATTGCTTCTGAAGTAGATAAGCTCCTTAAGGCACAGTTTATCAAAAACGTGGACTACCCTAAGTGGCTGTCGAATGTGGTCTTGGTCCGTAAAAACAACGGTAAATGGCGACTCTGTGTCGACTATTCCAACCTCAACCGAGCTTGCCCCAAAGACAGTTATCCCCTTCCTCGCATAAATCTGCTTGTTGACGCCACGGTCGGTCATCAAATGCTCAGCTTCATGGTTGCCTTCTCTGGGTACAACCAAATTCTGATGCACCCATCTGACCAGGAACACACCTTCTTCATCACTGACTGGGGAACCTACCATTATCGTGTCATGCCATTTGGGTTGAAAAATGCGGAGCCACTTACCAATGGTTGGTGAACGCCGTCTTTCATCATTAGATAGGCCGGAACATGGAAGTATATGTCGATGACATGCTAGTCAAGAGCAAACTCTCCACTGATCATTTGGCCGACCTGCGAGAGACCTTCGGTACCCTACGCAAGTATCAAATGAAGCTCAATCTAGAGAAATGCGCCTTCGGCGTAGGATCTGGGAAGTTCTTGGGTTTCATGGTCAATCAGCGGGACATCGAAGCTAACCCCAAAAAGATCAAAGCTTTGGTAGAAATGCAGTCACCTAGAACGGTTAAGGAGGTTCAGAGGCTTACTGGCAGAGTCGCCACCCTCAACCGCTTCATTTCTCGCGCAACGGACAAGTACCTCCTCTTCTTCAAAGTTCTACGACAAACTTTTAAATGGACGACCGAGTCCGAAGAGGCTTTCCAACAATTGAAGCAGTGCATGGCCAACCCCCCCTTACTCTCCCAAGCGCTCACGGGCGAGCCCCTTTTTATCTATTTAGTCGTATCAAGCACCGCAGTCAGTGCGGCCCTCATCAGGGAGGACGGTTTAGTTCAACGCCCGGTTTATAACATCAGCCAGGCTCTCAGAGGCGCAGAACAGAATTATCCATTGCTAGAAAAATGTCCTTGGCCTTGGTCACCGCCTCAAGACGACTCCGTCTTTACTTCCAAGCCCACTCCATAGTGGTCCTCACTAACCAACCTTTGAAGAAGATCATGCAACAACCAGAGCTATCCGGCAGACTTATGCAATGGTCGGTCGAGCTCAGCCAATTTGATATCTCCTACCAACCTCGAACGGTGATCAAAGGACAGGCTGTTGCCGACTTTATCCTGGAATTCACTAATCCCACTCCAATCACGGCTACCCCGCCCCCGCAATCCCATACTGAGGCAGAAGACACTCACTCTTGGACCCTCAACGTCGACGGATCATCCCATAAAGAAGGTAGTGGGGCTAGTCTCATCCTCACCGCCCCCGAGGGTAGTTATTTCAAGTGTGCTTTCCGCTTCTTGTTCGACGCAAACAATAATGAGGCTGATTATGAGGCACTTATCGCAGGTCTCCGCCTCGCCAGAGACATTGGTGTCAGCCATATCCAAGTGTTCAGCGATTCCCAGCTCATTGTTGGACAGATCACAGGGGAATTCGATGCCAAGAAAGACACAATGCGGGCTTACAGGGATATTGCACTCCCCTTTGCTCGCCTCTTCAATAATTTCCACATCAAGCACATCCCTCGAACGGAAAATTCCAAGGCAGATGAAATGGCTCAGTTAGCTTCTGCCGACCAGTCAGACCTCAGCCATGGTGCCCGCCTCGAATATCTGGCTCACCCTGCCATTTCCCCAAACCAGTAGCAAGTCCACTTCCTCCAAAACGAACCTATTCCATGGGTGGCTGACATCTTTCTATTTTTGACAAAGGGAGAACTGCCAGACGACAAGCACCAGGCTGCCAAAGTCAGGGCCCGGTCATCCAATTACATTCTCATCAGCGGCCTTTTGTACAAACGTGGCTTTTCATGCCCGTACCTGAGGTGCCTCAATCCTACCCAAGCGACCTACGTGATGAGGGAAGTCCACAAGAGTGTATGTGGTAATCATTCGGGCGCCAGGTCACTAGCCCACAAAATACTTCGCACCGGTTACTTCTGACCTACTCTCAATCAAAATGCCACTGTATTCGTGCTTAAATGTGATAAGTGCCAACGCTTTGCCAACATCCCTCATGCTCCTCCGTCAGAACTGATCACACTCTGCAATCCTTACCCATTCGCCAAATGGGAAATCGGGCCCACCGGCCGAGGCCAAATCAAATTCGCAATCATCGTCATTGATTACTTCACTAAATGGGTGGAGGCGGAACCCCTCGCCATAATCACCGAGTGGAACACAATCAGATTCATCTGGCAGTCGATCGTGTGCCGATTTGGCATCCCTCAAGCCATCGTCTCTGACAATGGCAAACAATTCGACAATGCCAAGTTCAGGAAATTCTATGCAAAGCTTCAAATCCAGCCATGCTTCTCTTCCCCAGGTCATTCCCAAGCCAATGGCCAAGTTGAGGTTACCAACCGTTCTCTTCTGAAGATCATCAAAACTAAGTTGGAAGCTGCTAAGGGACTGAGGAATTACCGAACGTGCTCTGGGCATACTGCACTACCGCCCGAACCCCCACAGGGCAGATCCCATTCTACTTAACATATGGCACTGAAGCGGTCATCCTAGTGGAAATCGGTTTGCCCACCCTAAGGGTTCTGCACCCGAATCCGGAACTAATTGAAGAGCTACGTCTGGTAGACCTGGACCTAATCAAAGAGCTCCGAGAGACCACTACTATCAGGCGGGCCTCATATCAACAGAAAATGAGAACACACTACAACCGCAAAGTCCGACCGAGGGAGTTCTCCATTGGGGACCTTGTTTTGCGGGAAGTAACCTTGTCACCAAAAATCCGGCTGAGGGCAAGCTGGTAGCCAAGTGGGAGGGACCTTACGTTGTTAAGGCCAGACCTCGTCCGGGTACTTATCGACTTCAAGACATGGAAGGCCGATAGCTCCCTCATCCATGGAATGCCGAGCACTTGAAGCGTTATTTTCAATAAAAGCCCTGTTTTTTGTATTGATCAATTGTTGTATGTTCTTTTTGACAATCTACGCACTTGGACGCTTTTGTCCTTTTCTCACATGGTGTAAATTTGTGCTCAATGGGCTACGCTTTAAATGATAACACTCTTATATCTCAGTTATCATGCATGGTATTTCAATAACACCCTGTTTGCAAGCTCAGCCAGACTGAGTTACTTAAAACCTCAGCCAGACTGAGCACGAAGGGCTCGGCCAGACTGAGTTACTTAAAGCCTCAGCCAGACTGAGCACGAAGAGCTCAGCCAGACTGGGTTACTTAAAGCCTCAGCCAGACTGAGCACGAATGGCTCAACCAAACTGAGTTACTTAAAGCCTCAGCCCGACTGAGCACGAAGGGCTCAGCCAGACTGAGTTAATTATGGCTCAAGCATTCTTGCAACTTCATGTTTGTAGCATTATTGCCATACTTAGTCAAATTCCAGGTCCATACTTTTACGCCTCTTAACATTCTTTACATTTTTTAACTTTCATCTCCCAACCCAATCCTCCATTTCTCAACACTTTGACCACTCGATTTAACATTTCAAGACTCTCACATTTTAAGACCTTTACATTTCAACGTTTTTATTGTTAACACTCTTTGCATCATAATTTTCTCACAAGCTAGATTGGATCCCTACTTCTCAACTTTCACTAGTATTTATACACAAGCCTTATTTGAATGACCATTCTTATTCTTTTCAAATCTATAAGAGATAAAGACAACAGTATGAAAAACACAACTCATAATTTTATTTATTCACAAACTTACACATATTTCATTACAGAAATTACAAACAAAAAACAACAACAACAAAACAAAACAGCAACAACCAAAATTTTCTTTACAAATTTTATTCAAATCAACCATTCATCATTGCTTGACGCAAGGTCTTCTTCTTCAACACCCTCGTCTATGGGGGGTCTGGGCCACGTCGTCTTCGTCTATCCTCACATTGCTGAAGTCTAAGTCTGGAAACAGCTCTTCTGCCTTACGCTTGAAAGTTTTCCAGCCGCTGTCCCAGAACTCAGCCATCTCATGCTTGTAGAAGTCCGACCGCTGGAAGCTCTGGATCACTTCCTCTTCGCTCCGGCTCCCAGCGGTCGCTCCCGACGGGCCAGCCCCCCTATCCCCCTCTCTCGCCAAGCTGCTGGCGATCGCGACATCAATGGCCATTTGAAAGTCGGCGGACCCCTTGAACTGCTCTACTGCTGCAACACATAGGTCGGGGTACGCAGCCCTTTCAGATGCCAACTTAGCCTTTTCTTCCTCCAAGGCCTTCTCCAACCCCGCCTTCTCCGCCACTGACTTGGCCCGCTCGTCTGCCAGCACCCTCTCCAGCTTAGCGATCTTCAAATCTGCTTCTTCTTTTTCTTTGATCGACTGAGCGCGCAGATCTTCGTTGCAGGTCATGGCCTCATCCCACCGTTCGTTGACGATGTTGCAGGCTTTCTGGGCCTTTTCCAGCTTCTTTTGCTCGCCCTCCAGTTGGAACTCGAGCGACACCACCTTGCGGCGCGCCGTCTCTAGCTCTAACTTGGTTGCAAGCAGCTCAGCACTGGCACGGTCGGGGAAATAGCTCTGCACCATTGCCAACACCTCCATCTTCTTGGCCTTCTGGGCCTCTTCCAGCCCTCTGACACACGCACTCCGCACGGTCTTCCTCCAACCTGCAGTCTCCCTCCTCAAACTTTCAAGTTGGGCCTCCACCTCCTCCAACTTTGCCTTCAATGGCCTCACTTCGCCTTTTGCAACCGCCGCCTTGTTCAGTAGGGCCCCTGCTAAGGCAGTCGTCTTCATCTGGACAGAGCATAACCCCCTTAGTAGTTCGGCTTCAGTAAAACCAGCCATCGAACGCACAGCCGCGTCCTCCACCACTCCCAAGAGGCGATCTGCAGCAGTTCTAGCCTCACTTCCTTCTCCTTCAGTCGCCCGGACACTGCTAAGGCATGGTAAATGGTGGTTTTCAACCTCGCCCTCTCCCCTTCTCCTTGGGGCGCAAGCCCCCTCTTAGGCTGCTGCTCTGCCCCCTCCTCAAGGCTAGTCGCCCCCATCCTCCACTCGTTTTTCAGGGACAGTCGCTTCACTCTCCATCTCCTTCGCCGCCTCCTCCAGTCCCACTTCGGGGGTCTCCTCTACCATCATCTCCTTTGTTCTCTTCAAGGCTGGCCCCTCCTCTCTCCCTTACTCTTTTCTTCTTCTTCAACACAGCCTCCACCTCCTTTTTGCTCTTCTCCTTCAGAGGATCGACTGGAGGTGGTCGTGTGCTTAAAACCATTGAGATCTTTCTCCCCCAGCGGCTTGGGGCACGGTCGGACTTGCTCTCTTGTGGTCGGTTTCGGAGCAGGCCCCAACTTTGCCTCTTTATATTTGTCCGCTCTAGCGAACAATCTCCTCCTCCTCCTCCTCCTCCTCTCTCCTCCTCCTCCGTCTTTCTCTGCACCTCCAACTCCTCCCTTGCTGGATCCTCTCCAATGGTTGCGGCCCCAAGTTCAGGGCAAACAATGTTAAGGAAGAACCAGCTCGTCCCACCTCACTCACTTTCCCTCCCTCTATTCCCTCACCTTCTTCACTCGGTCTTCGGCCGCCCTGTTCAAGTTGGGCTCGACTGATTTGGTGGGGACCTTCCACGTTGTTCGAACTCCCCTTCCACCGTTCGTCGACACAAAAAACCATCTCGGTCTCCATCCCTTCACCGAAGACGGTAGCCCCGCCACTACACCTCGCCCTGCTACTGCTTGCAGCGTCACCCACGTCTCCTGTTGACCAGAGGCCTTGTAACAGGAGAAAAATTCCTCCACAGTCATGGCCATTCCTCCGGTTGCTTGCTGCCAGGAACTCGCACACGCCATCAGTATTTTCCAGGCGTTCGGCATCAACTGCCCTGGTGCCACTTCCAGCTTATTCAGCACGTCCACCACAACTTGAGGGAGAGGCATCCTCAAACCTCCTCGCAACGCCTCATCGTAGAGGTTGAATTTGTCCGGCCGCACATCCGATGCCCTCTCCTTGGATGTGGGTAGCCTCAGCCCTATCTCTGAGGGAATTTGGTACTTCCTCTTTATTCCCTCCAACTCCTCTGCCGTAAGTATGGATTTGTCCGGTTTGATGTGCCAGTTGTCCAGCTCCACCTGACTAATAGGCCTCGCGGCTGCAATCATTGTCCTAGGACGAGCCCGCACCGCCTGACTCGCTACCTCCCCCTCCCTTCGCTCCGTACGATATTGTTTCACCAAATCCACCGCATCGTCGTCGCCTAACGGATCAACCCTTGTGGTTGCTACTTCCTCTTGGGCCATTTCTCTTGTGTGTTTACGAATGGCTTCGGACGCAGGCACAAGAAAGTTCACAAAATGTTGCAAAGGTGTATCACTCGACAAAAAAGAGTTTACTTCTGGAACGTTTTGGTTCTTTGCAAAAAGATAGGTAAAACGGATAATACCAAAAGCCCAAGGCTTGCCTATATTCCAAGGGTCACAATTAAATTTCGCCAGTTTGAAAATTTTCAAAAATCCGCCAAAACTGTCTTTTCAACATCCTATATTGACCTATCGCTTCATTTCTTACTCAACGCCTAACCTTCCTTACTACGGGATTCCGCCACGTGTACGACCACGATCCACGCCCATTTCCCCTTTCCTATCTATTCCATTTCACTTCACCACGTGCCCCGCCGCTCCTCGAGCCCCGTGCACCGCCACTCACCCTTCGCGGTCGACCCACCTCATGGGCGGTCCCTTCACTCGGTCACCCTTCATGGTCGGCCCTCCTCGTGGTCGGTCCCTTCACTCGATCACCCTTCATGGTCGGCCCTCCTCATGGTCGGTCCCTCCACTCGATCACCCTTCAGGGTCGGCCCACCTCACGGTCGGCCCCTCCACTTGGTCACCCTTCAGGGTCTGCCCACCTCACGGTCGGTCCCTCCATTCGTCCCCCTTCGTCACCTTCGCGGTCGGCCCTCCTCACGGTCGGTCCCTCCACTTGGTCACCCTTCATGGTCGGCGCTCCTCATGGTCAGCCCTTCCACTCGGACTCATGCAGTGGTCGGTCGAGCTCAGCCAATTTGATATCTCCTATTGTTCTCTTTATTATTCCCTTCATTGGACTAAAGCTGCACTCGGGAATGAGGGACTACTGACACGGGTAACCCTATAAAGGATATAGGCCATCGTTTAGGGTCCAATACATAATTCAAATATTAAAGCCCAACGTTGCTGGAGCTCAACATGGCATTAAGAACCAATAACATCTAAACACGTGGCAAGAGAAGGACAAGCCACGTAAGCAGACAAAGATCCTGCAAAGTTATTGCACTGCACATCAGCCATTAATGAAGGCCCTTACAGCATTTATTGCGATAACCCCTCCCCGTCGAGGCAGAACGACCTCACCATGAACAAGGTAAGCTAGAGCATAGACTTTCGGCCATGGCGACAGGTCGGAAGGGACAACGAAATGATTACCAGAGGATATAAGCAAACGTCGAAGACAAGAGGAATGTTAAGCTTTCTATCTCTAATCTATCTCTACATTTCATCTCTCTTTCTAACTTGCTCGTCGGCGGGTTTGTTGGGGGACTCCCCGTTCCCCGTTGAACTCTTGTGCAGGTCTTTCCATAGGCTTGGTACCTCAGGCTCCGATTTGGGAAGCGTGGATCAGTCTGACCCGTTCCATCTGGAACACGCTGTATCATTAGAGATCATCATTGTGAGAGGAAGGTGAGAACTTTGACTGTATAGGTGACAACTCCAATTGTTGACTTGAACTTATGGTGAGCTCCAATCATAATTCTCCCTCTATTGTTTATTTTATCCAGTGGTGATGCCATTGTTGATGAATAGAGAGACACATTGGCGATGGGGGATGAAAAAGAGAGATAGGGATACGATGAGAGGTGAGAGAGCAAGGCACTAGTTTGAGATGAGTATCAAAGAGAGATACATAGAACAACCAATATTGATCCAATGACTCGACTACAATTATTTTCAACGGTAAAATACCAATGCCTAGATTTTGTAAACATACATATTTCACTAATTTGATAAAATTGAAACCACTATTTAAGGGTGTAAAAATGGCCCATCAACCTGAAACATATCCGCAGCCTGACCAAGCCTAGCTTGTCTAAGCCTGAGCCTAGCTTGAACCTTGGGTTGTGTATTTTCTAGCTCGACTCGAGGCTTGACCCACTCGGCTTACCCGACGTCCAACGTCATTTTCAAGCTATTTTGATAGGAAAAAATAAAAAAAATGGTCAAGCCCGGCCTAGGCACAGGCACAGGCCCTCCAACCCGCCCGAGGCCCGAGTACCCCTAGGCTTGGGCCTAGGTTGAGATTTTGTGCAAGTGGACTGACCCGGCCTGGTCTGATTTTTGGCATGAGCCTGATAAGCCAGACGGCTGACTGGCCCGAGCTCGAACCCGAACCCAGGTGGGCCAGACTATTTTTACACCCTTACCACTATTTAAGCTTATTTTAATCTTCTCAATATTTTATTCCATCTCTCTAGGAACCACAAAATTATGGACGCTTCTCACCCAAAACACAAGGAGGGTAAAATTACCCAATGTTTGGTTGTTTGCAACTTGCAATCACATTGTTTTTTGGGTCGAATTTTTTAAAATTATGTTGTCAAGATGAGCGATTATTTATGATCACGAGTTTCTATCCAATTTCATTGGGGTGCAATTGGCAGGAGAGGCACATCCTTGCGCTAGCTTAATAAATAAATGAAACTTCATACCCAGACATGTTAATAAAAGGAATAATGTTTGGAACCACTAAAATAGCAGCTTTAAAAGTGCACTAATGAGGTGACATTGCTGTGGGTTTCACCTTAATGTGATAGTTTGGCTTTTTTTTTTTTTTTTGCATTGCCAGCTCATTAGAGCTGGTATTAGTGCTCCTAAATTAGTGATCTCTATCACCACTGTAATAAAAAGTATGTCAATTACACAATCATAAGAAACTACTAACTCGACACTACAAGAAAACTGGGTATATGAGACGGAACTATTTGCGACGGCGCGCTTGCCGTCGCAAAAAGTCACTTTTTGCGACGGTAAAAAATACCGTCTCAAAAAATCAGAGTATTTGCGACGGTAAAAAATACCGTCTCAAAAAAGAGTATTTGCGACGGTAGAAAAATACCGTCTCAAAAAAGGAGAGTATTTGCGACGGCAGAAGATACCGTCGCAAATACTCTCCTTTTTTGAGACGGTATTTTTTACCGTCGCAAATACTCTGTTTTTTGAGACGGTATTTTTCTACCGTCGCAAATACTCTGTTTTTTGAGACGGTATTTTTTACCGTCGCAATACTCTGATTTTTTGAGACGACATTTTCTACCGTCGCAAAAAGTGACTTTTGTGTTTTTTTTTTTTTTTTAAGTGAATATTTTTAAATTTTTAAATATTTTTTTTAGATGCACTTTACTTAAATGTATCTAAAAAAAAATTTATGAAAAAATACTTTTAAAAATTAATAAATACATACAAATATAAAAAAAAAAATGTATTGAATTATTGTATTTCTTTTGTATTTTTTGTATTTAGTGAATTTTTAAAAGATTTTTTTTACTTTTTAGGTGTATTTATGTTAGGTGTGTCTAAAAATTAAAAAAATTACTTAATTTGTCTCTCGCTCATCTCTCTTCTCTCTATCTCTCCCATCTGTCTTCTCTCTCTGTCTCTCTCTCATCTTTCTTCTCTTTATCTCTCTCGCTCATCTCTCTCTGTCTCTCTCTCGTTTATCTCTTTCCGCTCTTTCTCTCTTTGTCTATATCTTTTCATCCATTTTTCATCTTCCTTTCTCTCTCTTTCTTTCTCTCTCACTCATCACTCTTCTCTCTCTGTCTGTTTGTCTATCTGTCTCTCTTCTCTCTCTCTTTTTCTGTGTCTCTCTCTCGCTCATCTCTTTTCACTCTATTTCTCTCTCTTTTTGTCTATCTTTCGCTCATCTCTTGTTTTCTCTCTTTTTCTATCTCTCCTTCTATCTCTCTCTCTCTCTCTCTCTCTTTTTCTCTCTGTCTCTTTTTCTGTCTATCTCTCTCTCTCTGTTTCTCTCTCACTCTCACTCTCTTTCACTCATCACTCTCTCTCTCTATATATGCTTGTCTATTTCTCCCTCATTATGTTCGCCTTGCTCACTCTCTTCCTCTCATATTCTCTATTTATCGAGCTCCTTCTCGATTTATCTATCTCTTCTCTCATCTCTTTTCTCTCTCTGTCTCTTTCGTTCATCTCTCTTCTCTCTATCTCTCTCGTTCATCTCTTTTCTCTCTTGTCTCTTTTTCTGTCTCTTACTCTCTATCTTTTTCTCTTTTTGTCTCTCTCTCTCTCTCTCTTCTCTCTCTCGCTCTCTAACTCATCACTCTTCTCTCTCTCTCTCTCCTCTTTATCTCTCTCGTTCATCTCTCTCTGTCTCTCTCTCTCTCGTTTATCTCTTTTCGCTCTTTCTCTCTCTCTTTGTCTATATCTTTTCATCCATTTTTTCATATTCATTTCTCTCTTCTCTTTCTCTCTTTCACTCATTACTCTTCTCTCTTTGTCTGTTTGTCTGTCTGTCTCTCTGTGTCTCTCATTCATCTATCTCTTCTTTCATCTCTTTTTTCATCTCTTTTCTCTCTCTGTCTCTTTCGCTCATCTCTCTTCTCTTTATCTCTCTCGCTCATCTCTCTTCTCTCTATCTTTCTTTCTGTCTCTCTCGTTCATCTCTCTTCTCTTTATGTCTCTCTTGCTTATCTCTCTTCTCTCTATCTGTCTCTCACTAATTTCTCTCTCTCCTCTATCTGTCTCTCACTAATTTCTCTCTCTCACCACCCATCTCTTCTACCACATTCACCACTACTGCAAACACCATTCCACCACCACCATTACTTCTACTGTCGCCACTTCACATCTACGACTACCATTATTACTACTATCGCCACCACTCCACTACCACCACTACCACTACTGCCACTATTACTACCATTACCTCTCTTTCACCCCTGCCACTCCATTTACACTACCACTACCACAACTTCACCACTAATCTCTTTCGCCATCACCATCACCACCACCACCACCACCACCACCACCACCATCATCTCTTATCCGCCACCTTCACTACTGCTGACGCTCCTTTTCTTGTACCACAAAAAATTAGTTCATGATTTTTAGTAATAAAAAAAAATAGGCCGCAGAAAAATATTCTTCATTGACTACAGAAAATTAACTTTTATTTTAGTGAAAAATATTTTTCATTAAAATATATATTACCCCTACTTCTACAAAATAAAAAATAATAATGTTTTTTTTCATTAAAATAAAAATGAAACAAATAAATTTTCAATCTTAGTAACTAAAAAAAAAAATTTTTTTAAAAAATTCATTAACTACAAAAAAAAAATATATATATATATATTTTAACAAAAAATAAATTTATTTAATTATTATTATTAATTTTTATTTTTATTTTTATTTTTATTTTTCATTCCCCGCCCCTTTATTTTTTTCCACTCCCGCTCCCCCCTCTATTTTTTTCCCATTCCCGCTACCACACAAAAAACCCTAATCTCAAACCCAAAAAAATCCCTAATCTCAAACCCAAACTCTCACCCTTGTCTTAGAACCAAAATCTCAAACCCACACGGTTTCACACAGAGACACACAGCCTCTGCCTCACTCACACGCCGCGCCTCCCTCCTCACCGGCGATCCTCCGTCACCACCGAGCCTCTCACTCACACACGGCGCTCCTCTCTCTCTCTCGCTCGCCACTGGTCTCTCGCTCTCTCTTTCATCTGTCACCGCCGCGCCTCCCTCCTCACCACCGGCGATCCTCCGATCCTCCCTCACCGACGGTCCGACGCTCCTCCGTCGCTGGTATCTCTCTCTCTTTCTAGGGATTTGGATCTAGGGTTTACATATATGTATATTATATATATATATATATATATATGAGTATATAGATCTGTATATCTAGAATATATAGATCTCTGAATATGAGTATATAGATCTCCCCTAATTATTGTTCATTGTTCATTATTGAAGATGATGATAATGAAATTCATTGTTCATATGCTTTTTTTTTTCTTTTTTTTTTTTTTTTTGGTGTTGAATGAGCCGACTTTGGAAAAATGGCTCATCAGGTTGTTTTTTTGGTGCTTGAAAAGGTGGATGTTTGGTCTTGGGAAATTGAATGGGCACAACTTCTAGCTTTGTGATCTAACAATGTCACGGCAAATCAAAAAGAGTTTTAAACTTTATTTTAAGAACATATAAACTGATTCATAGACCAATCAGATTGCAGTACATAATTAAAAATAAATAAAAAAAATGAGAAAAAAGGATTGAGCTTTGTAGTGGTAATAACCTCACTACATTTTGCAATTATATATATATATATTATAGACTATAGATTATAGATGCCAAATTCTAATCTCTGCAAGACTTGGGAAATGTGATATGTATAATATTAAATCATCAATCATAAGAGAATTTCTGAGGATATAGAAGGAGAAAATATGGTTCATTTATTTCTGTTCATGCTTGGAGAGGGGAGAGGATATAGAAGGAGAAAATATGGAATCACACATTTATTTTCATTTCAGTTTCATACTGTTTGGCATCCATCCATCAGTAAGTTTTTATGAATCCATTCTAACTAAATAATTTATTTGAAGATTGGAGCTAATCAGTAAGATTGTGAGCTAATCAGCTTTCGTGTATCTTAAGTGTATTATTTTCCTTATGAATATGAAGGCTGAGATTCATTGCAGTGGATGAAAGTGAGAGGTGTTGAGAATGTGATCCCATCAGGGAATTCCTACCTGAGCTGCCAAATGTGATTAACCAGCCACACTTCTTGTTGCAATCTTATGTATAGACCCTTGTATATGCTCTCTGTGTTTAAAATAACTCGCCTATTTTCTGAATATTTGAAAAGTCTGTAATGATGTGCCTGCAGTTTGTTGACCTGTCTTACATTATATATACAAAGATGTCCTTTGACTGTCCTTAGTCTTTACCCCTTGCAAATTGCTTTTTCCTTGGATGCTCCAACCTCCATTTGGTAATTTTTGCATTGAGAAGTTGCTTGATGGTTGTGACATGTGTTTTTGTCTCAAATCATAGAATTCATTTTAATGCTTTTCTAGTGCCGTAAAATATGCTAGTATTTAATTGATTAATATCCTGGTATTTAGGACATTCTCTTCTAATATAGAATAATCACCCCTGCCTGCTACTAGGAAAGAAAAAAATGACATAATTGGAGCTGGAGCAGCAGAGGGGCAATTGATGCTGCGAACATCTTGAAACCAGCTCTTGCAAGAGGTGAATTGCAGGTAAAACCAACGCATGCATTACCATAAAGCTACAGCCTTTACTTGTTTTAAGTTATGGTTACGTAGCATCAATATCGATTTGATACAGAAAGTGCAGGTAACATAGAACTCAAACATGCAAAATGAACATTGATCATGTGGATTTTTACTTTCATTTTAAGCTCTGGATATTTTAGCTTTTCCATCTAAGTGAACTTAGGCAAGTATATGGGTACACAATTACTTGAACTCATTCTCTTCCCCTTGTTTGAACTCAATTTTTTAATTTTATTTTTATCTTTTATGAGAAACTGCTTTAGGTCTATGTATCAAAAGGAGAAAATTTAAGCAGTTGATAATTTTGGGATGAGTAATGCATATTTTTTCTTTAATAATTTTGCACTGCATTTTTTTTCTTTAATACTTTACTTGAAAAGAGTTGCATCCCATTATGTCCTGAAGTGGTTAAGAAGTATTGACCACTTGTCCAAAATTTGGGATTTGTCGAATTTATGGACCCATGCAGGAAAATTGAGATTTGAAAGTCACAATACTGGTACTGTGTTCAGTCATGGTAGTAAAGTTTTATTAGAATTTTTATTTATGACTAAACTTGTCTTGGGAGTGGATGGTTTATAATTCTAGTGTTCTTGGTTTTGCGTTGGGTTCCCGGTTTGGGAGTTAGGGTCGGATTTTGGTCTAGTCAAAATTATTTACTATCTTTCTAATTATATAGTAGTCAATTTTTTTTATATTTTTCTGTAATTAAAATATTAACACCATTATATGGTTATTAATTATTTTTATCTTGTTTTTTTCAGATATTTCCTGAGTAGCAGTTTGCTTCTTGTGGAATGCGGGCGTATAAAGATTATGTCCAACTATCAAGACGAAGACTTTTGATTTTGATTTTGATTTTGATTTTGATTTATGTTATTTAAATTTGTGAGCAACATTATGTATGTATTATGCGACGTTAAGTAGTGGCATAATTTTTATTGTTGTGAATTTTTATTTATGTATTGTTATGAATGGAACAATATTATTAATTTTCATTATTTGTCAACTTTTGTTTATGTATGTATTTATATTATTCTGTAATTTTTGAATTTTTTGTAATTATTTTTTATTTAATACAGGTTATTTTAATTTTTTTAATAATTTCTGAACAGGTTTTTTTTTTTTTTTTGAAACGGCATAAGAACCCGTCGCAAAAAGAGTAATAAGCTTTTGCGACGGCACGAATACAGTCGCAAAAGCTGTGAAATTGTAATTGACAAGAAACCTTTAGCGACGGTAGACGTTGCCGTCGCCAATAGTTATAAGCTGCCAGAGTTTTAGCGACGGTAATTCTGCCGTCTCAAAAACCCACTTTTAGCGACGGGAATTATGTACCGTCGCGAAAACTGATATATTCTTCCATTATTGGCGACAGAAAAAGTGCCGTCGCAAAAAAGGCACCCTCCCGTCGCAGAAAGTAATGGCGACGGCACTTACCGTCGCTAAAGCTCTTTTGCAACCCCCTTTGTCGCGACCCTCCCTTCCCGTCGCAAAAAGCCAAATTACCGTCACAAAAAGTATTAGCGACGGGATCCAGGGCATTTGCGACGGCCGCCTACCGTCGCAAAAAACACTTTTTCTGGTAGTGCGAGTGCAATTGTTAGTTTATTCATGAGTCCAGGGAATTGATCATGTCTCAAGTACAATTGTTGGTTTATTCACAAGTCCAGTGAATTGATTATGCCACACAGTTGAAACATTTCTCCGACTGATAACGTATACAATCCAAGCTCCCTAACATTTTGATCAGATTTAAGATATAAATAAATAATTACTTCACTTAAAATATGTTGGTATGGTAGACAAAATCCTCTACAAAGTAATTTATAATTATTTGCTCGTTGTTAGAGATTATATCACAATGGATATACCGTTGACCACTTGTAAAATGAACATGCTTAGTTTGTTTGTCTAATTGTTGTGTTTACCTTCTATAAAACTTTGATTTTATCATTTGCATCATTATTTATATTCATCAGATGAAAATGAATTATCAAAATCTTTACTAAAAATTGTCGATCTTCAAATTGTTCATTGTAATAGTATAAGAAAAGGTGAAAATCATTTTTCTAATTTAAAGAGAAAAAAATGGGGAAAATGATTGTTATGCAGAGAATGGTAGTTGAAAATGAGTGAATGGTAGGTTTAAAAAAGGAAGTTGACAACTCCAACGGGTTGGCCAAACACTAAACACTCAGGGCCGGCCCTGCCCTAAGGTAGGTAAGGCTTGTGCCTTAGGCCCCATATTTTGGCCCAAAAATAGGGCCCCCAAATTTAAAAAATTGTTATAGGTCCAACTTTTTTTTTTTTTTTTTTTGGGTTTTAAGATCAATTTAAAGGGCCCCAAATGTTTTATTGGCCCATGTATAATTTAGTCCATATTTTTATTTATAAATGTGTTTGGCCCATATTTATTAAAATGAAAATATATAAATAAATAAATAAAAACAATAGGGCCCCTAAATTTGGTAAAACATATAAACATATAACATAGGGCTCCTAAATTTGGCCCAAAAATAGGGCTCCTAAATTTGGTAAAATATTATAGGCTCAATGTTTTTTTTTTTTGGTTTTAGGATCAATTTAAAGGGCCCCAAAATATTTTTTTGGGTCCATGTATGATTTACTCCATATTTATTTATAAGTGTAGTTTGGTCCATATTTATTAAAATGAAAATATATATTAAAAAAAAAAAGTGTTTAGGCTCAAGAAAAATAATACATACAATATATGGGCCCTATTTTTTTATTTTTATTTTTACCTTCTTTATCTATTAGATTTTAGTGGAATAAATAATTTTGCTCAAATTTTTTTACCTAGGTCTTTATCAATTTTAATTGAATAATTTTTTCCTAATTTTTTTGTTCTAATTTTGTTTTATTAAATTGTTTTGTTTATAATTTTAATGATTATATGTGTAAGTAAATTTTGTTATAGCTACAAACAAATAAAAAAGTTGTAATTTATCATTTTATTCATGAATTTTTTTTTCAATATAAAAGGGTCCCAATTTCCGAAGTTCGCCTTAGGCCCCGACGAACTCAGGGCCGGCCCTGTAAACACTTGAGGATAAGATTTAAGATTTTGAATTCGAGTTACCCTAAAGGACTATTGGAGGTTTGCTCGGACATTAATTTCAGGACTTTAAAATTAGTTAAGGTATGCGTAAACTTGTCCAGATACCTAATTATCACCCAAAAAAAAAAAAAAAAGTTAGTTGTCTTATAATACCATTTGTACAAATAAATAGAGCAACATTGTAAAATTTGACATGTTGGTTATGTAACATGTCAAAATGGTAACAAGATACTTTAAAGCGGTTAGGTTTAACCGGGCCTTGGCA
Source organism: Camellia japonica (assembly GCA_030407325.1). Taxonomy (NCBI): domain Eukaryota; kingdom Viridiplantae; phylum Streptophyta; class Magnoliopsida; order Ericales; family Theaceae; genus Camellia; species Camellia japonica. The sequence goes on along the minus strand of JAPPVO010000017.1, from coordinate 76,650,786 downwards.
ATACGTATACATATACGAAGTGTTAAGAATGTATATGCTTGTAAAATGTTACTTTATTTTTTTGGGGGGGGGGTGGAGTTTAAATTACACTTTGCTCCTTTTATGTTTGGCTACTTTTTTATTTTGCCTCTTAAAATTTGTTTTTTATTTATTTATTTATTTATTTATTTATTCTCACTTTGGATTTTCATATTTTAAGTTTTTCTCAGTTTACTTCTAAAGTTAACTTTTATTTAAAATTATACAAAAAATGTCACAATAACTATCAAATAACATAAAAAATATATTATTATATTAGGACTTGAATTTGTATCAGAGGTATGAATTATATTTTTATGCCACCTAATTGTCATGTATCATTTTTTTTTTCTAATTTTGTATAGAAGTTAGCTTTACGAGTTAATTAAGAAAATTTGAAACATAACGGGTCAAAATGAAAAAAAAAAAAAAAATTTAAAAGACCAAAGTAAAAAAGTGACCAAACATAAAAGGGATAAGTGTAATTTCACTTTCTTTTTTTTTTTTTATTGGCAAAAGTTAATGGTTAGATGTTAAATTAGTACTTTTCGAGTTAACTCCCACCCTATGTTTGATTGGGTGGATTAAAGCATGGGATTAGGATTATTAATCTGTGGGCCCAATTATTCTATATTTGTTTTAACATTTTGGTTTAGGATTATTAATCCAATGGATAATTAATCCAACAAATTTGTAGGATTATTAGTAAGGGGATAGGAGTGGGATTATTAATCCAATGGATATTAATCCAATTGGATAATGAATACTACATTAATTTAATAAGATTATTAATACTTCACTATTAATTTTGTGAATCAAACATTACCTCTATTTGCAAGGACTTAAAGAGTTACCTCGTAGAGCATCTGCAGTGGAAACCCTTCCACTAGTGTCAGGTGTTAATTATTTGGCCAACCAAATTATTTTTTGTTCATACAATGGAGTAGTTAAACACATTGTTAGTGCACATTGTTTGTGTCAAAATGTTAAATACATTGTTAACTGCAGTTAGCAAGTTAATACACACAGAGAGAGAAAAAAGAAAAAGAGAGAAGCACTGACAATACAGTGGGGTGGGGCCCATTGCACGGAAAAATATCTTTATTTATTTATTTATTATATATATATATATTATTAATACATATCTTAACATATCTATTTCACTATCACTTACTCTTTAAAATTAATAAATTCTTAACACACCTTAATACATATTTTGAGTCCACTTTTATCACCTTTTATCATATAATATACATTTTAACACACTTTTTTAACCATTCTATTGTGAATGCTCTTACTTCCATTACTAAAAGTGGAACTGAAGACCTTCCCGTAGAAAAAACTTGCAGCCAGATGACTAGTTATAAAAGTTGCAACTCCTTGGGACAATGTCACCTTTAGGGTTGATTTGACATAAACTAAGGCCTTGGGAACAGGTTATTTTAATAACTTTTTGACTTTTTATGAGAAGATGTGCAGAAAAGTAGAGAGGTGATGTGACAACTTTTAGTAACTTTTTGACTTTTTGGCTAAAATAGCCACTCCCCAAACAAAAAGTTAAAAAGTCACTATCCTATTTAAGTCACATCATCTTATTTAAATCACATCACCTCTCTAACACATCACATCAAACCCAACCCAAACCCAACCCATATAAGCTAATAAGTCAAAAAATACACTTTTTTAGAACATCCTAAACCAACCCTTAGTATATTATAACACAATGGGTACCCCTCACACTGAGTCCTAAAACTTCTTTAAAAAATGGATAGGTTTAATATTAAATTTATTTGCCAAATTATTTTTTGTAAAAGATTTTAAAAAAAGTTTTCTCAAAACATCCAATTCTGTAGAAAACACCAAAAACTTATTTTCGATTATAAAAATTATGGGGTTTTCAATTGTTCATTGTTTCTGTTCCTGGAAACAAAACAAAGGAAGCAAAAACAAAGACAACCAAACTGTTAAAACTTTGATCTTGGTCAAATCTTAACATGGTGAAATTTTAAATTTGAGATCAAATCTAACCCTAACTCCAAAAAGATTTTTCCTGTCTAGTAGTGTCTGCTTTGCTTTTGCTTCAGACCAAAAGCTTCTTCATTCAAGAATGCAAACCTTTTTCAATGTCCCATATATTAAAGAAGATACATACATAATAATATAATATAAACATTATATATAAATATATATTTTGACAATAACATGGTTTGGTTTGGTTTGTGATTGTGAGTGACAGCTCTCGTTTTTGAACGGCAATCCCGCCTTCAATCTCTCTCTCTTCTTTATGTGACCCCAAAAAAAAAAAACAACTATTTTTTATTTTTATTTTTATTTTTTGGGGGGATAGGATCAAAGCAAAAGTACTTTTTGTAGCAATATAAAAGCTGTAACTATTTTCTTCACTTTTGCCAACATTATCAGTGTACCCATCAAAGCCATTTTAGATTGGTATCTTTCACTCATGAGATCCAATCCAACATTGATTTGATCATTCCATACAAGTCATTGGAATTTTAGCAATACCATTCCAAGTCATTGCAAATAAAATAAAATAAAACACACGTCTTTTAAATAAAATTCAGCCCTAAAAATTAGTTTTTAGAAGAAAAGGCTGTCGAAAAGATTTATATCCATGAGATCATGCCTTCACGGCGGGTCATCATTTCTAGCTAGCTAACTTCGCAGACACTGTCTCTTACAAGTAAGTAGCGACTGGGTCACAAAGTCATGGCTCATATGATCTCATACTTGCATTGGCACGATACCAAATGAAACAAAAATCTTTTGAATATAATTCATTCTTGAAAATTGGATTGCAAGGGGAAGGTGCCCAATAAATCTATATTCATTACACCAAGCCTCTTTTGTTTTGTTTTGATGTGGAATCATAACAAATTGAGACGCGAAGATGTGTCTCAAAGTTAATTTCTTATGAACCCTTTAGGGGTAGCCTAGTTGATCAATGGGTATGTGTAACATGCTTGGGGGAGGGGGAGTATGCGTACGCGTTAAACAGCTCGAACTCTCGATTTCTTCGATCTTGTCTCACGAGTGCAATGTAAAATATAGATAAGAGTTTAGATTTGACAACTTTTATAGAAAATCCATTTTATTATAAAAATATTGTCAGAAATAGACTACATTACCAGATCTTAGAGTCGCCACCTAATATTTTGGAAAAATTAAGAAAGCCGTGACTCGTGCTAAGGCCATTGTTCGCCGTAACCAAAGTTGCTTGGCTCGGAACCTTAGGTATGAGAGGGGAAGGTCATTAATTGAGCACCCCCGCTCATTCGATCAAAGATCGGCCTCCACTAAACAATAATATGAGTTTTATTTACTTTATATGTTCATGTTCCACTTATTAATAAATCCTAAAAGTTACTACGCAAAGCATACAAGTATAGATTATGTCATTCATTTTGGAACAACTTGATTTCATGTGTTTTGAAAGAGTTTTGAAGATATACAATTTAAAGAAATTGAGTTTACAAACATAAAAATCAAAACCATTCTAAATTAAGCGATATAACCTCCATCTATCGGCATTCATATAATTATATCAAATAAGCAAGTAGAACCTCATTGTAGAATGCAAAACATTGTAAGAAAAACAATACACAAATGGAATGGGATGCTAAAATATAAAAACTTACATATTTATCGGCGTCCCGCGAACAGTTACAAAACAAAGTTAGCGAAATATATATAATCTTATATACAAAATCCTAATGTAATTCACACATGAGATGCAATTAAGATTCGGCATTTAAGATATGACATGTGAATCATCTCAAGAATATAAGGTAGCGCACATAGTCACATAGAAATTGATTAAATCTACAAATACAACTAAGCCGAATCAAGATGCATGAAACATGGATGCAAAGCATAGGATGAAAAACCAAAATATGATGTTTATGCACAAATAAGGAAAACAAGTAAAAGAACGGGATAGAAAGAAGTGTGGCGCGAAATTATTACAACACTTAAAAGAATAATTACAAAGCAAATTAGAGAGGGAGGAGTAAAATATTACAACAAAATAAAACCTCACAAAACTCTCAAATTAAAAAAAATAAAAATAAAAGTTTCATGCGCCTTAGATACCACCGAGAATTGGTATGCTCAATACCGAAAGACTACTTTGTTCCGGTCAAAAGAAGTTAACCGACTTGCCAAATAGGCTAGCCGGCCAACTAGGCCTAACAAAACCTGTCTTGTTGCATAACCGAAAAAAGAACAAATAAGGAATATGTAGGTAGCTCAACTAACCATTACTGGTTAGCTTATAATAAAATTAATATGAAATTAGAGCAACGAAACAAATATAATATAGAAAATACAAAAAAATGAAAGAAATTAAAAATTTACCTTTCAAAGACAGAATGAACTTCTTGATATCCAAACATCCTTTTGATCACCCTCATTGTTGTGAATTATGTTCTCAATCCTCCATTCAAAAATCTGAAATTTTAACTAGAATGACAATTTTAGGTTGTTTAATAGTGTGTGTGGGGAGACAGTGAAGACCTAGATTTCATAATTCACTATAGTTTTCTCACTTTTGACACAAACTGAACACTCATTGATCAAAGCTACACAAGTTGACTGTAAAGGAATTTTTAGGATCAATAACAGTGTATAAGGATGATATAACAGTGAATGAAATTCTTGAAATCAAATAACAATGTATAAGGATATTATAACAGTGAATGAAATTCACAATTCAACTTCTCAACTTTGACACCTTCTTCTTCTCTATCTATAGCCTTCTCTACTCAATCTATATATCATCTCCCTCCTCTCAACAATCTGATGTATACATATAAGCAATGCAAGTGAAGAAATGGTAGAAGGCAAGAATGAAGCATTAATGAAGATAATGAAGCAAATGGAGCACTAATGAAGCACTAATGGAGATAATGGAAGACAAAAGTGGAGCGTGGTACCTTTAATGGATTAAGCACTAGGTAATGGAGGATGAGTATACATGCATTTGGTGCATAAATATATTAGAAAATGGGATAATGGAATGCCCACATGAACTGAAGAAAAAAACTAGACTGCACTGTCTTGGTGCGGTTGACTGGCCGGATGACCGAGCGGTTGACCGACCAGAGAAAAAAAAAATTTGCTCCGTTAAGCCTAGTTTCGCTCTGGGTGTCCAACAAGACCTAAACACTTGACCAAAGTGGGCTTAAGGTAGAGAGTAAAGCTCAAATTCTATCTTTTTTTACTGAGGATTTTGTGAAAAACACATTCTGATTGTCATCATCGGGTAATCAAAAGAAAGCGCCCAAATCTTACTACCAGTCAAAATAAGGTGTCTACAGTTGCTCTTCTTTGACAGAGCTCGAAATCATTTCATAACGTGAGCGAATGTTAAAGTCCGAAGATGACCCTTTTGACAAGGCCATAAGACTTGGACAAACAAACAAGATGCAAATGTAATTGGTTAAACCCGAGGGTTGCCTACGTATCCTTTTGCAAGGAATTAAACCAGCACAGTTTAGAGGCAAAATGTAAATGATGTGCTCGAAATGCCACTTGAAAGTTGGACTTACACGCTTCGCGTAGCCGGTTGTTTTGAAAGTTCATGATTATGCAATACAATGTAATGTCATGGAGTGATGATAAAGATATAAAGATGGCAACATGAGAGTCAAGTCTCGTGCAAATGATATAAAGCATAACAGAGGGTGCATCGTATATAAATGTGCCACAACACAAATGATAGAGAGAGTGCATCGCATACAAATGTGCCACAACACAAACGATAGAGGGACTTTGAGATCCAAACGCTTTTCACATAAGAAATAGTAAACTCGAAATCCAAACGCGTCTCACGCGAGAGGAGGAATAGTGAACTCGAAATCCAAATGCGTTTCACGCGAGAGGAGGAATAGTAAACTCGAAATCTAAACGCGTCTCATGCGAGAAGAGAAATAGTGAACTCGAAATCCAAATGCGTCTCATGTGTGAGGAGGAATAGTGAACTCGATATCCAAACGAGTCTCATGTGAGAGGAGAAATAGCGAACTCAAAATCCAAACGCATCTCACGTTAGAGGAGAAATAGTGGACTCGAAATCTAAACGCGTCTCACGCAAAAGAAAGAATAGTGAACTCGAAATCCAAACGCGTCTCACGCAAGAGGAGGAACAGTGAACTCGAAATCCAAACGTGTCTCATGCGAGAGGAGGAATAATGAACTCAAAATCCAAACGCGTCTTATGCGAGATAAGAAATAGCAGTATAACCAATAGGCGTACCTAATCGTATTTCATATGGAGAGGGAGAAGGTTTTAATTGGGTAGACTTCAAATCCTAACACGTTTTACGTGAAAAGAGAAAATGTGGTGTAACTAATAGGCGTACCTAACCATATCTCATAGGAAAAGGATGAGATTTTAACCAAACAAATGCCAAATCCTAAACATTTCACGTGAAAGGAAAAAATGTGGTGTAATTAGCAGGCGTACCTAATCGTATTTCATATAAAAAAGGAAATGCTTTAACCGAGTATTCTTCAAATCCTAACACGTTTCACGTGAAAGGAGAAAATGTGGTGTAACCAACAGGTATACCTAACCGTATCTCATACAAAGAATGTAAAGTTCTTAACCACGAAAACTTTAAATCCTAACATATTTCACGTGAAAGGAGAAAATGTAGTGTAGCCAACAAGCATACCTAAGTGTATCTCATACGGGGAGGGAGAAAGTTTTAACTGTGAAAACTTGACACACTAATATTTTTTTCATTTTCTATTTTTTTCCTTCATTTTTTTTTCCTTGTTTTATTTTATTTTATTTCATTTTTTGACAATTTCTGTTTTAGGTTTCTTTTTGAATTTGAAAATTTTGTACTTTTACACATACCATATACGGATACAAACGATATACAAAATACGTGTTACACACACACACATATGTATATACAAACAGACAAACTATATACCTATACGGATATACACGGCTCAAAATGTTATTTTCTTTTATAAATTTTCAAAATACTATAAATCTAATTATATTTTTCTAAAGTTTTGAGGCTGTGATAATGTCATAATGCTTGAATTCACCATATTGGGAGATTTTTTTCAAAAGTAAATAAATAAATAATGGAGCTTTGAACTTTTTCTTGTAAAAGAAGAACCAATGTTATGACAGTTAGTAAGTCTTTTCATCAGACCGGCAAAACAAACTTTGCGTCTTGAAGACTTAAAGTTGAGAGCTTTGCTGTCCCACAAAATGGAAAGCGAACACAAATCATTTACAAAAAAATAAGAATTGCATTATTATTTTGCGTGCATAAACAATAAAATTACAAATATTGGATCAATCACAAAATCAATCAATAAAATAAATTTAATCATACATATCACATGGTGAAATCCATCATAATAATAATAAAAAAAAAGTTTCACTCATATTGTTCTACTTATATTTTATGTGATTGATTCTGTAGTCAATTATGTATCCTCACACTTATTGGTACACAAAATAAGAACTTAATAATGACAATTGCATATTATAGTCATAAACAAATGCTATTTAAACTATGGGATTCTTAAATTCTTCTGTCATTATGTCTTAATATACTATCATTAAATTATGTCTTAAAATTCATGCGCCTCAAGATTCATCTAATGGTTGAGAGTGGATTAAGATATAGAAATTTAAAGACAAAAGATCTTTTTGCTTATGATAATTACTTCTTAGTTGAGTCATTTTAACAACAACGACGAATAAATATTCAGTGTAATAGGAACACCATGTTACGTGATGTTACCACTATAGAAAATTACAAATCAAACTAGATGGACAGCCCTTGATTCCCACTAACCCAACCCATTATGTCAATTTAGCCCCTTTAGTTCTAATTATTAAAATTTTATTCTTTATTACAATTGATAATTGTTATCAAAATATTTAGTGAAAAGTGACAATGTGCTCCTCACATGATCAATTATATTGATAGTCCTTATAATTTGTCTCTATTCAATTTAATTCTTATTGTTTTAATTGAAAGAGATTTAGCTATTAAATTTTCAAGTTTGTCAATAATAGGTGTAATTAAAAATTGTCATATTTCTCTTTCTTTCATAGAAAATTATATGTGGCTCATGTGACTGCACAGAAGAGGCATAATTGAAAAATTAATACATTTCTCTTCCAAGACCCACCTTTGACAGGCATCTCTCTTACTCCACTCAAGCATCACAATCTTAATCACCGCCATCTTTCTTTCTTTTCCCTCTTCTTTACCAGCATTTCTCTCTTCTTTTCTTTCTTCTTCTACTTTTTCTTGTTCTACAAATAACACCCATAGAAGTTCGCGTCCATATCTCTCTTTCACTCTCACATTCTTTCAACATTATTAAATTTTTGTAATTAGCAATCCCGTTTCATAAAATTTCTTTCAATTGTAATTTTATTTTCTCTGTTGTTTCAGTGAGACTATGAGTGTTTAAATGCGAATCCAACTTGAATTGTGTTTGTATTTGCCACTTAGCTGATTATGTACGAGGAGGCAGTGCCCAGGCGGGGTCAAGGGGCAACGCCCCCGAAACCAAAATTGTTTGACCACTCGAGTAGTTATTTGTGTGCTCGAACGGTGAATAGGAGCATCCAATATCTCTACTTACAAATTGAACTTCTAGGAAGCAAGTTTTACCGCTCGAGCGGTGAATGTTGTGCTTGAGCGGTCGACTTATATATTTTACACCGCCTTTACTCATACCGCTCAAACGATGAAGTGTGCGCTCAAGCGATTTTTGTGAATCTGTTTATTATAAAGTGTGTCGTTTGTTATTTTTAGGGTTTAAGCTGTCCAAATTCTGGGAGAGCAGAGCTACCAAAGTTTTCTGTATTGAAGGGTATTTTTATAAGTGTTTCCTTGATAATTTGAGAGTGATCGGTGGATTTATGAGTTTCATATTGGTATCATCAAGAGGTTTGTCTTTATTCCTTCATTCACAAAAGAGAGAGGTATTTTTCGGTAGATTTCGGGGAACTTGGGCCTATAGTTTTTGTGGGTTCTAGAGTAGCTCATCGTCGTGGATTCGACATCAACATTGTAGACTTAACATTGGGCAAAATAATTCCGAGGTGAAGATGGTGGTGGAAGAAGCACATCGGAGTCGATTCAATTCAGGCGTGGATTTCTTAGATAATTGAGGGTACACATGTGTAATTCATTTTTGTCTTCTTAGTAGATTATTTTGTGACTTTGGCCCGTGATTTTTTTTATCATAATTGAAGGTGTTTTAATTGTGATTTTTTTTTCACGTTAAATCATTGTGTCAATTTGTTATTAATTGTTTTATTGAGATTGGTATTCACTATTTAAAATTAAAATATAATCATGAATCAATATCTTGAATATTTTAGATTTTTCAAATATGTCTCTTCAAATGTCTTGAGTGCCCTCAATGTTTCTATTATGTCCTTTCAGAGTGGATATCTGAGTTGCATGTGCTAATTTTGTATCAAAAAATCCTACGATCATTCTTAATTTGAACCAGCTAAACACAAAATACAAAATTAAGGCTGAATTTGTTAGAAAATGAAATTATATGAACCACATTGACACAAAAGGCAAACTACAAAGTCCCCTAGTGTAATTAATTTTTGTTTATTTTCTAATTTTGCTCATGCATAGTGGACACACGAGGAACACAACTATCTTTTCATCAAAAATCTTGACAAATGTTATTAAGTGGACTAATTAGATATAAAATATAAAATTGCAGGTAAAATTATATAATTGTGAAACTATATGAACCAAATTAACATAAAAAGGTAAACTGCAGGGATTATACTTGCCTAAAATATTGCAAATGTGGGACATTATCCCACCTAAAGTGAAACAGAAGTGGCACAATTGCAGAAATCTCTTAACAGTCAATTCATACCTATAAGTGAGAAAATCAAGTAGAAGTAAGGTACGTAATCATTAGCACTCAAACATATTGTTCTATTGAGAGTTCATCGACAGTCAAAGATTCTTTGTCGTTTACCCAACTTTTTGAACATATTTTCATAAAAAAGACAATTCATAAACAAATTAACTTTTTTCACTTCATACTTTAATTAAAAAAATATATATATATAGGCTGGGGCTCATGCCTTATTACTGAAGTTAAGACCAAGATTGTCGTCCTGAAGAATAAATTATATGAGATTGTTACATTACTCAAAGATTTTAATAGAGCTTCTCATCTTATTAGCTAGAAAGAAATAGAGTATTACTTTATTTTTATTTTTTATTTGATTCATATATGATATTATAATGAAATTCAACGAATTACAATCATAAAATTCCAATAAATACACTAGAATAATACTCACACGCATATGAGGAAATTCAAACTACAGACCTTCTAGTGAAATACAAGGTTCTAAATACTACTTGTTATATGGAAATTTGTCATTATTGATGAAGTTTAAGTTACATGAACTCAAATAAGTATTGTTGGTGCTACTATGTGTTCAAATACCATATTTAACATTAGGACATGATTAGATTTTATTTTTCTTAAATATTTGCGTTTATTTTAATATGAAATAGTATTTACAAATTAACATAGATCATTTTATGCATAAAATAGGAAATGTAAGAATTTTCATACAGGGTTTTTGGGTTTGTTTTTATTGTGCCTTATTTATTGGATTATTTTTATCTTTAGTAAACTTTTTAAACTTATTTTGATAATTTAAACTACGTATTTTGTAGAGTTTACCAACTAAATCATCGATACAGAAAATAAGTTTGATTGTATATTATTAGTCATATAATTAGATAACAGCTGTCTTAAAAATAATAAAGGATCTTCCTCTCTTATACTTTTTCTCATTCTACAATAACAACAACCACACAATTTTGCCCTTGTTTCTCTCATGTTCTTTCCGTATGTCTCTTTAATGCTGTGTTTGGTTGGGAGATTTGGGGAGGGATTTGGAAAGGGAAAGGGAAAAGGTGTGTGAAACTATGTGAAATATAAGTATATTTTTTTTCACATTTCACCTACCTTTTCTATTTCCCTTTCCAAATCCCTCCTCAAATCCCTAAACCAAACACAGCATAAATGTCTTGAGTGCTCTCCATTATCTCTGTTATGCTCCTCCAGAGTAGATATGTGAGCCGTATATATTATTATTATTATTATTTTGGTCAAAAATCCGAACTTGTCATTTTCAATTTGAACCAACTAAACATTTTATTTTATTTAGATGGTAAAAAATTAGAATCAAATAAGGTGAATAATTTTTTGGTTCATTTTCCATTTTTACCCATGCATGATGCACACATGAGTAACGCAGAGCCATTTTCCATCAAATATAAAATGGTGTTTACAAATTGTTTTCTACTTATAATGGAAGATTATGAATTTTTATATGGTAAACTCGACAATTAAGCGTACTTAAATGGGTACTAGTCTAACTAAAAATGGTGAACATATACCTCATACCCTTACTTGAGTGTCGAATATTGTACACAAGAGAAACTATGCAAAAAAGATTTGCAAATTGCAATTAACTAACAATTAACCAAGAAAAAAAATGTCACAAAGTTACTCTCCAAATTGTTCTTCCAGATTTTGCTGGTGAAAAAGGGTATCTTCTAACTTTTGATGCTTCTTCTCACATCAAAAGACTAGATGTCATGTTACTATTGTAAAATGATTTTGGTTCAATAGTTGCTATCTCACAAATTTCAAAATGTTCCTTCATACAACATTTTAAAAGATTTATCTAAACAATTCTTACAAAAGATACAAAAAAAAATCATAAAATTATGAATTTATTAGTTTCCAATGTGATGTAACTTTCAAGAAAAATCTAAAAAGCTACATTTCAACTATTTTAGATTTTATTTTCAATGAAATTACAATTTAACTTTAGATTTTTTTTACCATCATTAACAGATTTTATTGGTTAAATAAATAATCTCTAATTCATGGTGAGAAATTAAAGTTAGACATGTCACCTAGCAATTTTCTTGGAGGGGGTGCTCTGCCCCTTTATATGCACTGCAATGCAGACCAAAAGTGAAAAAGAGAAAAAGAAGTAAAGAAGTCTAATGTGTGTGTGTAAGCTTTGAAGGGGTCTTTTTACTCAATTCCATTTGGGAGGGAGTGGAGAACAGCAATCATTCATTCAACTACCCCTTCCTCTCATGCTTAATCATTCCCCCTTCCTCTCCTAATATTTTGCCAATTGACTGACTCTTTCTGTCTCTCACCTCCTTCAATCATGGTTACACCATGCCCCCTTGTCTCAATAATTATTGGAAAAATATTATTGTTGTAAAAAAAAATTATTAAAATAATATAATAGTAACATTTTGATAGCTAAGTATCTATTAAAAATAAAATACTTAAGTCTCACAGCATTTTACATATAAATTTTTGTGTAATTTTTTTTAGCTTGTATATCATTACTTGTAATTGTTAAGTGATCTCAAATCACTATGCAATTTTATTATCAAATCATTTATAGTCAATTACAGAAGAAGAAAAAAAAGTGCAATTCAAGAGATGGAATCCTACATTTTTCCTATGCAGAATTTTTCGTAAAATGAACCAAATTACTTGAATTTAATTTAATAAAATCTTATTTGAAATATATTTTTATGTAAATAAGTCAAATTTAAATATATTTTAAAACAAGTTAATTTTTTTTTAACTCAACTCAATAATCTAATATGCACTATAAAAAACAACTTATTATAGAATTCAATTTGATTAAAACTCATTGAAAATCAACTCAAAAGTTTTTTAAAACTCATTGAAAATTAACTCCAAAAATTTATAACCGAAACTTAAACAAAATTTTTGAAATTTATTAAATTTTAAACAAAGTTTGAACAATCTTTAATTTGACTTGTTTCCTGTATAATAGAAAGCTTGTATATATAGGCTGAGAAAAAATATCTTACTAAAAACCTAATTATGAGAAGTAGTATCCTACAAGAAATTTAACTATGACAATACAAATATATCTAGGAAATCAATAGCTCTGATACTATTATAACTTGGTATCATAGTTAAGTTAAGTACCTAGTAATTTCACTTCACCGACGGGCGGCAGCCTTGTCTTAGATGCCCGCCGAACCTCAACCTATTCTGTTGTCATTTTTTCCTGTCAGTATCGCTTCGTGGTGATCTCTTCCTTTGTCCACTGTAGCTAATAATCTAGTTCTATTTTTTTACTCCCAATCCTTTCTTCTTCTTTTTTTGTGCGTGTATGTGCTTCTGCCCCACTCTGTCTTTCCCTCTGCTTCAACCTCAAATAGGTTTCTATCTTCAAACCTATTTGAGTTTGAGGGGGGTATTATACCTATATCATGGTAAACATGGTTATACGTCATGCAAACCACCCACGCCTCTCTCTTGGTGCATGCAAACCTCCCTAAGCCGCCTCCCGTGGCGCACTACCTAAGCCGCTCCATTGGTGCACTCCCTAAGCAGCCTCCTTTGGCGCACTCTCTAAGTTGCCTCATTGGCGCATTACCTAAGCCGTCTTTTTTGGTGCACTCTCTAAGCTACCCCATCGGCGCATTACCTAAGTCATCTCCTTGGCGCACTCCCTAAGCTGCCTCCTTTTAGCGCACTCTCTAAGCCGTGTTATTGGCGCACATCCAAGCTGCCCCCTAGCGTACTCAGTCATTTGTTGCCATTATCGTTCAACACCACATCATAAATTATGTGTGTGACACGCTTGCTGGTTCAACATCCAGTCTCTATAACGGTCCAACATGATCCCGTAAACTGTTCTGATATTGATTCCAGCTAGTTCTTACAATAGTCCAACATGACCTTAAATTGTCCCGACATTAGTTTCGGCCAGTTTCTACAACAATCCGACACGACCATAAACTGTCTCCCGACATTAGTTCCGGCCTCTGATCTATTTTAAGCACCCTTGCGCTCCCGTTCGGACTTTGCAATCTATTTGCCTTTTTATTTTATTTTATTTTATTTCATGTTTTAGTTTCTTTCCCCAAACTTAAGACGTTTATCCTCCTTGAGTTTGAAGGGGGATGTTAATGTATATACAGTATATATTCCTAGATATATTGTGTATTGATTTTCTAGATATATTTGTATTGCCATAGTTAGGTTTTGTATATGATACTATTTCTCATAGTTAGGTTTCTTATATGATACTCTTTCTCAGCCTATATATACATACCTTCTTTTGTACAGGATAAATTAATTGAATACAATACATATTATTTCCTCTCTCTCTACCAACCACCTAAGATGTCCTCTCTAGCACACAACCCAAGCTGCCCTCTCTGGTGCACAATCCAAGCCACCCTCTCTGGCACACAACTTAAGCTGCCCCCTAGCGCACTTTCTTATAAGTCGCCCCTTGGCGGCTTATGTTGTGCGCCAAAAGGGGCGGCTTGGATTGTGCGCCAAAGGAAGCGGCTTGGATTATGCATCAGAAAGGGCAGCTTGGGTTGTGCGCCAGAAATGGCGACTTAGATGGTTCACATGGTATATTATCATGCTTATCATGATATTGGTATAATACAAATAGGTTTGAAGATACGCATACATAAAGGAAAATAGATTAAGTGCACCAATAGGCGACTTATGAGAAAGTACGCCAGGGGTTGGCTTAAGTTGTGTGCCAGAGGGGGCAGCTGCCGCTCCCTGGTGCACTTTCTCATACGTCGCCCCTAAGCTGGGAGTTATGTTGAGAGCGATAATGACACATCTTATAGGTTACTTTTTATAATTATAACATTTTAGATTATTACTTTAGTTGACTTTTTTGCTATTTTAGTGCCGATTAAAAAATTCATTTGGGTTTTTTTTTTTTTTGATTTCTGTAAGAAAAAAAATAAAATAATTAGGGTTTAGATGTGATATTTTGCTTATTAATTTTTTAATCTATTTTATCTTTTTGTAACTAATTTAACCCAAAAACTCAATACAAGTCATTGTAAACAATAAATACTTACAATAAAATGCTATTAATTAATTTTTGAGTAAATTACATACCTCTAAGATTTGTTTAAAATACGGATTGTATTTTATAGTTTTGAAAATTACATCTTGTACTTTGAAATTTCCAATCGTATAACAAATAATCCATTTCAATAATAAATTATCAAGTCAATTATTAGTTTTTATTGATGTCAGAAATATATTTTAATTAATAATTTAGATAATGTTATTATTGTATAGGAGAGTAGTTAAGAATTTTATTTTTTCTATTAATTATGTTAAATAAAAAAAATCTGACAATAAAATATTTATAATATCCAAAACTACATAGGGTATATGTATTTTAAGCAAATCTTATGAATGTGTTTATAATTTACTCTTAATTTTTTATTGAATAATTATTCAATATAAATTTATAAAGGCCAAAAAAACCTTTGTATTATCCACAATTTCAACCTTTTGTCTCTTATATTTTTAAAAGCAGCAAGATCGTCTAGAGACATTTTTAAAAGCACCAAGATCTTCTAGAGGGTTGTTTTCTTAAAGTTTCTTAAAGTGGTGTATTGTGTGATTGAGATTTAATGTTAAAAAATTGATATGACTTATCATTAAATCTCAACCACACAATGCACCACTCTAAAAAAATTTAGGGAAAAAACTCTAGAGATCCTCACTCTTTTAAAAGACAACCACCATCATCCACTTCCCGCCTTGGCACTCCAACAGCATGGAGGTTCATGCCTTCACTTTCTTCTCTCTCCTCTTCTTCTCACTTTCTCTCTCTTCACCAACCACCACCACCACCACCACCAAGGACACCGCCGCACTCTCCCTCTTCCGTTCCCAAACCGACACCCACGGCAACCTCCTCTCCAACTGGACCCTCCCCACCACCACCACCACCACCGCCTGCTCCGCCGCCTGGCACGGCGTCCGCTGCACCAACAACCGCGTCACCGCCCTCTCTCTCCCTTCCCTCGATCTCCGCGGCCCCATCGACTCTCTCTCTTCCCTCTCCGAGCTCCGCCTCCTCGACCTCCACGGCAACCGCCTCAACGGCTCTCTCTCCTCCCTCTCCAACTGCTCCAACCTCAAACTCCTCTACCTCTCCTCCAACGACTTCTCCGCCGAGATTCCCTCCACTATCTCCTCCCTCAGTCGCCTCCTCCGCCTCGACCTCTCCAACAACAACCTCAAAGGCCCCATCCCGGACTCCATCTCCAATCTCACTCGCCTCCTCACTCTCCGCCTCCAAAACAACCAACTCTCCGGCAAAATCCCCGAATCTCTCTCCTCTCTCCCTCTCCTCACACAGCTCAATTTGTCCAACAACGAGCTCTACGGCCCCTTGCCCGCGACTCTGCTCACAAAATTCACCTACATTGCTTTTTCCGGCAACGAAGGGCTCTGCGGATCGACCCCTCTCCCGGCTTGTTCCTTCACAAACACTCCTCCCGCGGCAGCCGCTTCAGAAACCGTACCTTCAAACCCTAGCTCGTTCCCTTCAACGCCGAAAATCGACCAAACAAAAAAACAAACTCGTAGAGGTTTGAGTCCCGGTGCTATAGCAGGAATTGTCATAGCCAATTCAGTAGTGTTTTTATTGTTTTGTTCGTTTTTGGTGGCTTATTGTTGCGGGAGGGGATCGAGGGATTCGAATTCTAGATCGGAGAGTGAGAGTGGGAAGAGGAGGAGTTCCAGTAGCTATGAGAAGAAAGTGTATGCTAACACTGGATGTGACAGTGATGGAACCAACGCTACCGATCGAAGCAAACTCGTGCTTTTCGATCGGAAAAAACAGTTTGAACTTGAGGATTTGCTTCGTGCTTCGGCTGAAATGCTCGGAAAAGGGAGTATCGGAACAGTGTATAGGGCGGTGCTCGATGACGGGTTTACGGTGGCGGTGAAGAGGCTGAAGGATGCGAATCCATGTGCGAGGAATGAGTTTGAACAATATATGGATGTGATTGGGAAGCTTAAGCATCCGAATATTGTTCGTCTTCGAGCTTACTACTATGCCAAGGAAGAGAAGCTTCTTGTGTATGATTATCTCCCAAATGGAAGCTTGCATTCTCTTCTTCATGGTATTCACAATTCATCCAATGAATATTGTGTTGGGTAGTGTTAAAAACCATCTCCAATTCTTTACCCTTTTTCAACAATTTTGATCAAAAACTTGATTTGATATTACTTGGTCTGTCAAATTTGTTTGAATTTAGAATCAATTCTTATCAAATTTGTTCATCAAATCTTTTTTAAAAATACTTAAAACTACACCAAAAATCTCTTTTAACCAATTTAGGGGAAGAAAATCAGTATTAAGTTTTTCATCTTCTAACAATTTCTTCAATCTATAGGATGTATTTGAATTATGAATTTGGATAAAGATTTGGAAAATGAAATGAAAATGTAAGGAAAATGCAAATGAAATACAAGCTTATTTTTTTCTCCACATTTTCTTCCATTTTTTCCCAAATTTTTATCAAAATTCATGATTTAAACACATCCATAGTTGTAATTTCATCAAATTTTGGTGAAGAAATTTGATCCTCACCTGATTTAATATAATATTTGATCAAAACTTGATTTGATACAAATTTAATAAAGGTTCGATCTTTTCTGTTATCAAAATTATTATTAAATTTAAATTTAATGAACAATTTGATAAAGAATTGAAAGTTGTATATGTAAAATTCTTAGTGTAATGTGTTTTTCATTGTGTTGATGCAAACAGGGAACCGGGGTCCGGGGAGAATTCCATTAGATTGGACTACGAGGATCAGCTTGGTGCTCGGAGCAGCACGTGGCCTTGCTCGGATTCATGAAGAGTACTCTGCAACAAAGATCCCCCACGGGAACGTGAAATCATCGAATGTACTGCTCGACAAAAATGGTGTTGCTTGCATTTCTGATTTTGGGTTAGCCTTGCTTTTGAATCCAGTTCATGCGACAGCAAGGTTAGGGGGGTACAGAGCTCCTGAACAGGTTGAAATCAAGAGACTTTCTCAAAAAGCAGATGTTTACAGTTTTGGAGTATTATTGCTTGAAGTGCTTACAGGTAGAGCTCCGTCGCAATACCCTTCACCGACACGTCCACGAGTGGCGGAGGAGGAAGAGGCAGTAGACTTACCGAAATGGGTGAGATCAGTGGTGAGAGACGAGTGGACCGCGGAAGTGTTTGATCAAGAATTGTTGAGGTATAAGAACATAGAGGAGGAGCTTGTGGAAATGCTTCATGTTGGGTTGGCTTGTGTGGCAGCACAGCCCGAAAAGAGGCCGGCGATGGTGGAGGTGGCGAAGATGATAGAGGAAATCAGGGTGGAGCAGTCTCCGATTGGCGAAGATTACGATGAATCACGTAATTCGCTATCGCCTTCGCTTGCCACCACCGAGGAGGCATTGGCGGGTTACTAATGCCGGTCTTTCTTGATGGTTTAGTTATAAAAATCTTTCTCCATTTGCATCATCTTATTGCAAATTGTTGTTGTAGCAGTTGTTGTATGCTCTCTTCTCATAAGCTATGGATTTTTCTTTTGGTTTTTTGGGATCAACTTTGTAACATTTGTATGCTTTATGTTTAATTTAATCTCTGCTATAATGTTGGGTAATGTTTATTTTGACAATTTGAATTTGTTTGGAGTGGTTTGGAAGCAAACATAATAATGAAGTGATAGCTGCATATCCATTTTCGTTGAATCGAAAATAATAATAATAATAATAATAATAATAATAATAATAATAATAATAATAATGATAATGAAGTGATAGAATGTCCCTAGAAGTTTGAATATGCTAACCCTGAAATCTGTTAAATTTGTGGCTATAGTGTTAAGAGCAAACGAAAGTGATATGAAGCCATGCATAAAAATTGCATACTGAACCAAAAGTGCAGGAAGGCGCATAAAAGAAATATTCCTCGTTTTGACTCGTTAAATAAATAAATTAAAAGTGATATTTAGGCCTCGTTTGGGAACAGACTAATTTAGTAACTTTTTGACTATTTGGCTAAAATATGAGCTAAAAAAAACTGGTATGTTTAGGATGACTTTTTGACTTTTTACGAAAAGATGTGCAAAAAGTAGAGAAAAAAGAGAATCTTTGACTTTTTGATATGAGTTGTTGGCTTTTTGACTTTTTTAGTAACTTTTTGGCTAAATGGGTTGGTTCCCAAACGAGGCCTTAGTGAATTTTTTTTAAAAAAAATTCACAAATTTATTTATTTTTTAGGTATATTTATGTTAGGTATATCTAAAAATTTTAAAAATTTCTTAAAATATTAAAAAAATTTAATAAAAACAAAAAAAAACACGAAAAACAAAAAAGTAAAATTTTTTGAAAAGTGTTTTTGTAAACTCTAACCAAACAAAGTGAATATATTTTGAAATTTGACTCGGCTCATTTAACATGTATGCATTATAAAAAATTAACTTATTTTAGTTTAATTTTTTCGAAATTGGCTCACTAATATATTATATAAGTAAAAGGAGATTTTTAATGAGAAGACCCTTGTGAAGTTCAAAACCCTCATACTATTTTTCTAGAATTCTTATTTTTTAAATACTTAAAAAAAATTCTATTGGTTAACTTTTATTGAATTATTTAAAAAAAAATAGTAATTAATCCATTTAAAAGGAAAGTTAATTAATCTATTTAAAAATTTAAATAGCTTTTATGCCTTGATTTATATATTTTAAAAGGAAAGTTAATTAATTCATTTAAAAATTTAAATTTGAAAGGAAAGTTAATTAATCTATTTAAAAATTTAAATAGCTTTTATGCATTGATTTACACATTTTAAAAGGAAAGTTAATTAATTCATTCAAAAATTTAAATTTAAAAGGAAAGTTAGTTAATCTATTTAAAAATTTAAATAACTTTTATGTCTTGATTTACACATTTCAAAAAGAAAGTTAATTAATTTATTTAAAAATTTAAATTTAGAAATTGAAAAGGAAAGTTAACTAAAATATACATTTAAATTTGAATTTGAATTTTTATACTACTAAAATATATTTCATAGATTTTTTTTTCCGTCATGTTTAATAAATATGCATCGATATTCCAATTTATGTATCTATATTATAACAAACAAACATTCCATTAAAAAAAAAAATCATGAAACCTCCAAAGATTATGAGTGCCTCTATTTACACACCACATTTAGTCTCAAGGCACATCATTAATTGGTTATTTTTTATTACAATAATGACCTTATATAAAATTACCAAAATAACCACAAAAGAATATCAATACAACCCCCACACACCACCACTCTCCGCCGCCTGATTCTACCTTCGGCTACTGTCATCGAAATCCAGCCACCATCGCAACCTCCACAACCTCCCTGCCTCGCCGACGACCCTTTTCCCCTATGCAAACCCTTCTCCCTCCTCCCAACAACGAAAAACCTAGTCTCCCACTTCGGTCATGGCTCGTTTTTCTCCATTGCATAGAGAGAGAGAGAGAGAGAGAAAGAGAATCCTAAGGTTTTTAGATCTAGATCTAGGGCTTGCAGGAGTTCGATCGCGCAAACTAGATTCAAAGCTTCAATCTAGGATTTCAAGCTCTGGTTCGAAGCTTTGCCGATGCAGTTGTCTTCGGCGAGAAGCTCCTCTTCGATGGATTGGAGAAGATTTCTGTAGAAGGAGGGTTGCGGTGGTGATGGTAGGTTTGGTAGTTTTTAGAGAGTGAAGAAGAAGTAGGATATGAGATGGGATAGGATAAGAGGTTGTAGCGGCGATGGTAGGGAGGTGGTTGAGCTAGTGGTGGAGGGAAGAAGTGATGGAAAAGGGTTTGGAAGTGTGGTTAGAAGTGGTAAGGCAGAGAGAGTGATGGATGGAGGAGTGAGGAAGAGATTCGCCGAAGAAGAATGAGGTAGAGGCGATGGCCTGCGGCGAGTGGCGGCGGCTAAGGTTAGGGTAAGGGTTGATGGGGTGGTTGAAGAAGATAAGGGTATTTTAGGTGTATTTGAAAATGGATGGTGTGTATTGAGCAAAAATAATAAAGTTAAAATTGTATTTGGTGTGCATTAAGTAAGTGATGTGCCTTAAGACCAAATGTGGTGTGTAAATAGAGACACTTAAGATTAGTGATGTAGATAGAATCAAACAAAATGTGTAGGTCTTGGAATTTTAAAGTAAAAAATTTATATTAGAATTTTTTCAAATGTAATTCTCTTAATATTTTATAAATATTTTTTATTGATTGACAAAAAGCACCTTAAACATTACGATTATTGTTTTTTTTTTTTTTTTAAATCATATTGAGTTATTAAAATAAGATGTCTTATAGGCTTAAACCAAGAATTGTTGGGAAGAAAAAAATCAACTTGAACTAAATTTTATAGACTCATTTTTAATATTTAATCTAATATTGAAACCCTCAAACTAACTCATACCGGTTACAAACCGATAAAGATAATTTTAAATAATCAAGACAATTTTTAATGACTAAGTTGCCATAAATATTGAGTCAACTTGCTTTCAGGTCACTTCAAATGTTTAATCCAACACTACAAGTCAATTCTAATCTATTTTCACATAAGAGTTATGACAACAATTTTAAGTAAACAAATTTTTTGGTTTTACAAAATAAGAAAAAAATAGTATATTAAAAAATATAATTTATTACTATCATATGGTAAATTAAAATTATGAAACTTATAAAATGAAATGTATTTATATTTTATTGTAAAGAAAAAAATTAATTTATTATTTAAATTTTACTAATTAAATTATGACATGCAAATTTTTATTAAGAATTTAGAAAACACAATTAATGACATTAAAATAGAAATTTCTCTTATGGTGTGTTTGGTTGGGGGATTTGGGGAGAGATTTGAAAAGGGAAAGGGAAAAAGTGTGTGAAACTATGTGAAATATATACATATTTCATTCATATTTCACCTACCTTTTTCATTTCCTTTTCCAAATCCCTCCCCAAATCCCCCAACCAAACACACCATTAGGGTAACTCTAATAAAATTTAATTGATTATAAATCACTTTTACAACATATTTTTAAATAAATTTTTGATTATTTATTTATACCCGTTCATATAGCATGAGTAATATGCTAATAAACATATTAATTTAAAAGGCAAATTACCTACACCTCTCTTGAGGTTTAGCTAAATTACAGATTCTTTCGTAAGATTTCAAAAATTACATACCCCCACAGAAGTTTATATTCACATAACAATTTAATCCTACCGTTAACTAAACATTAAGAATGGTTAACTGACATCACCAAAATATAAATTGATGAACGATATTGCCCTGCTGAAATCCCTTTGATAAATCAACAAAATTTACAAAAGAATTACGTTAGATGAAAAAAAAAATTAAGTTTTTGGAATCATGTTTGATTTGTTGTTTAGAAAAACATTTTAGAATTTAAAAAAAAATAAAAACTAATTTAATAAAAATAAATATGAAAAAATATATTTAATTTGTAAAAATTATTTCTAACCACTCAAAAGAAAAATTATATAAAAATAATAATTATTTTTTATTTTTTTATTTCTTAACCAAATTAATTTTTAATTTTTGTAAAAAATAAATTAAAAATAAATTTCTAAAACTCAAACTAAACATATTCTAAGAATTTTTTGACAAGCTATTTCTTGTGTTTTTAACTTATTTAATTATTTGTTAATTTTATGATGTTTTCATCATCTGACATTACAACATATAAAAGTTTTTGAAAATGTCAAGAATAAATAGATTTTTAGAAACAAAATAATTTGGTCTCAAAATGGTTTATATTTTTGGACAAAAAATTTGATACCAAAAGGAAAATAATTAATCACTAATGTTCACTTTTCGTTACTAAAAATATAATGACGACACTTTTCACAACAAAAAATATTTGGTCCCCTAAAAATAATTTTGTCCGTAAATTTTGGTCTCAAAAACCTTAATTTTTTGTAGTGTGATAAGTGTTTTTTCATTTTAATTTTGCGTTTTATAACTTATTTAAAATTGATAATTTAGCTAACCTCAGAGGAATCTGTAATTTAGCTAAACTTCAAAGGGTGTAGATAATTTGCTCTTATTTGTCAAAAGGCCATTTTAGTCAATTTATGATATCTGTTAACGGCATTAATTGTCATGGCACAAAATGTAATTTTTGAAACCTCAAAAAAGATCGGTAATTTTGTTAAACCTTAAAGGAGGAGTAGGTAATTTGCCCTAATTTATGCCAGTTGATTATCCGAAAAAGAAGCACCAAAAATAAAAAGGAAAAATTAAAAGAAAGACAGACAGAATGAAAGTTGGTATCAACTAACATCTTTCACCTTTTCTTTTGCTATTGCCCTTGTTTTTAATGATTATATTACTCTGCTTTTTTTCAGTAATCAACTCATAGTGGACAGAAAAAAACAAGAAACAGTCTTATTGGCTTGGTGCAATTGATGGACTGCCCCCATTCAAAATCTGACTAATTATTCAGTAATTTTAAAGTTTTATACATAAGCAAAATATACTGACAAATAATGATTTATTTAATGTGTGTTACAATAATTTATTGGCCAAAAATACCACAAACAATTTCACATAACACTGTTGCAGTATTCATTAATTTTTCCAGAGTCAGTTACTCTTATACTCTAAGTTTACTAGATTGAGATGAAATGGACTGGTATGATTATTCTTTAGGCACTTTTATAAAATATTCTCCAATCACGGTGAATGATGATTCCGTTTTGCATTATGTTTTTTATTATTATTTTTTAATCAACCAAACATGCAAATGTACATTTTGATAAAATGATTATTCCATTACATTCCAATCCAATGAACCACACTAAGATAGTGTTTGGTTGACCAAAATGAAGTGGAATGGAATGATCATTTCATCAAAATATTCATTTCTATGTTTGGTTATCTAGAAAAAATAATGACAAATGTATTACAAATGAAATTATTTTTCACCATTTTAAAGTTATGATCATTCTATAAGAAGAGGTGATTCCAATCCATTCATTTTTATTCCAATGAACTAAATATAGAGCATAAGAATATAATCATATAACAAAATAGGACACTAAATCCAACAAAACTCTCATAGACCAACATGATACGCGAAGGAAGTCAAAAGCCCATTCATAATCAAAACCTTAAGCTACTCATAACACATCATAAACAACCACTATTAGCAATAAGTACACTATACTACACTGGTAATTCATTTGCATCTAGTCTCTTCTCTCAACTAGCAACTTTAAGAAGTTGAAACGATTTACAATACAAGATATACTACAAGAGAAATCACAACAGGACAATGATCAAAGCAGATCATCAATCATGCAACTCATGTCGTCGTCACTGCAGAATGATAATAAGTTAACAACGAAGGCAAATCAGAAGCTTAACCTTCTCATGTATAGATACAAGCAGCGAAGTCTTAACCTGTGTACAGTCTTGCTGAGATCTTCCCTAACCACAATTGAGTTACCGCATATTAGCTCTTGAAAGAACAATCAAATAGTAATCCAGTGCATGAACATAGCTTTGAATGCCACAAAAATTGTAATCGGGGATGATGATCCACAAACATTAGCTAACTCTTCCTGTCTGATCAATCAGTGTACCAACTTGTTCTCCACACAATGCTCTAGATATGTTCCCAGGCTCATGAAGATTAAACACCACAACTGCAAAAGAAATTTAAATTTCACAGCATTAAATCAACATAAGAAATTTGCATCTCTCCAAACATCGAGACATGAAACTCTTCCATCCTTCCACAGCAAACCTTGTTGTCAAATCATAAATCATTTTTCTGAAATAGTATCATATTGAATCATGACTTATAATATTCACTTTATTTAGCATAATATATAATTTTATACATTTATATACACATAATGTTTAAAATGAAATAAATATCAATATAACTAAATTATAAATACAATTATTAATTGTATTGATATATCTACATATATCAATACAATTATTTTCTCTTTTTTATTTTGCAAAAACGACATTGTTCCATGTATTATGCAAATAGAATTGAATCGTAATGAATTGCAAAGAATCATAGTAAAATGCAATTGAATCGTAAGATTCACAGAATTTACGATTGAACAACACAAATCAAATCAATTTTTTGAAACTTGTATTGAAACGTATGAATCAAATTGTGAATCATAAGATTCTAAAAACAATTACCACAAATCTCATGAATAGAAAATGACAGAACTACCCATGCCTTGATGCGGGGCATGTTTAATAACTGAATGGATCAGAGATGCTAGTGAAAGAAAGAAACCTAGCTCAAAACCGAGTAAAATGAAATATACAAACCAGGAATTCCATTCTCCTCGCAGTATGTCACTGCCATCATGTCCATTAGGGGAGCAGCACTAGAGGCCAACTCCCTGAAGGAAATGTGCTCAGATACAACACCATTGCTTCTGGAGTCACAAAGATAGACACCATCTACATTGGTTCCTTTAAGGACTGCATCAGCATGAACTGAAGAGAAAAAGAAGTATTCATATTTCCTTTCAGAGAATACACACACACACATATATATATATATAAACGTCTGTAATTATCAGCTATTCACAAAAGAAGTGATGGAGCAATGTCATACTCTCTGAAGCTCTAAGTGCAGCTGCTGTATCAGTTGAGAAGAGTGGATTTCCAGTGCCAGCACCAATACCACCGAATATTACAACCCTTCCCTTTTCAAGATTCCGAATAGCCCTTTGCCTACTGTATGGCTCAGCAACCTCTGGCATGGCAAATGCAGTTTGCACACGTGACTGAATACCCATCTTCTCTAAAGCTGACTGGAGCAATATTGAATTCATCACAGTTGCCATCATACTGGTAACAATTTCAAAGTCGCATCTTACTTAGGCCATAAACAACCACGACTATAAACCATTCAACAGCTGGTATTGCAGTCAAACTATATGTAGGGTAAAAAATATCAGTCATAGTTAATCTAATAAAAAGTAAGATTTAAACATCTATGTCCTCATATACAAAGAAAATCAATAACCTAGACACCAATCAAAATCTTCCAACTAACTGGCAACATCATATTTGACATCAGGTGAGTGCACAGCCTAAATGAATCAATGGACTTCATCAACTCTTCCCAGCAAATAAATGAACAGATGGAATTCATCCTAAGAAGCATCAACACTATTAAAAAGGTGGCATGTCCATGTTGGACACCGACATTCATCGGATACTTCTCAACATGTGTGTGACACTCGTCCAAACCTGTCCTTTTAATAATTTTAAACCGAGACACGCTACGGGCACTTGGGGACACATGTATCCATCTCTTACACGCATGAAACTAACAATAATAATATAGATTTGTAAGAATTAGTGTCACATTGCATCTTTTTTTATTAAATGATGTATTCATATCACTGCTTTTGTCTCCTTTTGCTGGTTGAGAAAGGATTGTCCTTTTCGATTTCATCTTTTTTGAAGTTCATAGGGGATTTGTACATCTCAGTGAAATTTTAAAGTACCACTGGGTTTTCTAAGTATACTTCACAGCGAACATGTAATGTCCTGCGGATTTTTTTGTAAAGGGTTTGCCACCTCAAGGCACTTTATTTTTTTTATTTTTACTTATCAAAAAGAAGTAAGATAAAATAAAAAGTTTGTTGGATGGAGGAATCAAACCTCTAACCTTAAGACTTAAGCTTCATATATGTGCAAAACTAACTGAGCTATGACAACTTTGTTTGTTTCCCACACACATAGCCCTAAATCTCATCACTCTTCATCATCCTCTCCACCTCCGCTCCATTTTCTGATTCTCTCTCTCTCTCTCTCTCTCTCTGTTTTCTTGCAATCTTTCTCTTTCCATTTGTTGAAATCAACTAGATTTAAGTTGTTGCCCTATTTGTTGCAATAGATCAATTTTATGCTGATTGATAATTGGAATTTTATGGAACAAAATAGCCTAGAACCTTAGAACCAAACCGATTTCTATGGCTCAGATACATATCTTCAGTGGTCTGATTCCAATCCAAAATTTATGGAACTGTACGGACCGGTTCAATCGTAGGTCCACTCCAAAACCGAATCAATCTGGTCCACGAAAACCCGTAGTTACTATAGTACAATTTATAACACCAAATAAAACTATTCAAACCTAAAACCCTAGCCCATCAATATCCTAACAAAATCCTACCTCGTGGCATTCAATCTAATACCAAATCCTCTCAAAACGATGGTTGTCCAGAAATTCTAGTACCTGGTCTTTGCAAATCAAGCAAATACAGCCCTTCTTAGAAACCCAATAACCTTTCGCTACTATATTCACAAACCATAACCTCACAAGGTTTCCATAGCAAAATCAGAGTGGGTGTCTTCTTCTTCAAACTCTTTGATTTCAAGAGAATTCTCTCTTTCATGCACCATGAATATCAATAAACGTTAAACTTATGTAACCCAAGGGTACTCTTGCTTTTACTCCCCACTACAAATGGACCAAATCATAATATAAAAAAACTAAGATCAATGATTAAATGGATGTTTCTTACATTAATTATCGGCACAGATGGATCATGGTTGTAGAGGGGAGGGAAAAAGTTGAGCTACTTGTAATGTCCCTTCCAACAGTCTTGCACTTCCCTTAGCTACACAAAGCAAGAGCAGGAGCAAGGGCATACAGAAAAGTCTAAGGTTGAGAGTGTCTTATGAAAACATTTATGTATCTTATATGTAAATGTATTGTAAGAATTTTTAGACGTTGTTGTGGAAGGAAAAAAATGATAATATTTCGATTTATTCTTCATTCTTTGTCGTTATTTCATTCTAATGTAGATTGATATGTCTATCTGTTTCTACTGCAGATATATCTATATTTGTTCTCCACATATTTTCTTGTCTTGGTAGTTTTTCCTTTATTTTTTGGGAATTCATGTAAGTGGTTCCATCCTAGTTAGAACCACAATTCTATTTCAACAGGAATGCAACTTTAACTCGATTATTCCTCTGAATTGCAGAATTCCAGTTTTCGAGAAGAAAAGTCACCCCCAATATGCGTTTCTTGCGACTTATTCCAAACAACCATACACTCCCAAATTCTATTCTGTTATAAGTGACCCTTGCCTAACTTCTCTCATTTGTTATTACTGCAAGACTATTATTCATGTTGACACATCAAGATAATAGTAATCACTCAAGACCCAAGTTTTTTTTTTTCCAGTTTGCTTGTACATACAAGCAAGAATCTTTGCATGACAGTACAATAAGAACACATATATACACCAATATCATAGAAAACTAAGATATCATGACAGAAAGAAAATGAACAAAGCTTCAACTTAGCAACAAGTAGTGTCCAACACCAAGAAACTGCCACTTAACAAATTTTACAAGTATCATGATCTCTCACAGTAAAAGATATTGAAAATATTCTTATTTTATTAATAAGAGAGAACCTGTATTGCTAATTATAACCACATTACCCAATTTGATAGGCAGTAGATCTGTCTAAACCAGTTTCTGTAACCCAAGTGTCACCACAAAAGAAATTACGGCCTCCAACAACAACTGCCACCTAAGTATCAAATGATGATATGAATGTCATAAGTCAAGTTCATATGAGATCAGAAATTCAGGTGCATTCGACAATCATTTGAAAATGAATACCTCAACACCAAGGCGGCAAGCGGTAGAAATTTCTCTTGCAATCAGCATTGTCACCTACCAAAATAAAAGAAAAACCAACTTAGTACAATGGTATCCAGCCCAGATGGCATGCAATAGTACAATTTCACTCACCAAAGTGGTCATAAGTTTAAGGTTAAGCCATCCAAATCTCTAATCTAAATATAAAAAAAGAGTCCAACAACAAACCTTAGGATCGATATTATGAGAACCAGTCCCAGCCAAAGCAGCACCACTGATTTTGAAAACCACTCTCCGCCATCTAGGGTTTGTTGATGATTTCGACTTCATGTTATTCATTTGTCCAACAGGGCTTGGTGTTACAGTGCCATATCTGCCCAAACAAATACCAGATAATAGACACAGGACTAAAAATACATATATGTAAAAGAAAATATAAATGAGTAATGAAAAAACAAAAATAGCATCTACCTCATGATACCAAGTACTAACAATTGACTAAATAAATGTGCATAACTTGAATTTCTCCAAAGTTATCAAGCATAGAATTATTAAAACCATAAATCAATTTGAATTGAAGTCATAAATTAAAAATTATGAGTACAAACAATCAACAACCTAGTTGTGCTAACCCAAAGTATTAATTCCATGCCACTACCTGCTTTACTTCTCCAGCTCCTTGAAACAGAATGTTCTTTTGTTCTCATATTCTTTTTTGCATCAATAGTTACAAACAGTTTCATAGCATCAAACAAAAGTAAGTAAATGAGCTATCAACTTCCCTTCTCATACATGCAACACCGTTTAGAACAAAATTTCCTCTCCTCCTCAAGTTATCGCATGTTAGTATATTCTCATGAGAAACCGATCATTACAAACAAAACAACCTTGAAAGGAACTTCTAGTATCCAAACACCTTTCCAACAAAAAAATCAATCATAAATCCCACTCAACCAAATAATTACATTAAACTGAAATCTCCCAGATAGGAGGTCATTCAGAACAAAAACATCCAAAACCAATCCCTTCCCTGAACCCACAAGATAATTTGCCACTGATGCAATTTTCATTTGTGACGCAAACAGATTTGAAAGCTTCTCTCAAAGTGTGGATTCTACATCCCCAATTCACAGCTACACTAACTAGGCCCCTTCATCATCACATTGAGTGCAAAAAAGCATCATCAAATTAACTCTCTATCCTAACTAGGCCTATAATTAAAGAACAGTAATATTGAATCACAATTACAGCCACCGATTCTCATTACCAGCATCATAAATTAATTAAATAGACCAAAATCAATTCAGCTAAATTGCCAAGTACTTCTAGTCCGAATAAGGAGGAAATCATGGAATACTTCCTTACAAAACTAATCACTCCCTACAGTCTTCAAAAACCATTTTTACTTTGTGACTATTGCATGATGCATTGATGCTACTACAATGCAATCAAAACCTAATAAATAAAACTATTTCAATAAGATATTAATTCAGCAGTGGCAAATGTAAAACAACAGAGAAGACATATATAATCACATCCATATATAAACAAACCAGAATTCAAATAACAAATACCAATGTAACAAAAAAACCTATACCTTTTCGATTGTCTAAGCGAGTTAGACGAGCCGGAAACAGCCTTGTCGTCCTCCGATACAGCCTTCGACGGCAATGAATTACCAACAATCAGCTCCATCTTCTTGAACCACGGCCAATGACTTGCCGAAACACCACCATTGTTCATCCTATGCCGCTCCAACTTATACCTCTTCTTCAAATTATCAACTTTGTTCTTACACTGCTCGATGCTCTTCGTTTGCTTCTCACATCCCTCACTCACAATCGCAGCCACCTCCTCCCAATCCCTCCCTCTCAGATTCCCCTTATTCAGCTGCGTAAACTTCTCCGTATACGCATCGAGAAGGCAAGCAATCGCGGTGTCGCTCCACTCCTCCCTGTCTTTCCTGTACTCTCCGCCGCTGCCTCCGCCGGCGGCGGCGGCGCTGCCGGAGGTGAGTTTGGATTTTTTGTAAGAATAAGGTGTTGTTGTTCCACCGTCGCTGAGCTCCTCACGATCCTTCCGCTTCTCGGTCAACGCATTGTTAGCCCTAGATTTGTTCGGATCGGACTCCTCATCGAATGGATTCGAATCGTTCTCCGTATAAGGATTAACTTCTTGAAAAGCGCCGTTGCTGTAGTTCTCGCCATCGTCTCCTTCTCCTCCGCCGCCGCCGACGGCAGCGGCAGAGGCTGTTTTGGCGGCGGCGGTGATGGAAGGGAGGGGAGGTTGAGTTGACAGTGGTGGCGCGTGTAACGGGGTCGACTTTGAGGGGAATCGGTGAGGGGCAGATTGGTAGTGGTGGGAGGTGGCGACGCCGCGGCGGTGGTGGTGGTGGTGGTGGAGGTTAGGGTTGGATGGAGGTTGGGCGTTATCGTCACCGAGGAGAGAGAAATCGTCGTCACAGGAGGCCATTGGGGGGTTTGGACGTTAGGGTTAGGGTTAGGGTTAGTGTGGGACAGAAAGACGACGTTAGTGGGGAGGGGAAAAGCAGGATTGTTGGGTGGAACGTGATTACATGGTTAACGTGCCGTGAACTGATAGGTGCGGTACCGTTACGGCTCATCACGGTCCCGTTAATTATTAGGAATGGTATTTGGTCACTAGTGTGGGACCCGGATGGAATTTGAGATTCACAAAAATTTCATAATTTGAATTACAGTGATATATGGTAAAAGGTATGAACATTTAGGTTTGTTTGGAATGTGTTAAACTAGTATATTTTTTAATTTTTTATGATAAAAATTGTAAAATGTAAATTGGGATTAAAATGATATGATAGAAAGACGATATAACTCAAATAAAATGATTATAATCTAAATAATAGTATTATTTTAGCATATATTAAACAAACTCTTAATTTGTTATACATCTAATAATGTAAGGTCCAACGCTTTCTTATCATATTATTGTGGGTGAGTTTATAAGTTTAAAATTATAGATCTATAATATTTATGTCAAAACTAGCTAAGGATAGAGATTTCTCTCTCTCTCTCTCTCTCTCATAAGACTCTCTCTCCCTCAGGGATTTCTCTGGGTTTATCCCAGTTTCTCGTCTCTCTCTTCTAGTTCTCTCCCTCGTTTCAGTCTACCCCTTTTCCCCTACTCTGGTAGTGCTTTAATGGTGAGGGTGGCTCCAATTTGAATGAACTTTACTCACTCGAGTTGGAGGAAGGCACAAATGAAAGTGTCGACAACTCTCGCTTGTGTTTAATAGGGAAAATCTTAGCCCCGAAACCCCTCAACAAGCAAGCGGTCACTCGCATTCTTCTTGGAGCGTGGAAAACGAGAGCTGAGGTTTTGATATCTTCTTGGTTGGATAATGTCTTCTTATTCACCTTCTGTAATGAAAATGATCGAGCTCTGGTTCTTAAGAGCGCTCCTTGGTCTGTTATAGGCAGCTTACTGGTGGTACAACCTCTTGAGAGTGGAAAGGCAATCTTTGAGGTAGAGTTTACTCATTGCCCCTTTTAGGTCCAAGTCCATGGGAGAAGATGACACACCAGAATAGGCAAATTATAAGCGCTAACATTAGGAAGTTGATTAGGGTTGAAGCCCCGAATGATGACCTATTACTATCGCGAAGCTTCCTCCAAATCAGAGTAGATATTGATGTTTCTTGACATGGATAAGCCCATAAAGATCATAGCCCACCATTTAGGGCCCAATACACAACTCAAATACTAAGGCCCAGCACTTTCGAAGCCCCATGTAGCAATAAGAACCAATGACATCAAGACACATGTCAAGAGAAGGGCAAGCCACATAAGCAGACAAAGATCTGCAAAGTTATTGCCACTGCACATCGCCATTAATGAAGCCCCTCACAGCATTTATTGCGACAAGCCCTCTCCGTCGGGACAGAACGTCTTCACCATGAACAAGGTAAGCTAGAGCATAGAATTTCGGCTAAAGTGACAGGTCAGAAGGGACAACGAAATGATTACTAGAGGATATAAGCAAAGGTCGAAGACAGAAAGAAGATTGAGCTTCCTATCTCTAATTTATCTCTACACTCTACTTCTCTCTCTAACTTGCTCGTCGGAGGATTCGCTGGGGGACTCCCCGTTCCCCGTTGAACACTTGTGCAGGTCTTCTGGTGGCTTTGGTCATTCAGACGTAGGATTGAGGAGCGTGGATCAGTCCGACCCGTTCCTTGGAATGAACTGTATCATCATTTCTCTTCCCCTACCCAGAGGTTTTATGCTTAAGAGGAAGTCCCAAAATCCTAAAGAGATTAAGGAGACTTGGGTGCATTTCAAATATGAACGACTCTCAGATTTCTGTTACGATTATGGGTGAGTGGACCACGATAATAAAACCTGCAAGTTTCGTAAAGACGGGAAACTATCTGGGTACGGACCAGAGTTACGGACTAGGGTAGCTCCAAACCTTGGTCTTTCGGTGGAGTTTTATCAGAATCAGATTGATGAATTAAAAGAACGCCTTCAACCGTTACTCTAACAAAGGGCTTCGCAGCCACCGACGTGTAAGGAGAATGCGCGTGTGAAGTCTGAAAAAGAATAGATTAGCATGTTGAGGCTTGGGGGCATCAGATGTCTCCGTCCTTAAACCAGCGTCCTAATTCAGAGCCACCTGTCATGCACCTTTATCTACCACATGGAGGTAATGCAACTTTGGAAGGGAAGGTTCTACACAATCCACCACATCTTTACCCAATATGACATCACTTTTTGAGATGTCACCTATCGAAATTCACCCCCAACCCTCCCATGCCTTGACTAAGTTAAGGAGTGGGCCTAATATAAACTCAAGCCCACTTCTTATTAGGCATTCACAACCCTTAGAGCATAATTCAAGCAATACTCAAAGCCCTAAAATCCAAGAACCAATAGCCTATTTTGTTTTAGAGCCCCCAAACAACCCTAAATTGTCACCAGGCCCAAATTCCTTCCTGAGCCCAGACTCCCCTCCCAATTCAAACTCTTTGTTGTCTAAATGTCCATCTTTAGACTATGAGGAAAGCTTCTCTTCAAGCCCAACCGCCTCATCAAAATAGCTAGGCCTCTATAAGAGTATACTCACAGCTTTGTTGTCTAAAGTTTTTACTAGGCTTTCTTTGAAAAGAAAGTGTCTAGAAGATGATCTGCAGATGATGACTTCTTCTAAAACAATAAAGATTGTCCATGAGCCCAAAATGGTCATTTGCTTGTTCCCTTCATACAGGGCTATTGCAAAAACAAGAAGACACAAATCCAGGAAGGGTAAAGAGAGTACATCGTCAATAAGAAAAGGTAAGAAAGCAAAGCACTAAGGCCAAGTTTGGCAAGTTGCCAAAAAGCCAAAAAGCTAAAAAGTTACTCAAAAAGTTAAAAAGTTATCACTATTCACCAAAAGTCAAAAATTACGGCTGCACAACTCCCAATCCTAATTTTCCCCTACTCACTAATTTATACAATTTTTTAATACACATTTTTCCATAAAAAGTCAAAACGTTAACCCAAACATCCATATTTTTTTCCTTAATTTTTTAGTCCAAAAAGACAAAAAGTGCACTTATTTGGGACACCCCAAACAAGCCTTATTTGGACCTAGTCAAGATTGTTGTTAGAGAAAAATATAGCACAAAAATGGAGGATGCTGAGCTTTTATCCCAAGTTCCTAATACCTACCTTCTAACTCCTCTGACAGTTGCGATGAACAGGGTGTTGGTGGCTAGCCCTAAACAGCCACAAGGTCCATATTGATAATCAGCTAGAACTGTCAGGGGCTTGAGCGACCCCTGATAGTCCAGATCCTCTGAGGATTGTGTAGAACCCATCGTCCTGGAGTTATTTTTCAAATGAAAACAAAGAATAAAAATCGGCGTTGGAACGTATAAGGAGAAGTTCACCAATTGTTGCTACATTGAACCGGATAGTCAGTCTGGTGGATTGTCTTTGTGGTGGTCTCAAGAGGTTGATTTACAGGTTAGACATACGAATAGTAATTTATTTTGTTGTGTGATTGTTGATTCTAACCAAGATTGGTTAGCTATCTTTCTCTATGCACTCCATAGGCTAGCTCAAATGGAAATTTTTTGGAACTATTTAAGGTCAATTGTGTGACAACCCTCACTACTGTTTACTGATAACACCACTGATTAGTGCTAATCTATGATTAAGCATGTTAATTGACTGACTAACTGAATTACTAAACTGATCGATCGAATGTGCTAGTTTAAATGCGTATCTATCTGTTGACTATTAAATGATCTGTTCGTGTTTTATGCTTTAAACTGCGAGTTGAAGGCCTTATCGACGGCCGAATTCGAAATTGATTAATGTTTTATGCTAATTAGGATTAATGTGATTTTATGGTATATTTAATTGAAATTTGAATTGGTATGATTAAATTAGATTAAAATAAGCTAAATCACACAAGTCCAAGTATTTACCCATTTGCCATGCTTAGTGGGCCACTACCTAAGACTATATTGAAGCCTTATTTCATTCAAACAAAACATTTGTTCAGCCATTCTTGAGCCCTCAACCGACCAAGAGAGAGAGTGTGAGAGAATTGAGTTGTTCTTGAGAGTTTAACTTGGGGACTTAAAGAAATTGTAGAAGATTTGCAAAATTGAGCTTCTAGACTTGTGATTGAAGACCTAAGGTAGAGAATTCAACCTCTCTTTGATGTATTTGTGTATTGTCTTGCATGATCCATGTGAAATTAGAGATTTTAGCCAAGAGTTAGTTCAAAATGTTGAATTGTAGCATAAATCATGCATGCATGTTCATATTTTTGCATTGGACCATGAATTCATCTTGTTTATGGAGAAATTGGCTCATTTGAGCATGTATTTGAAGCTTGAGTTGTTTAAAATCCATGCATGTTATGTTTTACATCATGTTCATGAGATTGGTTTGAAATTGTGTTTAATTGAACTACCTTTGGGCTTTGATTTTACAAATTGAGCTTTGAAACATGTAATATTATGGGTTTTGAAGTGTTTTCCAGAAAATTAGCCCAAGAGGATCGATTTTGGTGCATTAAAATTGAGTTTTGAGCTTGAGGTTCAAATCTAGAATTTCCAAATTTTGGACTCATGCTTGAGCGGGGTATTCCACGCTCGAGCGTACATACTGAATTCATGCAGTCCGCTCGAGCGGGTAAAGTGACACTCGAGTGTGAAATGCGTGTATCCAATACTTTGCATGTTTTTACAGTCCGCTCGAGCGGGGGAATGCACGCTCGAGCGAGGGCCTGAGTCACACGCTCGAGCGGGGGTCGAGCGCCCGTCGAGCGTGAATTTCGTGCATCCAGTACTTTTGCCATGTTTTGCAGTCCACTCGAGCGGAGAAAGTGACGCTTAAGCGGGGAACCTTTGTCTGCATGTCCGCTCGAGTGGGGAAAGACACGCTCAAGCGGGACCCTGTTTTTTTGAAAATTTTGTAAAGTTGTTTTAAGTGCATCTTTGCATCCTTATTCCATCCTAGGCATTCCTAGGCCTAGTTTAAAGCATCTTAATGAGGATAGTGATGTAGAACCACACCGAGGCAAATTAGGGATTAAGTTATTATTTCCCAACTGTGTAGCTTAGTGTGTGTTCGTTCTGTAACTGTGTAGGGTTGGCAACCGAGGACGCTCTAGCTATCTGTAGCCCAGAACTCTGTGAGTAACAATGTTGTAAAGATATGTTAAAAAATGATTATCTTCTGAACAACTAAACTGTACTGTTTTCTGAAATGATACTGTTACTGAATGAATGATGTCCTAATTATGAACTGTATTGTGGCATCTTTAGCAACCTACTATTACTGTACTGTACTGCTACTGTCACAGAGATCTCTGTCGGTTCCCATGTTGGAACCACTACTGTTTACTGATATAATGGCCATCAATTGACTGTTCGGTCTGTTTAGACCTACTGTACTGTTTTGCTATTGAATGTACCACATATGACTGCTATGACTGAATAACTGATATACTGATTAAAATGATTGTTTTCAATACTGAAAGGACATTCATTCTTAACCTCTTTACGCATTATGTTATTCACTGGGTTTTAGCTCACTGCTCATATATATATGTAGGTGTACAAGCACCGGAACGAAGCTAGGAGCATTGGGTCAAACTCCTGTTTTGTCAAGCCAACCTATGTGCTTCACTGCGAGGTTCCGAGCCTGTTAAAGCCGAGGCAGTTTGGGGACTTTTAGTTTTTCCTTTTTGTTTCTGATCTGTATAGACTGAATGTTTTTGTACTGTACTGTCTTAATAGGGATCAAGTCCCTGATCTGGATAATTGTAAATACTGTGCATACTGTTTTGGTACTGACTGTATATATGTATGAAAAGTCTTTTTGCATACAGACTGTCACAGCTCATTGGACATCTTTTATTTATTGTTTTGGCTTCCGCCAGCCCCTGTACTCTGTATTACTGTTTTACTGTTAAGCAGGCCTTCGGTAATCTCGGATTACTGGCCGGTTACGGTACTAAACCCATAGGGGCGGGTTTTGGTCGTGACAAATTGCTAGAGAGAATAGTCTCCCATGGCTTTGCATTGGGGATTTTAATGAGGTTGGATCAGTCTGGAAGAAAAAAAAAAGAGATGCTGGGGCCAATTTGAAGAGGATTAAGAATTTTCAAAATTTGCTTAATGAGTGCGCTTTTATCAATCTCGAGTTCAATAGGCAGGCTTTTACTTGGACCGACAATCAAGGTGGAGATAGTCATATTCGTGATAGACTAGATAAGGTTGTGGTTACGGTGAAGTGGCAAGAATTATATCCTCATGCCCAAGTTATTCATGAGGTTTTCATCGGCTCCAACCATTGTCCTATTATCCTCAATACTTCACTCCCTCATAAAAAGGTGCCTAGGCTCTTTAAGTTTGAATCTATGTGGACCACCTCCCCAATGTGTGAAGATGTGATAGCGATCAGGTGGCAGGCATCCTATGTTTAGTTTGTTTCAAAAGCTCAAGTTGTGTAAAGTAGGTCTAATGTCTTGGAGTCTAAGAGAGTTTGGGGACAATGCATAGCTAGGCTGCAAGTTGATTCCTCTAGTAAGGAGAATTTACAAGCTCAATGGGCCACTCAAGGGGAGATAGTTGACACGAGAGGAGATTTATCTGCACTAGAGGTCTAAAGTTAAATGGCTACAATGTGGGGATCAGAATACTGCGTTTTTCCACACCTTAGTTATGTAAAGGCGTTAACGGAATCAGTTAGCTAAGTTGTTGGATAAAGACAATATTTGGTTAACCTCAGATGAAGCTATTAATTCTCATCTTTTGGATTACTTTTCAAAACTCTTCATTAGCGATAGTCCGAGGGATATGGAGTCAGGCCTAGATGTTGTAGGACATCAAGTCACATTTGATATGAATACATCTTTGATTAGGCATTGTAGACATCCCATTTTGACCGGCCCTAAGATTTGAGTGCTTTCTTTTGATTACCCGATGATGAAAACTAAAATGTGTTTCTGCCAAATTCTTAGTAAGAAATATGGAATTTGTGTTTCAGTTCCAACCCTAAGCCTATTTTGGCCAAGTGTTTAAGTTCCTTTTAAAACTCTCTTTCGAAGTCTTCTTTCGGCTCTTTGTTTCAAATATTTTCGTAGTGTTTCGAGGCTCACTTTTAAACTTCAAAATGAAACTTTTTCTGAGGAAATCAAGCAAAGAACGCTGTGGAAATAAGAGGAAAGGATGACAATTCTGTCGAAAAATCCCATTTCGTGCAAAATAGTCAGCCACAACCAACTTTTTGGTTGGTTGGCCGGCCAAATAATTGGCTGACCAACCAACTTAATTGGCCGACTAGCCAAGGTTTTTTGGCCAGTAAATTTGCCCAGAAGTAGGATAGTTTTGGCAGAATTCTTGTTGAATGCGTGTGGGGCATGCCATTTCAGATCTTTTCTTGTTATATTCATGCACGAGGTACACACACACACACCCCATCCATTATCTTTCTTTGGCCTCCATTGTCAAAAAAATGATTGTTTTCTTCTCAAAAGGTGGCATCCATTTTCAACTACCCTTGTCATCCCATCATCTATGTCTCCCTTCTTGTCTCTTACCTCCTTGACTTAGTAGCCTTCCCTGATTGTTTATAAAGATAGAGAGGATCAGAATGTAAGGATGGATTTGAATTGAGGGAGTGAATTGAGAGTTAGAGAGAGAAAGAGAAAAGTCTTAAACATTGAGCCATATGCTTAAAGATACATTGATATACCATTTTTCAATATATCAAACCAAGCCTATAAATTATGTTATAGCCATATTCTTGAGCCTTGATCAAAAGAGAGTGAGTGTTGTTGAAATTAAGAGAAAAACATAGAGTTAGAACAACTCCCCCCCCTCCCTTACACACACACACTGTTAAATAGTCCAAAAATACCATTCTAGCTAGAATTTCGAATTTTCAAACTGAGGATTAAGAACATACTTCCTAAGCTTGAGGGTGATCAAAAGGAAGTTTAGAAAGCAAATACTTCTTTGGAAGGTGAATTTTGCACACTTTTCATTTTCTAATATTTCTTACGTTTTCTTTCTTGTATTGCTTTTCTTGCTTCAATTTTATGTTATAAACCTGTTGTAAGCTAACTGGAAGTGGTTAGTTGAGCCACTTGCATCTTTTCCATCCGGTTTTCTGGTGTTTTAAGCAAAACAAATTTTTGGCCTGGCAGCTAACTTTTGGCTGGCCAACCAGTTTCCTCCTAGACAAAACCAGCAGCCTCTAGTGATAAGCAGAACAATCTTCAACGGTCTTCGAGACCCCCTACAGCTTCTATTTTATTGTTTTTTTTTAATAAGAGAGTGTTTGTAAGGATTCAATCTTGTTGTAATATATTTCCTCTCCCTCTTATTTGAATTTGTAATATTTCAAAGCGATGTAATAATTCCCTATCCCCGCTTCTTTCTATCATTTTCTTTTATTTGCTTTCCCTATCTGTACATATGTAATATATTATGTTTGTCATCATATCCATGCCTTGCATCCATGTTTTATGCCTTAAGATTCGACTAAATTTGTATTTATCAGTTTAATCGATTATTATGTGATTTTGTGCGCTACCTCATGTTTTGAGATGATTCATATGTCATATATTTTAGAAGCTGGATCTTTAGTTACATTTCATAAATGAATTGCATTAGGATCTTATATATAGGATCATGCATGTTTTACTAACTTTGTTTTATACCTATTTGCTGGACGTCAGTAAATATGTAAGTTTTTATGCTTTAGCATCCCGCTTGTGCATATTTTTCTACTATGTTTAGCATCCTACCACGTGGCTAGTTGCTTATTTGATTTGACTCTATGCATGCCAGTGGGTGAAGGTTGTGTTATTTAATTTGAAATAAAATTGATTTTTATGATTGCACTATTCAAAACCTTTTCTAAATAATGAAATCAAATTGTTCCAAAATGAACGACATAATCTATATTTGTTTGCTTGACATAGTAAATTTTAAGATTTATTAATAATCAAAATATGAACATATGAAGTTAATAAAAATCATATCATGGCTCAGTAGAGGTCGATCTTTTGATCGGGTGAGTGAGAGTGCTCAATTAATGACCTTCCCCTCTCATACCTAAGGTTCCAAGCCAAGCATCTTTTATTACGATGAACAGTGGCCTTGGCACGAGTCACGGGTTTCTTAATTTTTCCAAAACATTAGGTGGAGACTCTGAGATCTGATGACGCAGTCCATTTCTGGAAAATATTTTTGCAATAAAATGGATTTGCTATAAAGTTTCCAAATCTGGACTCTCATTTATGTTTCATATTGCACTTATGAGACTAGATCAAAGAAATTGAGTGTCCGAACTATTAATGCGTGCTGGTACTTCCCAGGTATGTAATAGTTTCTAGCGACTTTGCTGGGGATATTTTGAAACATTGACTCGAACTCCATGATATGTCTTTTATTTTCAATTATACGTTCATTGCATTGTATGCATGGTGCGTCTAAGTCCCGTGCTCGTTACCTATTATCCTGGACGGCTATTCTGCTTCAGGCGGATAGACAGATATGGGCTCTAATAAGGAAGGAGCACAAGCCTTGGAATCGAGATCACCACGTACTGCTTGATTCGCCGAATTGAGTAGTTGTATCGGTGTCTTGCTAAGGTATTCTTTTTGACCAAGACTAACCTAGTGCATATAGTAAACTCTAGCAACTTCCAATTTAGGACATGATGCACCCCCATGCTAGGATGTGTGATGCCACTTGTGTGAATAATGAAACCCTAGATCATGTCAAAGTTAGGATAGACTAACCCTACCCTTCATAGGGTTGTTTGTTCTCTTTCCTACTATGTGCAATATATGGGATCTAGGGTTCTCAAACCTGATCAGTGGGTTAGGCATATCATTTTGAGGGGTTGAGTTGAGTGTGCATAATGATCAGTTGAGCCAAAATGCTGCTGAATTTCTGATTAGGAGTTTCGTTTTTGTTTTGCTAGGTAGTCGTAGCACTATAGCTTCAGAACGATCTAATATCCCCCAATTCTTGTGGACTTGCACTAGTAGACGTAGTAAAGCCGCAGATTTGGTTCAAGGACAACTAGTGTTAGTTTCTCTGCCACCAGTTACATGGAAGAAGGTTAAAACCTCGTTGTCAAAACGTCGCCTACAAGAATTTCTAGGATATGTGATAGATCCACCTTCAGTGGTGATGGA
This sequence comes from Camellia japonica, assembly GCA_030407325.1. Lineage (NCBI taxonomy): Eukaryota > Viridiplantae > Streptophyta > Magnoliopsida > Ericales > Theaceae > Camellia > Camellia japonica. The sequence continues at coordinate 76,609,487 of JAPPVO010000017.1, read as the reverse complement.
CCAACCTTTAGTGGTAACGGACCCACTTCCAGTGGTGATGGACTAACCTCTAGTAGTGACGAACCCACTTCCAATAGTAACAGACCCACCTCTAGTAGTGATGGACTAACCTCTAACAATAACTGATCAACTTCCGATAGACGTAGCAAACATGATTTTGGCCCTTCAATGAAGTATGAATGCTATTACCAACAAGATTGCCGCCAACAGAGAGCCTCTTGTTGACTTGTAATGCCCATCTAGGATGTCTATATCTCATCTACCTCCAGTGGTTTATCTGGATCTGGAACCACCTCTACTAGTTGAGGAGCTTCATGAACTTAATCTACAAATTGAAAGACTTTTCCCCATAGATATTGATGAAGTTGACTCGACTATGCTGAAAATATCCAAATTAGAAAAAATGTTTAACAAATCACAAGGATCAGCTCTGTTCCAAACATCGAGGATGGGTTTATAGAAACAATTGTGAGTCTGCCTGAGTGATTCAAAATGCTATACATGGATAGATTTGATGGGGCTGGTGACCCTATAGTTCACATTGCCTTTCTCAAACATCCTGAAGTCGATGGGCCTATCTCGGGCTCAAAAGCTTTCCTTGTTTAGGAGAACTTTATCTGGTGTAGCTTCCATTTGGTATGCCAAACTGGAGGACTCAGTAAAACAGAGTTGGGAGAAGTTAGCTAAGGCTTTCGTCACCCAATATTATTATAACACCTAGATTGAGGTAACAATCTAGGAACAAGAGGCAACCTGACAAGAGCCCAACGAGAGTTTCATGGAATTTCTCACTAGATGGAGAGCAAAGGCAGCCATGATGACAACCCGACCCTTGAAAAAAGATCAAGTCCACATGGTTGTAAAAAATCTACATAGAGGATTACTTCAGAAAATTATAGTTCTCCCACTCTTCAACTTCAAGGACCTCTATGAGATTAGGGTTCAAATTGAGGATGCTAGCAAACAAGAGATCATTACAAAAGGAAATGAGCCCGTGAGATAGATGATCAATCGCAGTTCCAATGCTATTGTCAATAGTAGCACAACTACCAATTCTGTACCCTTAGAGATCAACACTGTCACCACTTTTACCAAAATGGCCAACCCATTTGTTGATATCAACCCATAACCAACCACTTCAACCCGACCTCGAAACCGAAGGTTTCACCATGTCCACATGTCCCCAACCTGAGCCATGGAAATTCTGGTAAAAAAGGGGCACTCAAACTCCTTGATCACCAACCCCTTCCTAATCCACCAACTATTGTGCATTCCACCAACAATATGATCATGATATTGATCGTTGTTTTCAACTTCATGGCTACTTGGAAGTGGATTAGGAAGGGGTTGAGGATCACCAAGCCAAGACCACTACCAACCTATTGCCACCCTATGACCAAGTCCTACTGCCTTTCTATCTCAACCTTATCCACACACTACCACCATCTTCAACCCCAACATATACATCACACCTTCCCAACTACCCAAACCTGAGGTGTTTATTCCAAAGGACACTAATTTATTCATGACATATGCACCTCGATCCTAACCAAAATCCCAAAACTCTGTGGTGACAGATGATCTGGAGCCAAAGCTGGATATTGGCCAATATTCTCACGAGCATGCACTTCCCTCTTTATGGTTTTCTTGAGCTATGGATTGATCAAGAAGCAAAGAACACTAGAGAAGTTCTGGGTCTGGGTCTGACACTGGCTGAATCAGTGATAGATTTTGAAACTAGCGCGGTACTAGTAAACTTAGGGGATATTGTAACTATTTTTGTGATCGGGGATGGACCACCTGCTGATTTATTTCATTCCAAACGTGGTGGATGGCATGCACTGATACTAGCAATGTGGAAATGCTTTCATTTACTTTCTGAATTGGGTGTTGAGTCTGAACCTGATTTCGCCAAGTCTGTGGAGCTGGAATCAAGATCGAGTTAGTCTTGTGAGTCAGAGTCTAGTGATTTCAGGGGTGATAATCTAGACGTCATTGTCCTTTTCTGTGTCTATCTTCTCTTTGCTTTCGAGTCTGTTTCAATCATTGAGCTAGAAGTTCTGAATGAAAATACAGTAATTTTTACCTACTTCTCTGTTCCTTTAAATTAGTGCATTTACCAAAATTTTCAAAACTTTTTTCAAAATTTTGATAAAAATGAAGAAGAATGAATTCCTTGGGATTTGAAGAATTTGATCGACTGAGAAGAAGAGAGGTGTGTTAAGCCCTTGATGGGTGAAATCATTTTTGTTAATGTGGGTACTGAAAAGGATCTTAGCTCTATCCAGTTGGTCCTACATTGTCTTCAAAGGAGCACGAGCAACTAGTCACTTTATTAAAAGATTTCAAAAAATATTTTTCCGTGGTCCTACGAAGACATGTTTGGAATTGATCTTGAGATTGTACAGCATAGGATCACTCTCGACCTTGAGACTCGACCTTTTAGCTGTCAAACCTTGTTTCAAAATATTCAATGATCTACTAAAGTAGAAGGCTTGCATAGCCAGATTGGAAGCAGCCCTTGAACTAAGGGCAAAAAGGTCGGATATAATAAAAAATTCAAAATTGGATCATTTCTTAAGCCAATGGAAATCGAAAAGAAAGTGAAATCCCAGAATCTAAGAGAAGGATATTAAGTGCTGAAGGACAATCGAGCTCCTATCCACAACCCTAGGGTCATATTCAAACCCAATTGGATGGGTCTCTACATCATCAAGTCTATCTGGTTAGAAGAAACAGTCATTCTCATGGCTTTAGATGGCCTAGAGATCTCACAACCAATCAATATAGACAAGCTAAACAAAGTACTATCCTCGAGAGGCTCGCTGGCCTAAAAACTCGAAAGGGCGACCTAGGCAAAAGTTAGAGCAAAAAAATGAAAAAAAAAAAAATGAAGAAAAAAAATGAAAAATGAAAAAATAGAAAACAAATGAAAAAAATTGAAGAAGAGCTCGCAAGGTTGAAAACTCGGAAGGGCGGCTTTGGCAAAAGTTAGAGCACAAAAAGAGAGTGTTAATACTCGAGTGAACCTTCACCAGGAACTACGTAAGGCCTGATACATAGGTAGCTTCACCTTAAAGTTTGGCCCCAACCATTTTCAACTCACTCATCCCATCCATGTTTGATTGGTATATTTTTATTTGACTCCACTGTCTTGTCCATATTCAATTGAGTTATCTTTATTCGGTTTAATTGTCCTATCTTTTCTTTACGGCATATTCCGCTGTAAGACAAATCAAGCTTGGGTTAATTGACTTGAGATTGTGCATCTCAAGGGTTGATTTCATGTTGGTCGAGTAGTGGCCATTTGCAAAAATAGATTTTGAGGACTTTTAATGGAGTTGACTAATTCTCTTGAAAATTATTCTATTTTTCCAAAACCTGACCATTTCTTAGACCCAAAAAAGGAAAAAATTTCAGTGCTCACAACTTGACTTACATAATTTCAAAGTAGAGAGTGGAACAAGCATGCTAATCTAACTCTCATGTTGATCAAAATCTTTTTAGCAAAAAAAAAAAAAAGTCAAAGCAATGAACTAGGGGCATAGTCGAGTCAGGAATTCTGTCTTCCCCCTGCATTCTCGAGTCTCTTACATGTTTAGCCGGCCGGCTAACAATTCAGTCGACCGTTCAAGTTGTTAGTTGACTCCAGGTGTTTCTTGATTGTTTCAGTCAGCCGACCACTTGTTTAGCCGGTCGGCCATTTGTTTAGCCAGTTCATTAGTTCGTTCAGTCGGGCAGTTCATGAATCAGCCGCCCACCAATTTTTTAGCTGGTTGGACAAACAAATCAGCTTGCCGGTCAATAAATTAGTCGACCAGCCAATTTCGATATCATTCCAGAATGGAAAACTACAGAATTTGTGTAGGCTCAATGGTTTGTCTTTTAGAGTCTTGTTTTGAGTGTCTTTCATTTCAACGAGTGTAAATAGGTGTGTTTGGATTGCTTTTGCTTTATTCTTTCATTGAGTCGTTTTTTGATTTCTAGTCAGTTGTAGGTCAACATCCAATTCAGAATACATTAAAATTCAATCATTCTCATATTCAAGTTCAAAAGAAAAATATTTTCATGCTTAAGTGTTGTGCCATTCACGCCATGGTGTGCAAATAACGAAACTTCTTTTATTGAAAATTCAGGGTGAAGCCCCCCCAATTACAACAATACAAAACAAAAAAAGATAAGAAAATTTCAAAAATAACAAAAGAAAGGAAATTCTGAAGCATTGGTGCTCATTCCTAAACAAAAACAGAAAATGAAAAAAAAAGAAAAAAGAAAAAAGAACGAAAAGAAAAAAAAAGAAAAAAACATAGGGACTTTTTCTCGGATTCCGACAGCAGCCCAGAGATAATTGACTTCATTGGTAGACAATTTCGTCATTTGACTTTACCATCAATTGCCTCACCACATCTTCATTCTCGGGAGGCCTTTGAAGACTCTACCTCGGCATTGGCAGAGCTTCTAAAAGAAATTACTCTCCATCGATTGTCAAATATAGAGTACGAAGGAACTCCGAATAGGGAGACAGATGTGGCCTGTCATTTCAGCTCTTTGTTCTACTTTTTCAGTATGCTAATCTTTGCTCAAGAACCCTTGTACATACTCTGGAGCAGATAGAGTTAAGCGTTTAATCGGTGTACCTAACTTGTCCTGTTCTACAGTCGGTGGGACAAATTGGAGACTGTAGTCACTATGTCCACAAAGGACTTCAATGTGAAGTGGTTGGCATCGATATTAGACTGCACTGCCGTTAGAGGCAGTGTGTACGTGAAGGATAACAATTCCCGGCAATGTGAATTCAAGGCCAAGTTAAGGGAATTTGTGTTAAGTCATGGAAATGTTACTCAATATCCAAATCAAATTGAAATTCATGGCAAGTTTCTTTCAATCAATGGGGCATGTGGCAAAATTATGAATAATCTAGTTCAAATTCTAAGGGGATTTGTTCACTTCATGGGCAATCGATCAAGCATTCAAGGAAATCACAATAAAATTATGAAGAACAATGAACAATGGTATGAAATCAATGCCTAAACAATGAGTAATTACCTGAAATTCAATAATAAAAAAAATCAAGGAATTCAAAGCAAATCTTGAAGAAATTTGAGGAAATTGTTCAAATTTGTGAACAATTAATCAAGATTTTTGAGAACTTACCTTAGTTGTGAGGAAACCCCAAAAATCAGTCCAATTTGTGGAAAATCAAACCCAAAACCATGAGGAACAATGGAAAAGCTGCAAAATCAAGGAAAATGGTGAAAAGTTTGCCCAAATTCATGGAAATCATGGGATAAACACCCAAATCATGCAAAATCAAACAAAAAAAGCTCAAAACTTACCTTTTCGAATTTCAGTCGATGCAAAATGTTGAGCCTTGTGGTTGAAACCGAGTGAAAAATGGAGTGGGTTTGGGGGAAAACTGAGAATAGAAGAAAATCTTGAGAGATAGAGAGTCTTGGGGATCGTAGATGGACTTTCGAGCTTGGGTGTGTGTTGAAGTGAACCCTAAAATGGGTTTTAAAACAATCGGGTCTCTAAAATCCGTTTCTATCTCGTCGTCAAACAAAGTGGATGACTGACACTTTTTTTTTTTTTTGGCCAGCCAACTACGCTTTTTGGCTGAGTATGTCATATTTTAGTCGGGTAGGTCTTAATTTGGCCGTGGGGATCATGTTTTGGTTAGCTAGTTCATAGTTTGGCCGGGTCCCTCTATTTTTGTACGGGAATTTCAAATATTGGTTGGGCCACTCCTGTTTTGTACAGTTGGATTCATGTGACGAAACTGAGTGTTCTTATTTTTCATCTAGTGACGATCAAAGGGCATGCCCAAATCGCCTCCGTTCTCAAAAACTCAAAAATAGCATTTGGAATGTATGCTTTGGTGTTTCAACATTGATTCAGGCTCGGTTAAAACCTTGCCCCTCTCGTTATGAAATATGGTTAACTACGCCTATTGGTTACACCACAAATTCCTCCTCTCGCGTGAGACGCATTTGGATCTCAAGTTCACATTTCCTCCTCTTGCATAAGACGCATTTGGATTTCGAGTTTACTAATCCTCCTCTTGCGTGAGACGCGTTTGGATCTCAAGTTCACATTTTCTCCTCTCACGTGAGACATGTTTAGATATCAACCAACTGTGCAGAAGCACGTAAGTCAAACTTTGAACTGGCTGTACGGAAGCACATAAGGCCAACTTTCAACTGGCTGTGCGGAAGCACGTAAGTCCAACTTTGAACGTGTTATGCAGAAGCGTGTAAGGCCAACTTTGAATTGGTTGTATGGAAGCGCATAAGTCCACCTTTAAACCGGCTGTGTGGAAGCGCGTAAGTCCACTTTTGAACTGGCTGTGCAGAAAGACTTATGGCTAACTTTGAACCGATTGTGTGGAAATGCATAAGGCCAACTTTGAACCAGCTGTGTAGAAGCGCATAAGGCCAACTTTGACCCGACTGTACGGAAGCGCGTAAGTCTAACTTTGAACCTACTGTGCAGAAGCGCGTAAGTCCAACTTTGAACCAACTGTGCAAAAGCGCGTACGTCCAATTTTAAACCGACTGTCCGAAAATGCGTAAGTCCAATCTTCAATTGGCTTCGAAAGTATGTAAGTCCAACTTTCAATTGTGTTTGGAACATATTATTTGCACGAGGTTTGCCTCATATGTTGCCATCTTTATAGCTTTATCATCATTGCATTGCATTGCATTGATCATGAATTTTTAAAAGAGCCGGCTTTGCGAAGTATGTAAGTCCAACTTTCAATTATATTTTGAGCATGTCATTTGCATCCTGCCCCTAAACTACGCTGGTCTGATTCTTTGCAAGGGGATATGTAGGCAACCTTCGAGTTTAACCAACTGCATTCGCATCTTGTTTGTTTGCCCAAGTCTTATGGCCTTATCAAAAGGGTCGTCTTCGGGTTTGACATTCACTCACGTCAATAGATGACTTCGAGTTATGTTAAAGAGGGGCAACTGTAGACACCCCATTTTGACCGGCCCTAAGACTTGGGCACGTTTTTTTTGATTACTTGATGATGAAAATAAGAATATGTTTTTCACAATGTCCTCAATAAGAAAGATGAAATTTGTGCTTCATTCCCAACCCCAAGCCTGGTTTGGCCAAGTGCTTAAGTCTTGTTCAAAACTCTCTTTCAAAACTTTCTTTTTGCGTTTTGTTCCAAGTATTTTTGTAATGTTCTGAGGCTCATTTTTAAGCTTTAAAATAAAATATTTTCTCAGGAAATTGAGCAAAGAACAGTGTGAAAATATGAGAAAAATATGATAATTCTGTCGAAAAATCCTACTTCGTGCAAAATAGTCATGCCATGGCCAACATTTTGGTCGGCCGGCCAATTAGCCAACTTTTTGGCTTGCTAACCAATTAATTGGCCGTCCATCCAAAAAATTGGTTGGCTAGACGGCTAATTTGCCTGGAAATAGGGCAGTTTCGACAGAATTCTTGTTTAATGCGTGTGGGACATGTCATTTCAGATATTTCTGATATATTCATGAACGAGATGTGTATCTACTCTGTCTCCATTGTCAAAAGAGCATTTGTCACTTTTCCAAAAGGAGCATCCAATGCAAGAGAGAAATCTTTAATCCTTGTCACCCCATCATCCTTCGTCTTCCACCTTGTCTTCTCCTACTTGCTTTATTGAGTCTTATATATTATGTATCTACTCATCCTTCATTGTTAAGAAAGCTGACCTCTACAAAAAAAAGTCATTGCTCCTTTTCACCTTGTGCCTTTGTTTTCAACCTTGTCCCCCACCATCTTTTCCACTAAGCACACTTGCATTGCCTATATGGAGAGGATCAGATTGTGCAGAAAGAGAGGGGGATTTGAAAAAAGAGAGATAACGAAAGAAAAAAGAGAGAAAACTATGATTAAGAGAGCTTTTACCAAAAACAAAGAATTGTTTCATTAACCTCAATTTTCCTTGCACACTGATATACCATCTTGAGAGCTGGGAACACACTTTCTAAACTTGAGGGTGATCAAATGGAAGTCTAGAAATCAAATCCTTTCCTTGGAAGGTGAATTTTGTACACTTTTATTTTCTTGCATTTCTTTTTTATATTACTTTTCTTGCTTTGATTTCGTATTATAAACTATTGTAATCTAATTGGAAGTGATGAGTTAAGCCATCCACATATCCCCTGCTTGTTCTTTCTTTGGTGTTGCAACAAAACAGAGCTTTTGCCCTGGTCGGCCGGCTAATTAATTGGCTAGCTAGCTATTTTTTTGGTAGGCTGGCTACGTGTTTGGTTGGTCGACTAATCAATTGGCTAGCTGGCTATCTTTTTGGTCGGCTGGCTAAGTGTTTTGCCGCCCAGCCAACTTCTTCTAAACAAAACCTAGTAGTCTCCTAGCGTCGAGCAGAACAGTATCCGATGGTCTTCGAGGTTCTCTAAAGTTTTTGTTTTTTTGTTTTTCTTTTAATTTAACAGAGATTTGTGAGGATATTTTGTTGTAACATTTTTATTCCCCTCCTTCTTTATTTGGACATGTAATATTCAAATAATGTAATAATTCCCCGCCCCGCTTCTTTCTATCCTGTTCGTTTACTTGCATTTCTTATATGTGAATGCACATTATATATTATCTTGTTATTATATCCATACTTTTGTATCTATGTTTCATACCTTAAGATTCGGCTAATTTTGTATCTGTGGGTTTAATCGATTATTATGTAATTTTGTATGCTACCTTATGTTGTTGAGATGATTCACATGTCATCTAGCAGAAGTCGGATCTTTAGTTGGATTTCATGAGTGAATTGCATTAGGATCTTATATATAGGATCATGCATGTGTTTACTAACCTTGTAATTATTTGCGGGACATCGGTAAATATGTAAATTTTTTGTGCTTTAGCATCTCGCTTGTATATGTTTTTCTTACTATGTTAGCATTCTACCATATCGCTATTTACTTATTTGATATAACTCTATGCATGCCAGTGGATGAAGGTTATGTTGCTCGATTTTGAATAAAACACAATTTTATGTGTTTTATGTGCTACTCAAAACATTTTCAAAATACATGACATCAAATTGTTCCAAAATAAATTATATAGTCTATACTTGTTTGCATCACATAGTAATTTTAGCATTTATTAAATAATCAAAATATGAACATATAAAGCAAATAAAGTTTATATCATGGTTTAGTAGAGGCCGATCTTTGATTGGGTGAGTGGGGGTGCTCAATTATTGACATTTCCCCATCATACCTAAGGTTCCGATCCAAGCATCCTTCGTTACGATGAACAGTGGCCTTGGCACGAGTCATGGGTTTCTAATTTTCCCAAAATATTAGGTGGGGAATCTAAGATCTGGTGATGTAATCCAGTTTTGGCAAAGATTTTCCAATAAAATGAATTTCTATAAAATTTGTCAAATCTAGACTCTCATTTATGTTTCACATCACACTCGTGAGACTATATCGAAGAAATTTAGGGTACAAAATGTTTAACGCACTCGGGTACCCCCGGGTGATGTTACAATCACTTTCTAAAGGATTGGTGGAAAAGTGACTACATGGAATCAAACTGAAGAGATTTTTCCCAATGCTATCCCACTTGTTTTTTGCCGACAATGCCCTCATCTTTGCTAAAGAAAATCTGTTGGAATGCCAGAAGCTGAAGAAGGTCTTAGATACTTATTGCCTGGCCAATGGTCAGCTCATTAGTTTTAATAAATCTAGCATCATTTTCTCCGCTAACACTTCGGAGGTGACAAGGTATACTATATGTGACCTTTTGGGTAACCCAAGCATTGGTCATGGAAATAAGTACCTTGGTCTCCCCTCCTTTTGGGATAGATCAAAATCTAAGGCCTATGGTTATCTAATTGAGAAAGCGGTCCAAAAAATGCAAGGGTGGAAATAGAATCTTTTTTCCTGAACAGGAAGGGAAACGCTAGTGAAAGCTGTAGTCCAAGCCATTTTGGCATATGCTATGGCGTGTTTTGCCTGTCCTAAGAAATTTCTTGATTGCCTTAATTCTTATATTAGTAACTTCTGGTGAAGGGGGGTGATCCTTCAAACCGAGGAATTCACTAGGCTAACTGGGACCAGTTATCAATCGCAGAAGCTAATGGAGGTATGGGGTTCCGAGATTTCAAAGCTTTCAATATTGCTCTTTTGGCCAAACAGGCCTGGAGACTATTAAGTTTCCCCAATTCCTTTTGTGCAAACATCCTGAGGGGGGTCTACTTTCCCCATTCTAACCTATTATTAGCTAGTCGGGGTAGAAGCCCTTCTTGGACGTGGTCGAGTATTTTGCTTGTGAGAGAACTGCTTTGAAAGGTCTTGCGATGGCATGTGGGGAATGGCAACTCCATACGCTTCTAGGAAGACCGGTGGGTGCCTCACACTAGTGACTTCAATGTTTTGGGTGTTAGACCCTTGCTGACTCAAGATATTTTGGTTAGTGAGGAGATAGATCAAAATTCAAAGGACAAGGATTAGAGAAAGTTGTTGAATCTTGTTTCGAAGGAGGAAACTCAAAGAATTTTGGCTATTCCAATTTTGTTGAAGAGGCAAGGAGGATCCGCTTATCTGGAATTTTACAAAGCAAGGCAATTATGATGTAAGGAGTGAATATCATGTGGCTGTCACATCCATGAACTAAAGTGAGAGAATAGGAGCTTTATCTTCTTTACAGACGCCTAAGGACTTTTGGAAGCATTTGTGGGCTATCTTGGCACAACCGAAGATTAAGAATTCCTGGTGGAAGGTGTGTTCTAATAAATTAGCAACACGAGAAAATCTTTATCGGCGCAAGTGTGCTGCTTCGTTGGCATGCCCTATTTGCAAGAACAGTCCAGAAACTATAGAACACCTCTTATTTTAGTGTGATTGGACGAGAGGGGTTTGATTTGGGTACGACTTGGGGCTACGGGGTGGGGAGAATTCCATCAATTCTGCTCTCTTGTGGACTGAGGCGATTGGGGCAAAGTGAAAAAATCTAGTAGATCGATATCTTCTTTTGAGTAAAGTGGCTACTGTAGGATGGTGCATTTGGAAAGCAAAGAATGGGTAGATTTTCAACCACACCCCGATAGAGCCAAATTTGGTTGAAAAACAAGCCTCGTCTTTCTAGGGCAATACTGGTGAAGCTTTGGATCTTAGTCCAGGTAGTAATCTGCAGTGTAGCCCCTATGCCACTAGCTCAGTAGCAGGCTGGGTTCCACCATCTCCAGGAGCATTCAAGCTGAATTGTGATATGAATTATGATCCATCTACTGGGACAACGGCTCGGGCAGTTTTTCTTAGAGACTCGAGAGGAAAATTAGTGGATGGTATAGTCTCTTTGACCCAAGCCTCTTCAGCTCAGCAAAGTGAAGCCTGAACTGTCTGCCTTGCGTGTGTTTTCTCCCAAACACTTGGACTCTCTAACGTTCTAGTGGAAAGTGACAACAAAGTGGTGATTGCGCTCTATGTTTCAGAGCTCGTTCCTTTATGGAATTGTCTAGCCATCATTCATGACATTCGTGCAGTGAGTTCCTGTTCTGCTATATCTTTCTCCTGGGCAACTAGAAGTGCAAATAGTGTTGCCCCTTGGCTAGCATCTACTTTTTCAAAAGATGCTTTGCTTTTGAATTGGATATGTTATCGCCCACCTGCTCTTTTAGAGCTGTTGTCTTCAGATTCTTCTTTGTAGCCTCAGGCATTTACGAGTTCAAAAAAAAAAAAAAAATTCAAATTAATTATTAAATATTCTGCACAATACTTACATAGATATGGAATCCATGTCAGTTTTATAAGAAAAATGTTTGAGACCCTTAGGCCCGGCCCTGAGATTTCCGAGGCCCAAAGCCGATAATCAACTACTAAATTTCTAGGGGCCTTCACATTTTTTTTTTATTGAATGAAAAAACAAAATTAAGGTAAAGGACAAAAGATTTGTATTAAAATCACCAAAAATACTTAGTATTACATTATAACAACTAATAAGTATCACTTGATCCTCGCTCTTCTTGCATTTTTAGAAGCAAATAAATCAATCATACTTGTATAATCTAGTTTTTTTGCAAAATCATTTTCAATGGATAACAATGCTAATCCATTCAATCTTTCTTGTGACATGGTTGATCGAAAGTAATTTTTGATGATTTTTAACTTTGAAAATCTTCTTTCCCCCGATGCAACTGTAACCAGAATAGTCAAAAGAATCCTATAAGCAACACATGAATTTGGGAAACAATTTGCCATCAACAGCAGATGATTGAGCACTTCAATTGGTTTATTGACTTCTTTTGGCAATCTCTCTTTCAAGACTTTTAGCTTTATCAATAAATCTCTTCCATCAATATCGGACATCTCACCATGTCTTAAAAATTCTTCAAGGTTCACATACCCCACCTTCAACGATTCATCGCTGCACTTTTTCAAGTCAAACAAAAAGCCAAAGTTTGCCTCATATACTTTGCACTGTCCGAACCTATTTTTGAGTGAACAAAGGGCCTGATCAACAAAATAAAAGAAGTAACCAACTCTAAATGATTCTTCAGCCGACTAGGTCACCTCTTCGCTAACATTCTCATCAAATTGTTTCTTTCTAGAAATGATGCGCTTTTCAACAAATGTAGGTTCAATTCCCAATTCACTTGCCATTTCTTTAGCTTCAACCATAGCCTCCATGAAACCAATTTCTCTATACATTGCAACATACTTAACAAGCTCATCTAGCTACTTTACAACAACTACTATATCCATATCTTCACTTTGAAAAAGCTTGCTAACAGAGTTCATATGAAACAACAAATTGTACCAAATTACAATGCTAAACAAGAACTTAAAAGTCTCAAGTTCATGAGTTACTAGGGATTTAGCTTCACTTTTTGCAATCGAATCTGTGGTAGGATTGATGTACAAGTCAATTAAAGCATCTCTTATTTTTGAAGCATGGTATCTTAGTGGTTTAACACTTTCAATGTGATTTTCCCAATGCATTTGCGACAACCACTTAACCGTGAGGCCTTTCTTTAGATTATCTTTTAAAATTGCCCAACGTTGAACGGAAGATGAAAACAATACATATATGCGTTGTACCACACCAAAAAAAGTTTTTGCTTTAGAGTAAAAGTTGGCCATATCACAAAGCACAAGGTTAAGACTATGACAACCACACGGCGTATAGAATGCTCTAGGATTTACTTGAGGTACTCTTGTTTGAACACCTTGTTTGCCCTCTTAAGTCACCAATATCAAGTTAAAGGTTAACTAATGCTTCTTGAAGTTTATCAAAAAGTCTCATCCTCGATGTATCATCCACATTCAAGAATTTCAAAAAAAAACTCTTTCACTTTAATTGGACTTGTTGAAATATCCATGCATCGTACAACAAGAGACATTTGCTCTTGATGGCTTATATCTGGAGTACAATCAAGTATGACCGAAAAGTATTTTGCTAGTTTGATTATCGACAAAATTGCACTTTTGACTTCCCCGGCCAACATTTGTATCACCTCATTTTGAATTTTGTGACTCAAATAATAGTAATGAATCTTACCATTTTCTATCCGCCGCAAGTGTTGTTCCATCGTTGGATCAAACTTGCCAATCATTTCAATTATGCTTAAAAAAAGTCCATTGCTCTCTTCATAAATCTTCTCATGGCTTCCACGAAAAGGCAAATTATTCTTGGCAAGTGTTTTCACAACTGCAATTAATTATCATCAATAAAACCCGTCTCAAGTGCTCTCTTTCTTTGTTAACTTGTTCTTGTATACTTTTATCTATTGTTTTATGCTTTCCCAATCTTTCCTCCTACTCAATCCATTTGCTCATGCAAGTAATGTGCTCGTTACCACTTTCATGGCCTTTAAGTCTCTCACCAATATTTCGCCAGTCTTTAAATCATTCGGTAGCCAATTGAGTTTTATTTCCCTCTTACTTAAACAACTTACAACAAAAGCAAAATACTCTATCCAAAAGTTCCGAGTATATCAGCCATGTCCTATCAAATTTTTCTTCATTTGGTAAATGCCAAATGTAATGAACAGGTGAGAAATGCCTATGCCTAGAAGAATCATCCTTAGGGAAGTTGAACTCACAATTTCTTCTCACAAGACCTCTTTCAACTAAAAAATCTCGTAAATTCTGGTCAATTATTTTCCAAGTCCCCGAATCATCTATATTTGAATGCTTACATTCCATATTCATCTCATCATCTTGATTGGCTTCTGCACTCCCAAATTCCCCATTTCCTTCTTCATTCACCAAATTTTCATTCTCATTATCCACCAAATTTTCATTCTCATTGTTCACCAAAGTTTCAAGTTCTTCACTATTCAAGTCTTCAACTGATTGTTCTGTTTTTTTGTCACTCATAAAGAACTTATCAATAGTTCCTCTTTGACACTCGACTAATTTTTCGACTCTTTGCTTTTTCCTTTTTGTGAATCCAGACGAATAATCTCTTTTAAGAGTCATGATGAACTGAGATCAAAATATTTTTTTAGATCAAAATTCAAAACAAGAGCACCACCACCACTTAACAAAACACAAAACTTTTAAATTATGTGATGTGAACTATTAAATTTAAATAAATTCTTCTTGATGATGTAAATAACAATATTATAATAGCAATTAATTGTGCAAAAGACAAGACAAGACAAATATTTAATTAATTAAATAGGAAAAAAAAAATTACCTGTGCTTACTGCTGCTCTGTCCGTGTGCTACTGCTTCGTTGCTTGTTGGCTTGGGCTGTTGGTGTGCTATCAAACAAACTGTAGGGAAAGTTGGATTAAGAGAAGATATGGTTAGAAATTAGGAAAAAAATGGCCTTTCAAACTTTTGGACTGGGCCTTAACTGTTGACCCTTAACTATTAGGAATTAGGAATTAGGAATTGGATTAACTATTGGGCCTTTCAAACTATTACTTTGTTGGGCTGCTGCTGTCAAATTGTTGAGCCTTTCAATTTTTTAATGCCATTTATTTTAAGTTAATTTGGGCTTTTTTTAATTTTTTTTTGAATTTAAAATATACCTAATATATTATACTAAATTATAATAGGAGGGGACCCCTTTTTTGGGCCTATTTCGAAGGGCCCTAAGCCATGGCCTTGTGGGCCTATGGCCAGGGCCGGGCTAGGCCTGGAGACCCTAATTAAACTTTCATAATTTAATGATACGTGTTAACCTTTTATTTGTTACATACTTAATCATTTAGGGCTTAACTCTATTATTGCATTATTGTACGTGAATTTAGGAATTTAAATTATAGGTCTCTAGCATTTTCCTTTTTTTGACTAAAGACGTTTTTAACGTAGGTTTAGGCTTTTCTTTTGTTTAAATTTGAATTAGATGATCCTGTTTGGGTTCGTGGGCCTCACCAAGGATTTTTTTTTTCGATAATTTGAATGATTCATTTTATACAACTTTTGTATATATCATTCATAAAAAAAAAAAAATAAAAAAAAATTAGAACATTCTAATAATCATAACATGTTCAATTTGTCACATTTGTCACCAAAAAAAAAAAAAATTGATAATCTTTTTTTTTTTTTTTTTTTTAAAAAAAAAAAACACATTCGAATGTTCATTTTTGTAGACACAAACATAACAAATTGAACATACTAAGATTAGCAAATCAATCTAATATTTTTGTTATATTTACATAAATGATATAAAATGAATAATTTGAATTATCGAAACACGATCTGTGATGGGCCCAACGAAATCAGACATAAGACTTCAATCCACATCTTGGATTAGAGAGAAGTTAAGCCTTTAACATATTACTAAACTCAAGCCTTGTTTGGAAATAATAGATTTTTAGTCAAAATGTCAAAAAATCACTACAGGTTGTCCAATTATTTTTGCACATCTTTTTCTAAAAAAAAATTACTAAAATAGTAAATTTCCAAACAAGCTCTCAAAATAGTTGTTTATAAATATACAAAAATTAGGGGAATTTTTTTAAGGTCCCTCGTATTAAGATTTTATAGAATAAAAGACGTGCAATATTTGCATAGTGGTTGGGGTCCCTCAACATTTTCCTAGAGAAATTTCGATTCAGAGAAATTTTGATCCAAAGAAATTTCAAAACATAGAGAAATTCTATCTGTGTTTTGTTCTGTGTTTTGAAATTTCTTTGGGTTGAAATTTTTCTAATTTGCTTACAAATTTCTTTGTGTTTTGACCAATTTTCTCTGATTTGTTCCAATTTTTTCTATATTTTGACTAAATTGGTTTGTTCACAATTTTTTCTGTGTTTTGACCAAATTAGAAAAAATTGAATTACAAAATTAAACAAAGATAAAGTCATAGAGAAATCATATTCAAAACCTCATGAAATCAAATATATTTTTCATAAACATAAGGTGTATTGGTAATTACCATAACTAACCAAATAAATAAATTCAGAATTAAGTGGGCTGGGTCAATTTTTGTGGGCACATCTCCACATAGAACTGGACTGACCTAATAATCACCATTGTCACAAAAAAAAACCCATTACTGTTGTTCTTCGGAGACATTGAGCTCAGAGAGAGACAGAGAGAGATAGACAACAATCCAATGAATCAACCTGTTCAGAAGAACACTCTCTACGTAGGTAAGCAATCGATACATCTAAATATATATATATATATATATAGACACTTCCGCCGCCATGGACAACATGGACGATGCTGAGGTAGGTGTGATATATAGGTGTAGGTAAAAGATCTTAAGTTATAAATATATATATATATATATATATATATATATATATTTATGAATTTCTTCCATTATTAAAAGTTGAAGAGGGATGTTAGATTAAATTTCTCTAAAAATTATATATAACAAAAAAAAAAAAAAAAAAGAAAGAATTTTTTTTAAAAAAAATGCTAAAATCTAAGGAAATATTGAAGAGAGTTAACATGGTAAATTTAATTTATAGAGAAATTGTCTTTTTGGTTTAGTTTTAAAACTTTTATTCAGTGTGTTTGGTTTAAGTTTTTTGGATTAAGTTTTTTGAAAATTGAGTTTTTTAGTTTTCGTATTCTTTTGTTTTTAGTGAATATTTTTTTAAATTTTAAACATTTTTTTTACTTTTTTAGATGCACTTTAGTTAGAGGTATCTAAAAAGTAAAAAATTTGTGAAAAAATATTTTAAAAAATTAATAAATACATAGAAATACAAAAAATGTACTGAATTCTTATATTTTTTTTTTTTGTATTTTTTAGTATTTAGTGAATTTTTAAAAGATTTTTTTTTACAATTTTTTTACTTTTTAGGTATATTATGTTAGGTGTGTTTAAAAAGTAAAAAAATTGCTTAAAATATTAAAAAAATTCAGTAAAAACAAAAAAAAAAACACGGAAAATAAGAAAGTAGAATTTTCTGAAAAGTGTTTTGGAAAACTGGTAACCAAGCACAGTGATTGATTTTTTTTTTTTTTGTGAATGTTTTTAAATTTAATCATTTCTTTATTCTTTAGATTCATCTTGTACGGGGAGCAAATATCCGGCGAGCCCGTACTCCTTTCTCCAAGCTCCGTTTCTGTCCGATCACCTGCGAGCACAACGGCGGTGAGCTACCCGGCGGTGTGTGGCCGGAAAACTCCTCCGACGATCAAGTTAGCACACACCTTAGGATAGAGAGAGAGAGAGAGAAGAGTGTTTGAGTGTAAGTATTATCTTACAAAAAGTGTTCATGCTGCTGTATGGGGGCGCAGACATGCTTATATACCCTCTGCGTCCAATATCCACTCCCAGTCATCTCCTGACACGTGGTTCTGCTATCCCATCCGTCAGCGTAAACCTCGCTGAACATCACCTAATCTCAACTGCCAGCCGTCTCTGCTGAAGCTCGGCAGCCGAGCTGCTCTATCCATGGCCGGGCTGCGCTTTACGCCCAAGCACTTCACTGGCTACGCTCAAGAGAACCGGGCTAGGTAGCACCTCGGCATAGCCGAGCCCGAGACGTCTCGTGAACGCCTGCAGTCGGCCTCCCTGCCGAACAAACGGGTATCTCGGCTGGTTGGCCTTTTTGCCGAGCAGGCAAGTACCTCGGTCGATGACGCCTTTCCGGGCGCCGTTCAGCCAAACTGACCGGCTTCGCCTATGCCATACACGTAGCTCGGCCTAACCGAGCATTGCCTTAACCGAGAAACTTATATCCGGACTGGGCGGCGCATACTTAGCCCAACACTTGCCCAGCCCAGGTCCTAGTAGCCCAATTATGGGTGGACCGTGGATCATTTCGGTCCCATGATCCACTTGGCTACCAATCTTCTCGGCCGTTACCTCGGCCCAATTCCAGATCATAAATCTCCCTCTCAATTGCCCCTTAATTCCGTCCGCAAAAGCGTGACTGGGATTATTCACTTCGATCGGGTTACACCTCCTCGGTTGTCAGAATGCGAAATGGTGACCGGGCTAGTTAAACATTCCTGTTTGCAAACTTGCCCGATTATGCCCCACGGCTGATGATCCCTGCTTCAAATGTTGCCCGGTTGACTCATCGACTCTCCAGTCTGTCTCTTCGTTTTGCTCGGCTGACGTCTCACCTGCCCGCCATCTCTTCAACTCTTGATGCTGCCATTAATGGTAACAGGTGGTGCCCTCCCATTCGTCCTCGAGCGGCCAACCGCTGTCGAATGAAATTCAAATTTTGGCAGTTTTCAGCCTATATACAGGCCACTCCCCTATCTCATTCCTTCCTACTGCCATTTCGTCGTTCAAGCATCCCAGAGCTCCTGTGCCCCTTAATTCCGTCCGCGCTAGCGTGACTGGGATTACATTACAGGCCAGGCTAGGCTTCTTACTCGATGATCCACTTTCTTCGGTAAGGAACTCCAAAGAAGGCGAGCCAGGTCCGCTCCGCGACTTCCTTCTTGGCAGACAAGATCAGCTCGGCCAAGGAAACTCCAAAGAAGGCGAGCAAGGTCCGCTCCGCGACTTTCTTCTTTGCGGACAAGATCAGCTCGGCCAAGGAACTCGGAAGAAGGCGAGCAAGGTCCGCTCCGCGACTTCCTCCTTGGCGGGCAAGATCAGCTCGGCCAAGGAACTCCAAAGAAGGCGAGCAAGGTCCGCTCCGCAACTTCCTTCTTGGCGGGCAAGATCAGCTCGGCCAAGGAACTCCAAAGAAGGCGAGCAAGGTCCGCTCCGCGACTTCCTTCTTGGCGGACAAGATCAGCTCGGCCAAGGAATTCCAAAGAAGGCGAGCAAGGTCCGTTCCGCGACTTCCTACTTGGCGGACAAGATCAGCTCGGCCAAGGAACTTCAGAGTTGAGCAAATCATCAACTCCTCTAGCCGGAGTAAATCATCTCGGCTGGAAACTCGGAGTTGAGCAAATCATCAACCCATCAGCCGGAGTAAATCATCTCGGCTGGAACCTCGGAGTTGAACAAATCATCAACCGTCAGCCGGAGTAAATCATCTCAGCTGGAACCTCGCAGTTGAGCAAATCATCAACTCTTCAGCCGGAGTAAATCATCTCGGCTGGAACCTCGCAGTTGAGCAAATCATCAACCCGTCAACCGGAGTAAAACATCTCGGCTGGAACCTCGCAGTTGAGCAAATCATCCAACTCTTCAGCCGAGTAAATCATCTCGGCTGGAACCTCGGAGTTGAGCAAATCATCAACCGTCAGCCGGAGTAAATCATCTCGGCTGGAAACTCGCAGTTGAGCAAATCATCAACTCTTCAGCCGGAGTAAATCATCTCGGTTGGAATCTCGGAGTTGAGCAAATCATCAACCCGTCAGCCGGAGTAAATCATCTCGGCTGGAACCTCGGAGTTGAGCAAATCATCAACCCATCAGCCGGAGTAAATCATCTCGGCTGGAACCTCGGAGTTGAGCCAATCATCAACTCTTCAGCCAGAGTAAATCATCTCGGCTGGAACCTCGCAGTTGAGCAAATCATCAACTCTCAGCCGGAGTAAATCATCTCGGCTGGACCCTCGGAGTTGAGCAAATCATCAACCCATCCGCCGGAGTAAAACATCTCGGCTGGAAAGAAGAGTAGGCCTGTCATCCACTATTATTTCGGACACAACAAAGCTCTTCAGCAAAAGTAATTCACTTCTATTACATTGACAAAAAGAGTATTTGCATTCAGAAGTGTAGGGGAAACAAGTCCTTTCTCAAAAAATTACATAAGGCCGCATTCCATCGCCGGGGTATGCCCTTGCCGTCCAAATCTTCTACGTGGTATGCCCCCTTGCCCGGTTATCTTATAAGGCCCTTCCCAGTTTGCCCCTAGCTTGCCTTCGCCCGGTACTAGTGCGTTGCCCATGACCTTCCCTAAAACCCAGTCGCCCACTTGCTCGTTGCCACCGGGGTTGTCTCCGCGGTGGACGTCGCTGCATCATCCTCTACTCGGATGTGCTCATTGATGCGCTGCATTAGGTGCCACATGGATGTCTGCTGGCTCATTGTAAGCGAATCCCTCAGCCTATGTCCGACCGGGAGACCGCGCTTATATTGGGTGATTGCCAGGTTGACCGGGCAATCTAGGATCTCATTGAAGGTTTCCCAGTACCTGGAGTTGTACGCCTCAGCGTGTCGCTCGGCTCCATCTTGACACTGAGAAGGTGGTCGACTCCTTCGGCGTCTTGGTGTTGGTTTTGAAGCGCGTCACAAAGGCTTCCGCCAACTGATGCCACCTCTCTATGTTCCCCTCCGGCAGCCTCTCGAACCATTTCAAGCCCAGCTCGCCTAAACTTGACGGGAAGATGAGGCACATAAGAGCGTCATTTCGCCTATGTCCGGCCATGACCTGTCGGAAGTGGCTACATGCATATAGGATCAGTCTTTCCGTCGTAGAGCGTGAACTTTGGCTGGTGGAACCCTGCCGGAAGCGGTGTTGTTTCTATCTCCAAGGAGAAAGGGGTGGCGCTCAGTCTTGCCAAGTTTGTGTCTAGAAGGAGAGGTGCAGCTAGGCGGGGTGGAGGCATTCCGACCTCTTCACTGGCGTGATCCCCATAGGATAACCGCCTGAACGCCGGCACCCTCTGAGACTCCCGCCGGCGAGCCCGTTCCTTCAAGACCACCCGCAAATCTTCTGAACGAGCGGAATAAGAATACCTCGACGTCGTAGCCGGACGTGAGGGTCGATAGGTGCTGTCTTGCGCGCTGGACTTCTCTGCGCGCACATCGGAATCACCAACCTTGTAACTTCTGGTAATAGAAATGGATGGAGTGTGCCGCTGACTCTGACTGCCTGAACGGCGGGGTTGGGTGCGCTCACTGTGGTCTCCCACTCCAGCTACACCCTTCCCTTTAACATGTCGCTTGAGATCCTCCATCTCCGCCGCCATTCTCCGGATGACGGCGTCTTGGTCCCTTAGCTTGTGTTCCAGTCGTCTAGCGTGCGATTCTCTCCGCCACCAGTGACCGTCTGGACTCCGAGAATGACCAAAGCTTCTTCCACGCTTGTCTCGCGCGTCTCTTGAGTGTCCTCCTGGGGATGTCTCCAGGTCCGCTATTGAAGGAATGGCGGGATGTCCTTCTCTCCGTCTGCCTTATTCCGGGGTAACTCCGTCGATGGCAGACAATGGAATCTCATCGTTGTTCGCCATAGACGGCGATCAGATGAGTCTGGAAGACAAGGTTTTATCTGTCAAGTTCCCACAGACGGCGCCAATTGTACGGGGAGCAAATATTTCGGCGAGCCCGTACTCCTTTCTTCCAAGCTCCGTTTCTGTCCGATCACCTGCGAGCACAACGGCGGTGAGCTACCCGGCGGTGTGTGGTCGGAAAACCCCTTCGACGATCAAGTTAGCACACACCTTAGGATAGAGAGAAAGAGAGAGAAGAGTGTTTGAGTATAAGTATTATCTTACAAAAAGTGTTCATGCTGCTGTATGGGGGCGCAGACATGCTTATATACCCTCTGCGTCCAATATCCACTCCCAGTCATCTCCTGACACGTGGCTCTGCTATCCCATCCGTCAGCGTAAACCTCGTTGAACATCACCTAATCTCAACTGCCAGCCGTCTCTGCTGAAGCTCGGCAGCCGAGCTGCTCTATCCATGGCCGGGCTGCGCTTTACGCCCAAGCACTTCACTGGCTACGCTCAAGAGAACCGGGCTAGGTAGCACCTCGGCATAGCCGAGCCCAAGACGTCTCGTGAACGCCTGCAGTCGGCCTCCCTGCCGAACAAACGGGTATCTCGGCTGGTTGGCCTTTTTGCCGAGCAGGCAAGTACCTCGGTCGATGACGCCTTTCCGGGCGCCGTTCAGCCAAACTGACCGGCTTCGTCTAGCCATACACGTAGCTCGGTCTAACCAAGCGTTGCCTTAACCGAGCAACTTATATCCGGACTGGGCGTGCATACTTAGCCCAACACCTGCCCAGCCCAGTCCTAGTAGCCCAATTCTGGGTGGACCGTGGATCATTTCGGTCCCATGATCCACTTGGCTACCAATCTTCTCGGCCGATACCTCGGCCCAATTCCAGATCATAAATCTCCCTCTCACATCTAATCTGAATATATTAAATATATATATATATATATATATATATTTATTTATTTATTAAATATACAAAGTAATTAAAATGTTCACTAAAGATATAAAAAAAAAAATTACGAAACTAAAGAACAGAGTCTGAGTTTTAAAACCAAACTCAAAATTTTAATTATTTATAAGAAAATCAAAGGGTATGAAATAGCATAAATCACTATTTCAACTACTAAATAGTAAAAATATTTATTACTTATCAAGCCTATATCTATAAAGGCCAAAAAATAAATAAAATAAAATAAAGTTATAGGTATCATTTTCCATATCATAAATATGGTTCCTTCTAGAATTTTCCCATAAATATGGTCATCTACAATATAGGCTATATATATAATTAATATGATCATTCACATGTGTTTTATGACATAAAAGTGATAATATTTTTTATACAATCATGCTAGACATCATGTTGAGTGCAAGAGTATCTCATCGATTAATCCAACTCATTGGCTGTTAAGAAAAGTATTGTTAGGTATGAAGTTTCTAAAATTCTTACTACACATCAATTGGAGAAAAAATTTCAAAATAAAGAAATTTGACTTATACTGTGTTTGGTTGGGAGATTTGAGGAGGGACTTGGAAAGAGAAATGGAAAATGTAGGTGAAATGTGAATAAAATATACCTATATTTCACCTAATTTCACACACCTTTTCCCTTTTCTTTTTCAAATTCCTCCTCAAATCCTTCAACCAAACATAGCGTTAAGAAAACCATCTTACTCATTTCTTTCTCACTTTCTCTCTTCTTTGTCACAAACTCTAATCACCAACCACCTTTTTTTCTTTTCTTTTTTTCTCTTTATCCTCTCTCTCTTCCATCATATCCACCAATAATAAGGATGCTGACATGGGGTTAGGAAAGAGAGTAGAGTGTTTTTATATAAGTAATTTGTAGGGATAGAGGTGACAGTATGGAAGCGCTTGGGAAGAGACTAGAGGGGTGGTAAGAGATAGTTAGAGAGGCGAGCAAGTGAGAATGGATTGGGATTCGTGATTACTTTGACCAAACATATTTCACTTGTACCAGTTACAAATAATGCTTGTATCAAGTGTACTTTTCACTTAAACTCAACAAATATGTTACGGTGGTGTAAAACGAGGTGCAAGGTGACAACAAAAGGGGTTGGAGTAGTTGGGGCAACTAGGATTTTAGTAGAAGGGGTGCAGGATGGAAAGTGACGGGGGAGAATGGGGGAGAAACTAAGGATGGTAAGAAAGTTGAGAGACTAAGGTTCCTCTAGAGTGAAATTTTCTTAAAATTTCCTAGAGTACTATATTGTGTGGTTGAGATTTACTGGCAAGTTACATCAGAAAAATTGATGTGACTTGCCAGTAAATCTCAACCACACAATGTAACACTCTAGGAAACTTTAGGGAAAAATCACTCTAGAGGATCCCAATTCGTGGATAATGGCCAATAGTTGAATGATTTGCTAGGGTAGAGAGAGGGGGGAAGAGATAATTTTGTCCCATCAAAAAAATGTCATGCCGTAAATATTTATTTCACTTGAAACATTTTTTGTGGTTCTAATTCGCACAAAAATAAATAAAACATAGAACAAAAAAGGCAAAACAAAACCTAACAGTCATTTGAAATTGTACTTTTAAGTCAGCTTTTAGGTTATAATAATACTCTTTTAACAGAATTGTATTTTGGAAACACAAGACATACAACTTTAGGTGCAAAAATTACAAATGTATTTCTAGCAAATCTTGGTTCTTAAATTCATGTTATTTCCATCAGCTATTTCAAGATTGTCATATGCTCGGTGTTTTATGCCTGAGAATTAGGTGCTTCGAAGTTTGTTTGCCCAACAATTACAAAAAAAAGGAAAAAAAGAAAAAGACAAGGTTTCATTAGAGTAGGATAAAATTGGAATTTTCAACCTCTTTTCCATAAAAAAATTCTTTTATTTTATTTTTCTGCCAAGAAATCACCTCAACAGTAAAGAAAAAGAGTAAACTGGTATATCTAAATAGCTATGTGAAAAAATGTGTTGGGTTTTCACCTTGAGGTAGCTTTTGAGACCTGTGGGCAATGAGGAGTCCCATTTTGATGATTTTGAATCGTATATAAAAGAAAAGAATTTAAGTCCATATGATAATCTTAGCAATTTCATTTTATCATGGTTGTTTCTAAAAAAATGGACAACAAATATATTTTGAAAATAGATCCTTTTTTTCTTTTTTTTTTTGAAACAAACACAATAAAATGAAAGAAGTTACAATTATTGAATTAACCTAATTATTTTATGAATAATATAAAATTTTATCAAATGAACGGTTCAAATTATTAAAACAACACGCTGTACATTGAACTTTAAGGAAACTCAACCCATGAAAAAATCATGAATTTTATTGCCAAGTTTTGTTCAAATTACTAAAATCAAGTTTATGAAACACTCAAAAGTTGTGTATATTAAAACAGAACAATAATCAAGTCGTGCAGTAGCAACGAAACTTCAATTGAAAATATGTGAACACTTAAAAATTTTATTAAAAAAAATATTTGACAAAACATTTAGAAAAATAAAATCAAAATAAATTTAATATATGTATATAATTATTTTAACACTTTCCAAATAAAATTTTAATCCAAACATGCAATAAAGATTAGAGAAAATTACACTTTATCCCCTCAATTATAAGTTGTTGTGACTTTATTGCATTCAACTAAAAATTATTACATTCCCTCTTAACTTTCCAGTTTGTTTCAACTTAATTTTTTAGTTAACATTTTGAAGTAGTGGTGGGCAACAATTGAACCACCTCAGCTGTAGTGGCGCTCCAGTGTGAACTTAGTTGAATCTCACATGAAACACTCAAGAAAGCTTGGGAACCCGGCTGGTGGGCAGTCAGGGACTCTTTAATACTTAAGTTAAAAAAAGTTTGAAAACAAGGGAGCAAGAGAGTATGTAAGAGTTGTTGTGTAGGTAATTGTGTACGGGTAAACTACCAATAGGTCCTACTTAGGAGACTTATTACCCAATAGGTCCTACTTTGAGACTTAGGCCTCGTTTGGGAACCCTCCATTTTAGCCAAAAAGTCAAAAAGTTACTAAATTAGCCAAAAAGCCAACAACCCATACCAAAAAGTCAAAGATTCTCTTTTCTCTCTACTTTTTGCACATCTTTTCGTAAAAAGCCAAAAAGTCATCCCAAACATACTAGTTTTTTTTAGCTCATATTTTAGCCAAATAGCCAAAAAGTTACTAAATTAGCCTGTTCCCAAACGGGGCCTTATTACCCATTAAGTCCTATTTGATATAATTTATTAAGTGATAAAGACAAATTTTATCAGTCTTTTTTTTTTATGAATAATTTTATAGTGATAAATTTATCAGTCTCTTTTTTTATGAATAATTTTTTAGTGATAAATTTATCACTCTCTTATTTTTATAGTGTTAAATTTATTAGTTAGGACCTGTAGGTAAATAAGTCTAGTGAATAGGACTAATTGGTAAGTACCCCAATTGTGTACCTTATCCTTTGAGTAATATTAAATTTATGCTCCCTCTCATAGCCGTTGAAGGCGAGTGTGGTCCCCTACCACTCTCCACATAAACCCCACTTTGTGTGGATTGTGCTCCTTCTGTGAAGATTTAGAGGAGTGAGTGGCCCAAGAAGTGGTAGGATCGAATTCCTAGGACCCAGTGATATCGCGTATAGATTAGACCCAAAAAAATTATAGTAATCTATAAAACCTTACAAAACGGAATTAAGGTTTATACCTTCAAGATCTGTCTGGTTTGATCTTGTTTAAATCACGAACAGAAGATTGTAGCTGATGAATTTCAAACTCGGTTGCACCTTACGATCTTCTACCGCATTCCTTCATTATGCTTGATACCACTAAAGAATTATAATTGCACTTCCATCTTAATCTCCAAATTATATTTCGAGATCCACATTATTAAATGATTATTTATCTCCCCACGTTAAGAATATTAATACCTGTCAATTAAATAAATTACTGACAATTAAATTTAATCAACTTCATAATATTTCTTAAGACCTTCCACTTAACTTATTTGATATGTCGGATGCAAAATCTACCTATAGTATAGCGGCTCGGATTAAGACCCGACTTTTTTCATTCGTTGATTCGGGATCCGATACTCATTGTTGTTGTTCATACTCCTTGTTGTCTTGTTATTGTTTGGGATTAGTTGTTTGGAGTTGTTGGTAGTGTTTTGAACAGGTTGGGAGTTAGTGTTTCAGAGGAATTTCTGTCAGTTTATTGTTGAGTTTACTTGAGCGGTCATTCCTTTGCTCAAGCAGTCTTTTGTTTCTTCCAGAAATTATGTTGTACATCTGAACTTCTAGGAGTGGGGTGTTCTTCACTCGAGCCGTGGTTGGGTTGCTTAAGCAGTATTCTATATTTGATACTCGAACGGTATTTCCTTCACTCGAGTGGTATCTTTATAGGTTTGAAATTTTGAAGAGGGTTCATTCTTCGCTCGAGCAATGGTTAGCTCGCTCAAGCGATCTACTTTGCAGGGTTAGGGTTCTGGGGATTTGGTTTCTTCACTCGAGCCTTGGTTTGGTCGCTCAAGTGGTGTCTTATATCTGATGCTCAAGCGGTGTTTTGGTCGCTCAAGCGGTCTATGCGTATAAAGGTATGGGGAAATGATATTTTCTTTCACTTTTTGATCTCTCTCTCTCTCTCTCTAAAAGGTTTCTTTATCAGATTTCTTCACTGTCTCTCTCATTCATGCTTAAATATTCCCTTACACCTAAACCCTTGAATCTTGTGACCTTGGTGCTTTGAGATAAAAGGTAGAGCGCGTAAAGGTGGTTGCTTTAATCTGAACAACTTCAAGATCCGACTCCATTGATTTTGGGGTTGTCCTTCCTCTCTCTTTCTTCTTTGAGGTATGGATTTCTTTAACCTCATAGTATGATATTTAGCTTTGTTATGTGCTTCTTGAATAGTGTAGCATTTTGAGATATTCGAGTTCGATTTGGTTTTGATATGGGTTTGAAATGAATTGTAAAAGAGGGGTTTAGGGATGGGTTATTTTGAAAGGTTTTGATTATGGGTATGTTGATGCAAAGGGTTGAAATCTTGGAAACCTCTCTTTAAAATGGGTTCTTGAAAGGAACATATATATTGTTTTGAAAATCTTGGAAATGATTGGTTTTGAGTAAGAATGAGAATGATGAGAAATGTTTGGATCCTCGTTGAGTTGGAAAAAAGGAGATGGAACATGTATTGTTACTCCTATCTTGAAATTTTGGAAATTTATATCAATTTACTTAAATTATCTTTGGAATAGAAATATCTGTTTTGGGCAATCAGCAGAGGATAATTTTGATTGTTGTAGAAATTGCATAAGGATTAGGTTAATTGAAACCAATTTCTTATACATCTTGCATTCAACATCGTTTCATATTATCACATTGAAAATCTACCATTTTGAGGAAAATAGGTGAATACCATGGTGAATCTAGTTAGAGGATGTCGTTGTGGGTATCTATGTTGGCCTGAGTATCCTTGGTGAAAGTCTAGAAACCCGAGCGGTTCGATGTCGATCCTTCCAGTTAGTACCGGTAAAATGATTTTGGTAGTACTTGTAGAGCCTACGGGCAGACATGTACCTAGAGATTCCTAATATTGTATATCCATTGCCCTGTTTTCTGAATTAAAAGTATCGATTTATGATTGATTTATAAACATGGCATTGCATTGGTTTAAAAGATGAAAATGTAACGTTTTGGAAAATGGCATTCATATACATTCACCGTATGATATAGTTAAGCATCATATTGTATGTTAAATTAAACTCTACTGGGTTTTAGCTTACCCTATGTAGAAACTAACTTTCATATACTGATGGTATACCTCCACCAAGAACTTAGCTTGGGAGGATCATGGAACTAAAGGCGCATTTATTTACTATAATTGTAAATATCTTTTGTACAAGCCTTAGGCTTTTCTTGTATTGGGCTTGGCCCACGTTTGTTGTAACCAAGTACCATATTGGAAATATGTAAGCTATTAGAGTAAGGACTTCTCCTTTCTTATTTTGTTCTATGTATTTTTCGTCACATGCTATAGATTCATAGCTTAGGGTTACTGAATGTATTAATGCATGTGATGTTATCTTTGTAATACATTAAAGGAATTAATGAAAGAGAGAATGTTTTGGAAATATTGTCTTGATGAATGAGTAAATCTGATAAGTAACTGTATGTATATCGATGAGTTAGGAGATTGTCTATTGTTATAAAATGGGGGTGTTACAATTGGTATCAGAGCTCACCAAGTTTAAATACTTTGAGCTCGTCGGACGTGGTTAATACCACAATGGGTTTGTCTCACTAGACAAGTAATAGACGTTGTTAGGTTTTTGTAATTGGTAATCCTACTTGACAAAACTTCTTTCAGTTGTAATTTTATTTGCCCTTATGTTTCAGTGAGGATGTGAGTATTTATATGTGAATCTAACCCAAATTGTACCTATGAAAAAAAGTTTGTGATCTTGAAACTTTCCTGTTTGCTACTTCGTTAACTATGTATGGGAAAGCCAAAGTAGTTTGACCGCTCAAGCGGTCATTTGTGCGCTCGAGCGATGAATGGCATCATCTAGTACTTTTGCAGAGCGCCTAAACTTCTAGGAAGCGAGTTTTACTGTTGGAGCAGTGAAAGTTGTGCTTGAGTGATTAGCCTATATGTTTTGACACTACTCCAGTGGTGAAGTGTGCACTTGAGGGATCGTCACGGCTCTGTTTTCTATAAAGTACGTAGTTTGTTGTTTTTAGGGTTTAAGTCATCCAGAATCTTAGAGAGAAAGAAAATACAAAGTGTTTTCTATTAGAGGCTCTTTTATATGAGTTCCTTGGTATATAAAAGGTGATCGATTGATCAACGAACTACAGATTATCAAACATCAAGGGTTGTTCTTATTATTTCGTTCACAAAAGAGAAAAGTGTCCTTCGGTGGATTCCAGAAAACTTGGGCCTGAATTTTGGTGGATTCTAGAGTGTCTCATCATCATGGATTCGACATCGGCGTTGTGGATTCAATGTTGGGCAAGACAATTCCGAGGTAAAGATGATAGTGGAAGAGCACATCGGGGTCAGTTCAATTCGGGTGTGGATTCGCTAGGTAATTAAGAGTACACTTATGTAATTCCTTTTTATCTTCTTAGTGGTTTGTTTTGTGTCTTTGGCCCGTGATTTTTCATCACAATTGGAGGCGCTCCAATTTCACATTAAATCGTTATGTCGATTTGTCTTTGATTGTTCGATTGGGATTGTTATTTACTGTTTAAAATTAAAACATAATCACAAATCAATATCTTGGGAATTTTAGATTTTTCAGACGCATAGTTGGTATGTGTAGACACCCCATTTTTGACCGACCTTAAGACTCAGACGTCGCCGATTGAGCGCTCGGTGATGATGCATATTGTGCTCGTTCTGAGGTCACAAAGTCTCGGCTGAGAGCCTTGCCTCCGGACTTCGGGACTCTTTTGTGCTTTGCCTCGGTTTGCGAACCAGGTCCTGTTTTTCCTGTTTTCTATTTCCGGAGGGAGGGAGAGGTCTCGTAGACCATCTCTCAGTGGCCGTAGGCTACGTTTCGTGGTCGTAGGCCATTTTTCCCATTTGGAGCCCAGTTTTCGGTTTTCGGAGTTGTCGGCCGTGTGCCTCGGTTCGGGATCGCTTAACTACCTCTGTTTGCTCCGGTTTTGACACACACCTTGTTTCCTCTCCTTAGAGGGACACTGTGGCCCGGGAGACCACCTTTGTGGTCGCACGCCACCTCCGGTGCTTAATAGTCAGTTTTAGGGGCCCCCGGCTGCGCGTTTTGGCCCCCGAACCTTCGTTTCGCATCGGTGTGGGTTCATTTTTGGCATGGACCCTAGTTTCATTGTTTGGAAGGTAGTACGGAGGTGGGAGACCAGCAATTATCTTGGAGACCACCTCTTCTCCCGCTGGCCGGTTTTCTTGTCAGGAAGTTGGTCTCCTTGGCTTTTGAGCCACAATTTCTGGTCTCTCATACCACCATTGAGTTGCATTCACCTGGGAGACCACCAATATGGGTAGGCCGACCACCATTTCAGCTTGAACCTTTTGACCCCTGGTCACCCGACCAGGGGAGGTGGTCGACCGACCACCTGAACTGGTCGGCCAGCTTCCTGCTTTTTTGTCTCACTGAGTGTGTTTCAGTTGTGCCAGCTGGGAGCCATTTGTTGCATCCTCCATACACATGTATGGAGGATGTTTATTCTTGGTTTAAAGCTTCCAAGAGAAGCTTTGGCCCCTCTTCTCTATAAAGGAAGGCCTTCCCTTCACTTGCAAGGGTTCAGAAAATCTCTAAGGCATACATACACTCTCCCTTTGTATCTCTCCTATTAGGCCTTGAAAGTGTAAGGTTCTTGGCCCCATTGCACTACACCTCCTAACCTAACCTCTCCATCATCCATCTAAGCATCTTGGAGCTTATTTTCAGAGGTTGAAGAGTTCCTATTTTGGTCCAGAAACTGCTGGCCTTCTTCTCTACAAGGGTAAGTCTCTATTTCCCTCTTTGTAGCCGTATTTTGCTTCATAGTTTAGCTCTATTTGCAAGCATATTTAGGCTTTGTCATAAACTGAAAAAAGATTTTTTTGAGCTTCTAAACATGTTTGTTTAAGGCCATTTTTCTGTTTGGGGTCATGTACCCCCTTGCATGCTTCATTTCCTCTTGTTTTGAGCTATGCATTAGAGCATTTGTGTTGGCCTTGGTTTGGCCTTTTAGCCACTGAAATCCAGGATTTTCAGTGGCTAACATGTGTTTTTGAGCCTCAAAATCAGAGAGGGGTGACCCTCTCACCCCTTGTTTTGTTACTAGCTTTGTTGGCCTTACAAAGGAGCCCCTATTTGCATGTTTCAAAGCCATGTTTCAGGCCACTTTTTGTGAGTTTTGTGACCTGCATAGGCTTTCTAGAGCCCTTTTTTCCATGTTGAATGTTTATTATGCATATGTAGAGTAATCCTCTTCAAGGCCTTCCAAAGGGGCCTTTACTTGCATGCTTCCTAGACTCATTTCAGGCCCTTTTCAGTGAGTTTTAGGGTCCTCATAACCTCTTTCAAGAGGTAGTTTTGCCATTTTGTGTGTCCATCATACATGTGTAGAACAACCCTCTCATTGGCCTTTCAAAGGAACACTTCATTCTAACATGTGTTGACTGAGTTTCAGTGGGTTTTTGGTCATATTTTGGCATGCCATGTTTCTGTTTTTGGCTGGTTTGGTGAGCTCTCATGTGCTTCATATAGTTGTAGTGCAAATCATGGTTCACTAGCTTTTTGCATGATCTTTTGGCCCTTAATTCTAGCACTTTTTGGCCATGCCTTAACTGATTTTGTGCATATTTTGGACTGCCTTAGCTCTGTTTTTGGGTCTCATGGTCGAATGATGTTTGTTTTGCATGCTTGTAGTTCAATGTCCATGCTTAGTTTTGAGTTTCGAGGTCTATTACATGCATATACTGAGGTGTTTTCATGTTTTGGGGCCATTGCATATCATATTTCAGAGCTTACATATATGCCATATTCCCATGATTTTCACTCTTTAAATGTGTTTGAGAGTTAGGCTTGTATGCCTTGTTTTCGGACCATTGAATGAGCTTCATTTCTTTGCATTTTGAGCCATCATTTTAGGCCATTTTCCCACTGTCTTGGACCTGCCTAGGGTCTGTTTGGGGCTGGTCTTGCCATTTGTGCATCACTTTGTGTACCTCTAGTGTAACCCGCTTCACTAGTTTCGGTATTCGAGCCATCTTGCATGCATTGTGTGACATATTTGCATGATTCGAGACCATTGTACATTATGTTTCAGAGCTGGAAAATGTGTGTTTGCATGTCATACTTCATCCTTTGCCATGCTTAGTTAGAGTTGCATGTTGTGCCTTAGGATCGGTCCTTTGCATCCGTGCATGTTTGCATGTATTTCGGTTGTCTCATTTCCATCATATGGCCACTGATGTGAGTGTGGCTGAGGTCCACTCATATTGGTGTAAGTCCATCTTGCATTTGTATATGCCATTTAGTTCATGTGCGCATGATAGTCTTCGTAAGTGCATTGTGTATGCCATGTTATGTCACGTACATTGTGTATGCCATTTTAGCCCATAGCATTGCGTATGCTAGGTTGCATGTTAGTCGCATTATGTATGCCATCTCA
Organism: Camellia japonica; assembly: GCA_030407325.1. Lineage (NCBI taxonomy): Eukaryota > Viridiplantae > Streptophyta > Magnoliopsida > Ericales > Theaceae > Camellia > Camellia japonica. The sequence goes on along the minus strand of JAPPVO010000017.1, from coordinate 76,576,843 downwards.
TTGCTTTGTGTTTGGAGTAGGGTTAGTCCAAACACGGGAAACGAGGGACGTTTCGTACTCAAAGTGACGAAACGTGTCTCAATTCCCGGTCGCCGACACTCCGGATTACCCATGATGGAGTTTAGGCCTTGTTATGTTTATATGTACATTCACTTCACATTGAGTCGTGCAATTCGACTCCTCGGCCATCATGCATCGAGATGCGTGATTGGTGGCACGAGGATCGAGGTCTACACTCCCTAGAGCTGTGCAATGAGGGAGAGTGGTCATGCACATGTTGAAAATACTTTGCCATGCCCCTTTCTTGCTCTCTGTTGCAGCAAATCGGAATCCAGCAGCAAAAACTAGTCAGCAGCCTTCGGAAGCTTTGTACAGTTCTAGGACCAATTGCAAAACAGAGGCAAATCGGGGCATCGCAAGGAATTTCCCGACAAAGCGACCGAGCACGCATGCATCTTTCATCATTCGGAACAAGAGCTGAGGCAGTCCATTTTATAGCTTGCATGCTAGTTTATTCGCTTTCCTAGTTAATTTGTTAATTAATTAGGGTTTTGTAATATTTAATTAGCTAGAGTAGTTAATTATTATTCGGACTGTATTATTTATTCGGACCCTCCGAGAGGGCAATTTGTAATAAGTGTGTGTGCGTGTGATGTATGTCTTCCAACCCCACGTCTTTCTCCCTTTTATTTACCAGCTTATGATGGTTAGTTTAGGGCGTTTCAATTAGCATACTTATGCTCGCATGTTTGCATTCATTCTGTCTTGCATGCACCGGGCTCGGCGCATACTAACTGCATATTTCAATTCCAAGTTGAATATGTTATCTGTTGCATTTCATATGCCATGTTTAGAATAGCCGAGCCTATCTTAGTTGCATTTTGCATGTGTTGCATTAGCATCTTAACATGAACTAGGATCATGCATTGATTCTAACTAGTTTCTGTTTTGGCTTGGAGTACTCGGTAAGTTTTATGCTTTAGCATCCTTGCATGCGTGTGAGTGACTGCCATGATAGCATGCTTACCATGAGGCTAGTGCTTATGTGATATAACTGCCTGAATGCCTGTGGGTGAAGGTTGGTTATTGAATTGGAACAATTCATTGATTGCGAGTTTTAAGCCCACTAGATAGTGGCAAATCACCATGTTTTCTAAGCCCACTGAGGGTGGCAAAATCCGCATTTTAGCCTACTTGCGAGTAGCAAACCGCTTTCAAAAACAAACATGAAATGTTTTGTTCCAACTCAGGCGATCCAGTCTATACTTGTATGCTGTGCGCATCACATAGTAATTCTAGGCTAATAACCGGAATAAGAACATAATGTTTTCAAAACTGATATCATGGTTAGTAGAGGCCGATCTTTGATCGGGCGAGCGGGGGTGCTCACGAAGTGACCTTCCCCAATCGTACCCAAGTTCCCGAGCCGAGGCAACTTTGGTGATGACGGACACGTGGCCTTAGGCAACGAGTCATGATTTCCTAAATTCCCCAAAATAAATATTTAGGTGGCGACTCTGTATCTGGCAAAGCAGTCCATGTTTGGCACTTCTTTCAAAAAAATCTATTTTCAAAAAACGATTTGCCAAATTTGGACTCTTTGATGATTCATCGGTCTTGCATTGTACTCTGCGAGATTAGATACAGGACCATGACATTGAGTCCTGAACTGTAGTGAGCCCAATGAACAAAACGGGATTCCCTCCCGGGACGTTCGGGGACGTCTACAGTTTCTGGCGACTCTGCTGGGAGTTAGAGAACTTGACTCGAACTCATGATATCTGGTTTTAACTACGCTTATGTGTTTCTTTGCATTGCATTTGCATTGGTGCGCATAGGACATCGTGTTTGCCATATGCTATTCCTGAACGGTTTGCTGGAGGCTCGCTTCGAGAAGCGTGCCATAAGGCTGACCGGTTGCGGGCTCTGCCACGATGGAAACACAAACCCCGGTTTTTACCGGGGCACCCTTTTTGACCATTCGACCTAGTGCATATTCGGAATCCATAGTGACCATTCCAAGCTAGGACAGGTTGCTTACCTGATTATAGGTTGTTTGAAACCGCTGTGTGCATAGTGAAACCCTAGCTCCTGACAGAATAGAACAGGGAAACCTTACCCTAACATAGGGGTGTTTTGGCTCTCACTTGTTTGCTATGTGCTTTTAGAGTGCGTCTCTACAGGAATGCATGTATCAGTTTACAAGTTTGGGTATCAGGCCTGCGGGCACCAGTTCAGTATTTTGGGAATCAGTTATCTGGGTATCAGATTCAGTTTTGGGGGCAGTGATTTGGGAACAATGATCAGTATTTGAGAACAGTGTATTCAGCTTATCAACTGTGTGTTGTGATGCCCAACTGTGTGTTGTGTGTTTATTTACGCTGTTATGCTGTCCGTTTGTCTGGTTGTTTATTTCCTTATTATTGCTTTATTTATCTTTTTGCTAGGTAGTTTAGCACAATTGCTTCAGACCAAGCAGATATTCCCCAAGCACTCTGGACTAGAGGTCGCCGACTCAATCGATCTGAGGATCTGGTCGACGGACAACCAGTGTTTTATTCCTTACCCCCGGTTATCAGACGGAGGTCGAGAAAACGCAGTGTATCCGAGCAGAGATTGCCAGATCAGTGGACTTTGAACAGTCAGGTTGAGCTTCCCGAGGCTACTCCAGAGATAGACCTACCGGTAGTTCAGATAGATCAGGGCAGTATGGCAGGAACGACAGGAGTTGAGGAAATGATGCGTCAGATGCAGGAGACCATGAGAGCCATGCAGCAGGACGCTGTTCGTCGAGATGAATTTGCCAAACAACAGGCCGAGATCATGGCCCAGCAGGCAGAGTTAATTGCCAGGCTGCAACAACAAACCGGGCATCTGCTTCACACCAAGCTCCTCCCCCACCAGGAGTTCCAGCGCCCGGGGAGGCACCAAATGTCCAGGGAGATACGGATATTCCGACAGGGCCGGCTCCGCCCCCGATTCTACCTCAACTATCTAAGGCACCTACGCCTGTCAATCAACCGGACTCTCCCTTTGAGTTCGAGGTGGACCATACAGCGTTAAAGTTGAGCAAGCTTGAGAAGTTGTTCAAGAAATCCCAAGGGGTAAAGTCCATCCCAGACATTGAGGACGGGTACACTGACGTGGCTGTGACGCTGCCAGATAGGTTCAAAATGCCACAAATCGACCGCTTTGACGGATCTGGGGATCCCATGGTGCATCTCCGGTTGTTCTCAGATATACTACGGCCGATGGGCCTCACCAGACCGCAGAAGCTTTCATTATTCGGCCGGACCCTGTCGGGTGTGGCCGCTATCTGGTACGCAAAATTAGAAGACGATGTTAAGCGGAACTGGGATGAGATGGCCGAGGCTTTCATTGCACAGTACTCCTATAACACGCAAATCGAGATTACAACCCGTGATCTTGAGACAACAAGGCAGGAGCCTAAGGAGAGCTTTTCGGAGTTCGTAGCCAGGTGGAGGGCGAAGGCCTCAATGATGACCCTAAGGCCTACTGATAAAGATCAAATCCGGATGATTGTGCGCAATCTCCAGCCTAAGCTGATGCAGAAAATGATCGTGCTCCCTTTCCCTACCTTTTCAGATTTGCATGAGATGGGAGTACAGATTGAGGATGCCTTGAAGCAGGGCTTGATTGATAATGACAGAGAGCAACCCAGAAGAACCTTCAACCGCAACAACAATACAGGCACCAGCAATGCCGCAAATGCTAGAGCTTCAGAAGTAAGCATGGTCACCACCATTCCCCCTCCAAGACCCATGGCAGCTACACCTTTCTCCGGCGCGTCCGGAAGCAACACACAAACCACCAAATACCAACCTCGAGGCCAGAGAACCTTCACCCCATTATATATGCCCCTGTCCAAGGCTCTAGGGGTATTAATCAGGAAAGGGCACTTAAAGCCCCTGGAGCCGAGGCCATTGCCAAATCCACTCCCTCCCTCTCATAACCCAGCAAAATACTGCGCATATCACCAACAACATGGTCACGACACTGACCAATGTTTTAGATTGCGTCATGAGATTCAAGATCTCGTTGACAAGCAGGTGATTGTGCCTCCAGAAAAACCCAATGTCACAACAAACCCTCTCCCACCGCACAACCAAGCTCCCCCCCAAACGTATCAACTTTATCCAGACTGGGGTCGTGTCTTACGATCCTAGCATATATATCACCGTCCCACCTACCCAAGCCGGAGGTGCTCCTTCCTGACTGCACTGACTTGTGCATGTTGGACATCTCCAGAACCCAACCCGAACCAATGGTGGTGACTGTCGAAGACAGAACAGGGAGATTTCAGGGAGAATGGGATTGTTGAGTCAGAATCTGAGGAATCTGGGAGTTTTGCTGAGGAGGTATACAGTCCGAGTGACTACATTCTATCAGTAGGCCAGGTTGGGCCAAATGTGGAATTGGCAGGGGCAGAGCTTTGTGTGATACAGGGGGATGAATCTGGTCAGAGGATAGATGACTTGGCAGCTGTGGAAGGGGACTTTGCTAACCTCCAATTTTTCAATGAACAAGATCCAGAGGGCATGGTAGTCAACTGGTCAGATTTTGAGGAGTCAGCAGAGGTCACCGGGTGGCTTGATGACCTACCAGATGTTGTCGACGAAACTCAGTTGGAACGGGGCCCGGCAGGGGCAAGAACATCAGTTGTGGCCGGAAGGGCCGGAAATCAGAATGCATCGCCGGAGAGCGCCGGTGCTAAGAATTTCGCTCAGGACTTGGGCATTGTGAATGCGGGAAGTGTTGAACAGCCAGCTGTACTGACGCAGTTGGAACAAGAAAGGTTCGGGGATTCTGAGAGAATCAGGAAAGCTAAGGCCCCTGAGGGGACTGAAAGTGCTGTGTGCACGAGGATAGAGAATGCTGCGAGCATGTGGACGGAAAGTACTGCGAGTACAATTGTACCGGAGCCGGACAGGTGTCTGTCGGCTGCCGACGGAATGTGGTGGGAAGACGATGATCTATGTCTTGCCCACACGGATGAGGATTGGGGGAGCAACCAGCCAGACGATACCTGGTACATCGGCGAAGTCGATCATATGACTAGAAGCGGGCGGTATTTCAAGCCCCCACATCTAGATCAGCCAGAGGCGTCTGGGAAAGATAAGGAGGCGGAGAAACAGAAAGAGAAGCAACTCGAAGAAGAGGCTGTACTGAAGCAGTTGAAAAAGATACAGGCAGACATCTCCATCTGGGGACTACTTATGGCATCACGAGTGCATCGACAAGCTGTCTTATCAGCCATGGACAAGGCCAAGCTCTCAATAGACACCACGCCCGAACAGATGGTGGACTTAGTTTTTCCGGGAGGGGCTACCCCGATGTTGACTTTCTCCGACAAAGAATTGCCACCTGAGGGTGCGAACCATAACAAGCCACTCTACATCTCTGTGAAGTGCAGAAACAAATGGATACCTATCGTGCTTGTCGACACAGGGTCCGCCATCAATGTGTGCCCGGCAAGGACTGCATATGCAATCGGTTTAAAGACCGCGAACTTTGTACCGACAGCCCAGGTGATTCGGGCATATGATAACACAAGCAGAGAAGTAATAGGGACAGTGAAAATTCAGACCAAGGTTGGTGTGGACGCGCCCCGAGGGACTTATGCTACCACAGTTCGGACTCGTTTTAGTTACGGTTCTAAATCTGAACCAAGGAGTCCAAATCTGGCAAATCGTTTTGAGAAACAGATTTTTTGAAAGAAGTGCCAAACATGGACTGCTTTACCAGATACAGAGTCGCCACCTAAATATTTTTTAATGGGAGAATTTAGGAAACCCTGACTCGGTGCCAAAGGCCACATGTCCGTCATCACCAAAGTTGCCTCGGCTCGGGAACTTGGGTACGATTGGGGAAGGTCAGCTATGAGCAACCCCTCTCGCCCGATCCGAAGATCGGCCTCTACTAACCATGATATCCAATTTTGAAAACGTTATGTGTTCTTGTTCCGGTTATTAGCTAGAATTACTATGTGATGCGCACAGCAAAACAAGTATAGACTAGATCGCCTAATTTGGAAATAAAGCATTGCATATCCGTTTGTTTGGAAATGTTTTGAAATTTACTACTCGTAAGTAGGCTAAAATACGGCTTTCAGTGAGTTGTTCCAACTCAAACAATCCAACCTTCACCCACAGGCATTCAGGCAGTTTATATCACATAAGCATCTAGCCACATGGTAAGCATGCTGTCATGTTAACATTCTCACTCATGCGAGATGCTAAAGCATAAAATACTTACAGTGCACTTCGTGCCAAAACAGTAAACTAGTTAGCCAACATGCGTGACCCTAGTTCATGTTAAATGGCTAATGCAACGCATACAGAATGTCGCTAGGATAGGCTCGGCTAATCTAAGAATGACATGCGAAAATGCACAAGTAGCATGTATTCAAGTTAGATTTGAAATACTTATGTAGTTAGCATGATGCGCCGAGCCCGGTGCATGCAAGACAAATGAATGGATGCACGCATGCATAGCATAAGGTATGCTAATTTAAATATGCCCTAATACTAACCATCAAAAGCAGGTAAGTAAAAGGGAGAAAGAAGTGGGGGTTTGGAAGACATGCACACACGCACCCACACTTATTACAAATTCGCCCTCACTCGGAGGGACTAAAAGAATAATACAAATTAATTAACCTACAAGCAAATTAATTATTACAAACCACCTAATATAATTGAATATAATTAAGCAGTAAACAATAGCCTCGGGAAGAGGGTCCAATGTGCGCGTGCTCGGGTTTGCTCGGAAATCCAATGCCATGCACAAGATGCCTCTGCTTTGGCTATTATCCTCCTCTGAAGACTGCACAAGTCCCAAGGTTGCTTCTCTGAGTGCTGTAGAACACCACCGGCTGAAGGGATTGGTCGCCGGCCATGTATAATGGTCACCGGCCACAAAATACTCCATCGGCCAACAATGGATGGCCGGTCGGCACTGAAGATGGCCGGCCGGCCAAATCTTCCTGCAAAAACTGGTTTGACAGCAGCAGAGGACAGAACTTGGCATGGCAATGCATTTCAAGCGATATATGCACCAACCACACTCCTTATCATGTGTATGACTCAAAGGAGGATGGGCCTCGATTCTCGGACCACCAATCGTGCATTTCCATGCATGATGGCCCAAAGAATCAAGTGTGCATTTTTGATATGGAATGCAATGCACATAATCAAGCAAATTGAACTCAACCTCTATCACAAGCAATTCAAGAGGTAAAGCATGCATGCCAATGTAATGCAATCCTAAGCATGCTGACTAGTATGCAACATGGACAATGCTAAGAAGCATACAAGGCATACAATGGTCATGCAAGACATAAGGCATGAGACAATGCAACTAACAAGTATGCAAGGCATAATGTGGGTGTTCAAGCATGCAAGCAAGCATGTGACTTCATTCAATCATGCAACTCCAATCATACAATAACACACAAATATGCAACAACATACAAGGTGGGCATACAACAACATGCAAAGGGGTGGTCTTAAACTAACATGGATAGCTTGCAAGCATGCCAAAATCAATGGCCAATGCCAAGGAAATGAAGACTAATGTGCACACAAACATGCATGCAAATAGGCCAACACTTAAGCACGAAACAAGCAACTTTTAAGCACACTTAAAAGAGACCAAACATGGACAATTAGCATGCATAGAAAGCTCTGAAAATCATGTTAAAATGGTGCCAAACCAAGCCAACAAGACAAGCATAAGCATGTAATTAGAGGTCCAAAACTCAAGGCAAGCTAAGGAGGTATTGAACTACCCTTAGCAAAACCAGACATGGCATGAATTGAATGACCAAAATCAGAGGTTTAGGATGTTGAAACATAACTAAAAACACAATGACATGGCATCCTAGGGGCCTAAACAAGATGGCATGCATGAAGTCCTAAACATGGAGCATGAGATGACAACCTTATGAAACATTAAAGGGACATCAAATGCAAGCATATAAGCACATCATGAGGTCTGAAATAACATACTAAGTGATTCCAAACCACTGAAACAGAGCAAGGATGGCATGCTAGAGGGGCCAATGCTTAAGGCATACAAGAGGGATTGCATGGTAGCTATATAAAGCAAATCATGGATGACCCAAACAACCAAAAATAGTCCTCGAGCACACTAAAATATGCATAAAAGCTTCACAAAGCTTGGCCAAAATACATGAGCATGGTAGTCTAAATGCTATGCATGTATTGAGGCAAATCATGGCATTACAAGGCATGTATGCTAAGCAAGCATGGTGTACCAAAACCAACTAAACACAATGCTATATTATGACATAATAAGCATGAAAATCAGTCAAGCCATAGCCAACATGAACCTAAACATGGTGCTCACTAAAGAGGCAAAAATGGCCCTTTTCAAGGACAACAAGGAGAGGGGGTGGCCCTCTCCTTCCTAGGACCTCAAGGCACCATCCTCACCTCTGAAATCCCTCAAGATTTCAGTGGTGAGGAGGCCCAAACTCAATGGTCCCGGAGCTCAACCAAAATGGCACAAAACAAAGGCCAAACAAGCCTTAAGAGGGGTCAAACAACCCCAAAGCTTAAAACACCCTTAACAAACTATTTAGAGCAGAAAAAAATAAGACTTTTATATGTTATATGCTAAGCTCAAAAACAGATGCAAGATAGGCTAAAAAGCTTTTCAAAAAAGGGGTAAAAAGGGACAAAAGTCTTACCCTTGTAGACCCTCTTCACAAACAATGTTCCAGCAGCTCTTTTGGTTCCAAACTAGTCCAAAAGCTTGAAGGAAAGACCTCTGGTACCTCAGCAACCAAGAAAATGTGTGATGGTGGGTGTTTGTGCACAAAAATGAGACTAAACACACACTAAACACAAGAGAGAGAGAGAGAGAGATATAGAGATAGAGGATATATGTAAACCCTAACCCTAAAGCTCAAGCTCTGAAAATGTTGTCTAAGTTGTCTAACCTTTCAACAAGAGAGAAGAGGCTCCCTCTTATAGACAATTAGTCTTGTAAAGCTTCCAAAGGAAGCTAAAAAGAGGGAAATCCCTCCATACACATGTATGGAGGGGGTGAAAGTGCATGCCAGCTGCACAAAAATATCTGCAAAAGTAGATGCACAGTAGTCGGCCGGCCAAAAATGCAATTGACCAAAGAAAGATAGACGGCCGGCCATCTATAGTGCCGGCCGGCCAAACATTTGGCCGGTGGCAACAAAACACAGCCGGTGGCCTCAAGCCATGGCCGGTGATGGGTGGGGATGGTCAACAAGCCCTACCCTGCCCCTCAAAGGCAAAACACAAGTGTTTGGTGCAAAACCAGACACAAAACAGTCGAGTCGAGAGATCCTGAGGCAAGGCGCGTAGCTGAGACCTCCGGGAACTCAAGACGAACACAAACATGGATGATCACCGAGTGTTCAAGCGGTGACATCCAAGTCTTGAGGACGGTCAAAAATGGGGTGTCTACAGTTGGGCCGGGACAGCATGAGGTAGACTTTCACGTCTTAGAAGTTCCTGCGACCTTCAATCTACTTTTGGGGCGGCCGTGGTTGCACCAAGTAAAGGCAGTTTCGTCCACCTTGCATCAGATGGTGAAATACCCCCAGGGGAAGGGAGTAGCCATCGTTGTTGGAAATTCGTCGATCCATCCACCGCCAGAAGTATCTATGCCAGTTTTGGAAATTGAGCACGGTATAGAGGGTGTATTCATGTCGGGTTTTACCCTGGCTGAGGCCCGAGTCGTGCAGAACATCTTAGCTGTTAATGAGGGGGTGTATGTTAGCGCACAATCAGTATACCCCATGAATAAGCTTTAACACATCCCCGGGATGGGATTGGAAAAGAGCGGCCGGAAGGGTGTTGCAGCGTTGGCCGAAGTGCCACACAACCCATACACCTTTGGCTTGGGTTATCTGCCCACCAAAGAGGATTGGATAAGGAAAGGTAAGGAGATGGCCGGGAGAGCCAGAGCGAAGGAGGCGGGGAAGCCTTTTGAGCTAATGCACCAACCCATCCAGGGTACCCTAAATGGATGCTTTGTCCGGGAGGGGGAGGACTTTCCATTTTGTGGCTTCCCAGAGCCGTGGATAAACGAAGAGAAGCGCCGTGTGCCAGGGTTTGAGATTTTCTTTGACCTACAGTTATCCAGGGATGACGTTGCCGAAGAGTAGACGAACCCATTAGCTGAGGCTGAGCAGAGCAAGAAAGTGGAGTCTAAGGACGCCGAAAGTGAAATGGAGGTAGCGCTGGCGTGTCTACTTTCAGATCCTCCGATCGAACAGAAGTGCTTGGGGGATAACTTCTCCGTATACGTGATCAAGAATGAAACGGCTGCGGGCCTACCAACAAACATTTTGGATGCATCTATCGCACCCTCTCTCATTTGGTAGTATAAAGAGGGATTTTTGTCAAGCAGCACCGGGTCAGGTAGTGAGCCGGAATCTGATTCCTCCGAGTCTGTTGAGTCGGAATCAGGTTCCAGCTCGACTGAGTCTGAGTTCGGTATTCTAGGGGGTGATAACCCGGATACCACAGTCCTGTCCAGGTCGTCTTTTTCTTTCTCTTTTGAGTCTGTTGTAACCGAAGAATCGGACGATTTGGATGTGCTTAATGAGAATGATGTGGCTGTGGTTTCTGAGTACTTTTCTGTGCCCTTGATTTATTGCATTAACTCAGACTTTCAGAATTTTGATGAAAACGACGAGGAAGAAATTCCTCGGTTTTACAACGCTTAATTGAACAAGAGCAGGAAAGATTTGTTAAACCCTTAATGGATAAAATCACTACTGTGAATATTGGTACTGAGGAGGACCCGATAGTCCAGATCGGGTCTACGTTGTCTTCGGAGGAACGCGAGCGCTTTAGTCGCTTTATTAAAAGATTTCAAAGATGTTTTCGCGTGGTCCTACGAAGACATGCCTGGAATCGATCCTGAGATTGTACAGCACCGGATCCCTCTTGACCCCGAGGCCCGACCCGTTAAACAAAAACTCAGAAGGATCCGCCCGGACTGGGCCCTCAAGATTAAAGAAGACGTCACCAAGCAAATTGACGCAGGGTTCCTGTTGGTATCCGAATACCCAACTTGGTTGGCCAACATCGTTCCGGTGCCGAAGAAGGATGGTAGGATCCGGGTATACGTGGATTTCAGGGACTTGAATAGAGCTAGTCCGAAGGACGACTTCCCCTTGCCGCATATCGATGAGTTAGTGGACTTCACAGCGGGGCATGCTTTGCTTTCATTCATGGATGGATTCTCGGGCTATAATCAGATAGTGATAGCACCTGAAGACCGGGAGAAGACTGCTTTCACCACCCCGTGGGGGACTTACTGTTACAGGGTGATGCCATTTGGGTTAAAGAATGCTGGAGCTACATATCAACGGGCCGCGACCACAATATTGCACGACATGATCCACAAAGAGGTTGAGGTGTACGTGGACGACATGATTGTCAAGTCCAAAGAAAGAGAGGGCCATTACACCGCATTGCAAAAGTTCTTCCAAAGGATCAGAGAATTTCGGTTGTGGTTGAATCCTCAGAAGTGTACGTTCGGTGTTACAGCAGGGAAAATGTTAGGATTTCTGATTACACAGAGAGGTATCGAAGTCGACCCTTCCAAAATCAAGGGCATCTTAGAAATGCCACGACCAAGGACTGAAAAGGAGGTGCGAGGCTTTCTGGGTAAAGTGCAATTCATAAGACGGTTTATCTCAAAATTAACCTTGACTTGTGAACCACTTTTTGGTCTCCTGAAGAAAGGAAAGAAGTTCCAATGGGACGGCTGATGCCAAGCTGCTTTTGAACAGATCAAGGAATACTTACAGAACCCGCCCGTGTTGTCACCGCCAGAGCCGGGGAGACCGTTGATTTTATACCTTTCAGTGACTAAAACTACGATGGGTTGCATGCTTGCACAGGAATCAGAGGATAAGGTAGAGAGGGCTATCTACTATTTGAGCAAGAAGATGCTGGAGTATGAAACCCGCTACACACCATTGGAAAAGGCTTGCTTAGCCTTGGTATGGGCTACCAGGAAGCTGCGGCACTACCTGTTAGCTCACTCTGTAATGTTGGTTTCAAGATTAGATCCCATCAAATATCTATTCGAGAAACCGGCACTTACGGGTAGGCTAGCTCGTTGGTTGCTGTTGCTTTCCGAATTCGATTTGAAATATGTGACGCGCAAGTCAGTCAAGGAACGAGCGGTAGCAGAGTTCTTAGCCGATCATCCAGTGGAAGGAGGTGAAGCAGTTGAGTACTTATTCCCAGATGAGGCCATTTTGCATATCGACGACGAGTTTTGGACGATGTACTTTGACGGAGCGTCAAACCAGTACGGGTATGGGGTAGGGGTGTTGCTGATAGCACCCGACAAGTCCCGTATTCCTCTAGCATTCAAACTCCGGTTCAAAGTCTTGAACAACGAAGCAGAGTATGAAGCATGCATTACTGGTTTAGAAGCAGCCCTGGAACTAGGGGCAAAATGGTTGGATGTCATCGGGGACTCGAACCTTGTTGTATCTCAAGCGAAAGGAGATTGGAAAGTCAAAAAAGAAAAGATGATAATGTATCGCCAGACCTTGGACTTGTTAATTCCTCGGTTTGAGAAACTAAACTTTGCTCATATATTAAGAGAGAACAACAGGTTCGCAGATGCATTAGCAACTCTATCTTCCATAATAGACATCCCTTTTGAAGTCTGGATGCGTCCGATCATCATTGACCAGAAATTCGCGCCAGCCTATGAGTCGATTGCTGCTATAGAAGAAGTCCAAGATGAGAACCCTTGGTATTACGATGTCTGGAACTTCTTGGAAAAAGAAGCGTATCCACCAGGGGCAAATGCCAAGGATAAAAGGGCAATCAGAAGAATGGCTACTCAGTTCATCATCTGTGGGGGTAAACTGTATAAAAGAGGTCATCTGGGAATGCATAAGTTGTGCGTTGATGCCGAAGAATCGAAGAGCCTGATGGAGGCCATCCATGGAGGAGAATGCGGAGCGCATATGAACGGGGTAATGTTAGCTCGGAAGATCCTCAGGCAGGGTTACTACTGGTCCACCATGGAGGAGGATTATATCGGCTTTGTTCGGCGATGCCACAAATGTCAGATCCATGCAAACCGCATGAACATCCCGCCGTCGAAGCTATACAATATGACTTCGCCATGGCCATTTTCAGTGTGGGGAATCGATGTGATCGGGACCATCACTCCGAAGGGGTCTAATGGGCATGAGTTCATTTTGATCGCGATAGATTATTTCACAAAGTGGGTTAAGGCCCAATCCTATGCAGTGTTGAAGGCCTCACATGTTGCAAAATTCATCAGAAATAACATCATCTGTCGCTACGGGGTCCCGAACGAGATCATTTCAGATAACGGTTCCCACTTCAAGAAGGAAGTGATTGATTTGTTGGAAAAATACAACGTGGCTTTTCACAAGTCATCCACCTATCGGCCGCAAACCAATGGAGCAATCGAGGCCGCCAACAAGAATATCAAACACATATTGCAGTGGAAACTTACCGGGACTGGCCAGATAAGTTGCCATTTGCTCTGTGGGGCTACCAGACTTCAATTAGAACGTCTACTAGGGCGACTCCATATTCATTAGTTTATGGGATGGAGGCCGTTCTACCCATCGAGATTGAAGTTCCATCTTTGAGAGTGCTGGCTGAGTGTCAGATAACCGAAGCAGATTGGCAGCAGAGCAGATTTGAAGAACTCATGCTCTTCGATAAAAGAAGGCTGAAAGCACTGTACCATGTTCAAGGTTATCAGCGCAGAATTGCCAGGGCTTTTAACAAGAAAGTTAAGTCCAGGAATTTAAAGGAAGGAGATTTGGTGCTCAAAGACAACCGAGCTCCCATCCACGACCCTAGGGGCAAGTTCAGACCCAATTGGACTGGTCCCTACATCATTAAATCTATTTGGTCGGGTGGAGCTGTCGTTCTGATGGACCTAGATGGCCTAGAGTTCTCACAGCCGATCAACATGGACAAGTTGAAGAAATATTACCCTTGAGTGGCTCGCTAGGCCGAAAACCCGAAAGGGCGACCTAGGCAAAAGTTAGAGCACAAAAAAAATTGACATGATAAAAACTGAGCTCGCAAGGTTGAAAACCCGCAAAGGGCGACCTTGGCAAAAATTAGAGCGTAAAAGGAGAGTGAAAATACTCGAGTGAACCGGAGCCTGAACTACGTAAGGCTTGATTCTCATCTTTGGGATACGTAGGCAACTTCATCCTGAAGTTCAGCCATAAACTTTTCCCCGATCAACTTTGTCCATTTGATCATCTCGGCCATCTTTGTCTATTCAACATTCAAGAGTTCGGTTATTATCTCCGGTGCAGTGCTTTTCAAACTAGGGGCAACTTTTCGTTGCTGTGCAGTGCGCGGTACTATTCAGACTAGGGGCAACTTTCAGTTGCTAGGATCCGAGGTTGTGCATCTCAGTGACAGATTTCAGGCGTGTCCAGTTCTGATCCATATCGAAAATGGTTTTGAAAACTTTTAATAAAAGTTGACTTTGTTCAAATTAATCTTTTTACAACTTAGACCATTTTTGGACCAAAGCGGAAAATTTTTAGTACCCACAACCTTCAATTTTATTGATTTCAATACAGAGTCCTCCTGCTCTTGCATACAAATTGAAGTTGCTTTTGGTTACATTCATAAAGAAAACTTGAAAGTACTAATAAAGCAATAAATCCGGGGCATAGATAAGTCAGGTGTTCCTGCGCCCCCTCCCAGAGCTAGTCGAAGCCTCTGACACCAAGTTGGGCCCCATCTGTACCTCTTCATTGAGCCAATCTATGCACTCATCAGACAATGTGCAACTGAAAGTGGAGGGCAGAGGGCCAGGAGCTCTCTAGTCCTCTATGCTGTGGCATACCAGGCAAGCTGTGCGCCTCGGGCTGGGAATGCAGCAGGGTACTCTATCCCCTCTCGCAGGCAAGTCTGATCATGTCCGAACTGGCGCCGGAATCGGAACGAAAAATAGAAGACACAGTGTGTCATGCCAATCAATTGAATCCTAGGTTGACGGGTCATATTGTAACTCATTGCCGGCAAATTGAGCCAAGGGCAACGCCAAACAATGCGGTCCGCGGACAAACTGCACATCCAGTTGTACCACCACCCTTCATCCAGGGCATCGACTAGACGTCGTCGGAATAAATAGCTGCGAGCTAAATATACCGGACACGAGTCCACTACTCTCAGCTTGTCCATCAACCATACTTGGGGAGGAATGAAAAATGAGAGATTAAAGAATAGAGAGATGTACGATGAGAGAAAAGTAAGAAAAGGGTTTTGTGAGAAAAAAAACGAGCCTGAAGGTCGAGTGATGTGAGCAATATACATGAGAGATAGGGTGGGAAACATTACCTGCAATAGTAGTGGGCTCCCTGTAAGCCTAGCATCTAAGCCCATCAATGTCTCAGCCAATGTCATGGCAATGCAGTTTCTGCCCCCTTTCAGACCCTCGGCCACCTCAATCAAACGAGTGCTAAACCCACCGGAGCCCGAGGCAAGCAAGAAATGAGATAGCAAGCATAAGCAAAGCGCGTGTCGCCGATATCCCTGCCAATGATGGTCGCCGCGGTTACTAGCATCAGAAAACCAGCAAACCAAGCTTGGGATGTCCAGCTCCCCGTCGTGAATCAATGATCGAGCGTCATGCAAAGTGAGGCCGCACATTTGTCCTAAGGCTTGAACATGACCGAATCGGAGTTGAGGCAAGATTTATTCATTACGCTCGGACTCCATCAAAACTTGGAAATCCTTGAAAGTAGGACACATCTCTTGCCCGCTAAAGCTAAAGACGTATGTTACCGGATTCCAAAACCTTGCCGCGGCATGGAGGAAAGGAAGATGCAGTGGAGTACGGCCCAGCGTAAATAGTGCATTCAAGCCGAAGCCCCGGAAGTTCAACTTTTCCGAGCCATCTAGAGAAGCAATCCAAGCTGTGAGATTTTGGACGAGAAATGCCTCCATTTTGATGCAAAACTAAGGTGAAATGAAAGAACCACGAAGCTGGGACTTTTATAGAGGATAAGACACTGTTTTGGGGACACGTGTTAGAAATCTGGTGGTTGCTAAACCAGGTGGTCGGCCGACCACCTTTTCTGGTAGGCCGACCACCCCTTTGGTCTCCAAGACAGAAAACTGGTCGGCCAGCTTCCTTAGGTGGTCGGCCATGGAGAGAAGTGTGGCTTTGGTCTAATCCTAGTCTCTAGAAGAAAGTTCCTAGCATTTCCATGCATTGGAAGTGTTGAAGGTGCGAATTTTCCTCTATTTCGAATGCGTTCTGTCACTCCAATCGTCCGAGATACGTCTGTTTATCGAGTTGTTGTTGAGTTTTGTTTATTGAGTTGTTGAGTTTTGTTTATCGAGTTGTTGTTGAGTTTTGCTTATCAAGTCAAGTTGTTAAGTTTATCGAGTTGTTAAGTTTTATCGAGTTGTCGAGTTTTGTTCGTTGAAATTGTTGTTCTTAACATTTCCGGGATTTGCTTATCGAGTTGTAAGCTTGCTAAGGTCTCGTTGTTTCTTAGTAAGATAAGTGTTTTGTTTTGTCTGTGTTTCGTTTCACTACCTGACTTGGTAAATTTCGATGCTCAATTTTCATTCAATCTCAATTTTGTGCAAAATGATGCGATGCGATGCTAAGAGCTAAAATACAACACTTTTTGAACAAAAGCTATTTCATTCCATCATGCTTCCTTTGTTACAACATTTTACAACAAGGGTACAAGTTTTACAGAAAATAAAACTGCCTAATAATGTACAATGTGCTATAACTACTAGTAAAAAAGACAAATAAAGCAGGAACATCTGCATCAGTGCTCTCAAGTGCAAGAATAAGAGGCCCTCTTCGTCCTCTTCGGCTGAGAAGTCCCTGCACCATCTCCACCAACACCACCATCTGAATCGGAGCTGCTGTCCTCGGAGCCCTCCTCGGCATCACCTCTGCCCTCAGAACCAGACTCAGAGTCATCCTCTCTACCTGCAGATGTCTCTGACTGAGGATGCGCAAACTCCTCCTCCTCGCTGGACGCCTCGTCATCTATGACAGGTGCTCTACGCCTGCCTCGTCTGCGAAACGAGTCCCCTCTCCCAGCCCCTCAAGAAGGCCTAAATGGCCCGGCCTGTGGCCCAGTCTGTAGTGGTGGCATCTGAAAAGGACAATTTGAGTACATTAGCCAACATGTATATCAGATGCAGAGATAAGAATGCTACATAGAGTGGGTGTATGCAGATACAATGTATGAATGTGGTGTGTGTCAGATGTGCTCTACGCATACAGTCAAGCAATGCAGTGAAATGGGTAAATACAGCATATCATCAGAAGTATGATAAATGCAAGGAAATTGAAAAGCACCGAGACGCCGGCAATGAATAGCTGTGTCTCCCTCCGCAGAACCATGCCCTCGAGCGAGGCCATCACTCCGAGCATCCTATCCATGTACTCCATGGGGGGCTGCAGATGCAAGTGCAAGTTATCAGTGAATGAATTAATGTCCAAATATCTGAGTGATAATCAAAACTGTAAAGCATACCGATGGCGAGTCAGGGTCTCTGATGTATGGGTGACCAGGCACTGGGGCCTCCAATGGAATCGGGTAAGGTGACGTATCGTATCGCCATCAACTCTCGGTCGGCAGATCTGGCCACCCAGCGTGATGATAAGTCGGAGGAATCAGAGGAACCAGTCCAACCCACCTCTCGATGTGCCGGCCCTGCTGGTCGAAGGAGCATCTGTAGCCCGGGCTCGACTCGATGATGGCATGTCAGTAGACCTCCTCCTGGGAGTGTGGACACCTGTCAATGGGGGCATCAAGTATGTATGACGGTAGGTCGCATACTCCCCCTCCTCCAAATGCAGAACTGCAGCAGTGCCCAGCATAGCTAAATTAACCTCCTAGGGAGTGAGTCCCTCAGTAGATTGCATATCGTCCGGAGGTGCTGCGGGGATACTCTGCTCGGGGTAGCCCATCGTCTGGCGCATGAAGCGGTCCCCCAGAAACCAGGCCCTGCCAACCGGCCCCTCAAATAGGATCCTGTACCGAGAGGTGCCCCATGCCCCAGCAAACTGAAATCGGGTATCTCCACCCAAGGGCACCCAGGGCTGCCATGTGATCTGCGGATAACAAATGCATAAGCCGATTAGAAATCGTAAATGTGCAAGATGAATCAAAGGTGAAAACATGAAAAACTAAGAGTTCTGAATTACCTCGGTCGTCCGCACTGTATCAAAAAACTGCTGCAAGTAGGGCAGAGACTCCCGGGCTCTCGGCCGATACTGGCCCTCAAATACGAGCGAGTAAAGGATCACAAGAGGTGCCTCCACCTCGAGCTCTGGGGCTAGCGTCGAAAAGTACGCGAAAACCCATAGTTGTGGAAAACAAGGCAATAGCCATCAAAATACAGAATGCTGAGTGCAGAATGTGAATGCAGAATGCTGAGAGCGGAGTGTAAAGTACAGAACGTAAAGTGTGCCGTGTGTGCAGTGTACAGATAATGAAAAGCAGAAATGTAAATCAAGAGGGCAGAAAGTACCTCCCAGGCTCTCCAATAGCCGCCGACTATGTTCCCCCGCCCGCGGGAGGACGCACTCATGTAGCAGTAAAGGGTAGCAAGGCCGGCGCCGCCCTAATCATACTGGCTAACCTGTGACAGGTCTACCAGAGCACTCAGCAGATATAGCCCAACTGTGTTCCCCCTGTCGGAGAACAAAGTAGTCCCCAGGAGGAACATCAAAAACCCTCGAGCATACTGCTCTGTCTCCTCGAGAGTCCCGGGCGTAGTCCCCCTGTAATGTGCGGAAAACCAAGTATACCTGACCCTACCTAATGATCTGTCGGTCGGTGGACGGGCTCCAAGCAGGTAAATCCAAGCTGTCTCCCACTCACCCATATATGCATCGTATGGGACCGGTCGGCCGGCCACGTCAAGACCAGTCAACAGGGCGAAGTCAAACGGGGTCATCGTCATGTCCCCGGCAGCTAAAAAGTGGAATGAGTTGGTGGTGTCCCACCATCTCTCCACGAGTGCCCCCATCAGCGTCCTGCTCGCAAGGTAGCGAGATATCCCCGCGCAGAACGGTCCGAACCCTGCCTTATCAACCAGATCACGAACGGCCTCTGGGAGCTCTGCGTACCACTCCCTGGCGACAATCGAGCCATAGCCTCGGGTAACACGGGAAGATACCTGCATTCAGAATGAGCTGCGTGTTCAACATAAAGTATATGAGCTATGTGTTCAGAATTGAAGTGTGTGAGCTGCATGTTCAACATAAAGTATACGAGCTGTGTGTTCAGAATTGAAGTGTGGGCTGCGTGTTCAGATTTCACAAAAATGTGGGCTATGTGTTCACCTTAAAAGTTTGGGCTGCGTGTTCAGATTTCAGAAAACAGTGGGCTGTGTGTTCACCATCAAAAGTTTGGGCTGTGTGTTCAACTTTCAAAAACCGTGGGCTGTGTGTTCATAATCAAGAGTTTGGGCTGCGTGTTCAACTTTCAAAAACTGTGGGCTGCGTGTTCACGATAAAAAGTATGAGCTGAGTGTTCAGAAATTCGAGTAATTGAGCTGTGTGTTCAAAATACAAGCAGAATGCTATGTTATAGACTAAGTGTTCAGAACAAGCTGTGTGCCAACTCAACGGAACTCTGTGTTGTGAGATATGTGCTAAAATAAGCAGAAGTATGGTGCGCAAATGTGGTCACAACGAGCGGACAAGCATACATAGCGAAAGCATGAAATACGCAAGAAATGCAGAATACATTGCAGAAAATGTAAAAATAAAGTACGTACCTCTCGTGCCTAGTGAGAGAGGTGGGACTCTGGCTCCCGTAACAGCAGGTCTGCGGGCGCCCGGCGATCAAAGTCGGTGAAATGGTAGAAAACACTCGGGGGAAGGATGTGCTCCGGAGGGTCGTACCTCTCGGGATCAAAGGGACGGATCCTCGGGGGCAAGGACATAGTGTCTGGCTCATCCCCGGTGCCTAGAGGACCTCCACCGTGAGGGAAATGACCCGCCATTTCGAGAAAGGAGCAAAAATGAGCAAAATGAGCCAAAATTAGAAAAAGTCAACAAAAGTCAACTCTCGGGAAATGCAAAAGTCAACTCCCGAGAAAATGTTCTAAATGTTGAGACAAACTTACCTCAAGTGGTGAAAATGGGAAAAGAAGCTCCGAAATCAAATTTTAATCGGTCCAAAGTGAAGAAAACTGAAAGATTTCGCGAAACAACTTTGCGTGGGGCGTTGGAAAACGCGTATAGAGCGCAGATCTGAGGGAGAAAATGGTCTAGGAAGGAGGAGGAGCTAATTTCGGACCTGAAGTTGTGAGCAAAAAGTGTTTGGCCAAGTATATTTAAAGAAACAAATGCAAAAGTACCAAACTGCCCCTGTTTTTGGATAGGTGGTCGGCCGACCACCTTTTCTGGTAGGCCGACCACCCCTTTTACTAAACCTGGTCAGTGGTCTCCAAACCTGGTCAATGGCCCTCCCAAGGTGGTCTCCAATGCCTCGTTGAGCTCCCTGCAAATTTTGGTGGTGATCAGAGTCCCCGGCACTCGAGAAAGTACAAGGAAAGTGCACTTTTCAGCACGAAATCCCTCCGCGGGAACTTCAACTCCAACTTTCGATGCGTGTTTCATCGTTACTCGCCGAGAGCGAGGTGTAACCTTTTTGAATACGTTGTGACCCTTCCGGGAGGTAAACCGGAGGTCGCGATTTGAGTTGTCCTCGTCGAAGCTTGCATTTCTGTGCTCAATGTTTTGTTTTAAACATGCTCGTAAAGTCACACTTATCCAGCATTGTTATGCACGCCACTCGCATTGTTATGAACATCGCTTACATTGTGGTGCACGTTTCACCGGTATTGTCATACCTCCATGCTTAACTTGCGTTGTCATGCGCGCTTCTCTCGCATTGCGATGCACTTTCCCATCGGCACCATGTTTGTCTGCATTCGATAGAGTGTTGAACATATGTTACTAACTACGTTGTGTTTGTTCAGTTTCTCTTTTTTTGCAGGCACAATATTGTATGTACGGTTCATTGGAAGCTGGTGCGACCAGACGAGCCACACAGGTATTGTATCTTCTCCGTGTGAGACGTGGCGAGAATTGAATAATTCTCCACATTCTTACTGCATGAAATGTAGTTGCTGCTTTGTATTCTTGCTTAAAACTGTTGCATCTATTGTGAATATTTGCTTCATTACAACTTGCTGCTTTGTATGATCATGAGTTACGTTCGACTTGGTGCATATCGTTTTGCATTTTGCCCCCCGCCTGCGGGCATGCCTGCGGGCGCATCTCTTTTATCTTGCCTGTTTGTCTAAGTCTTTGGCCTTGTCAAAAATGAGTCGTCTCTAGGCTTTGACATTCACTCCCGTCAATTACGAGTTCCGAGTTCTGTCAAAGAGGGGCAACTGTAGACATCCCATTTTTTACCGACCTTAAGACTCAGACGTCGCCGATTGAGCGCTCGGTGATGATGCATATTGTGCTCGTTCTGAGGTCACAGTGTCTCGGCTGAGAGCCTTGCCTCCAGACTTCGGGACTCTTTTGTGTTTTGCCTCGGTTTGCAAACCAGGTCCTGTTTTTCCTGTTTTCTCTTCGCGGAGGGAGGGAGAGGTCTGGTAGACCATGTCTCAGTGGTCGTAGGCTACGTTTCGTGGTCGTAGGCCATTTTTCCCGTTTGGAGACCAGTTTCCGATTTCTGGAGTCGTCGGCCGTGTGCCTCGGTTCGGGACCGCTTAACTACCTCCGTTTGCTCCGGTTTTTGGCACACACCTTGTTTCCTCTCCTTAGAGGGACACTGTGGCCCGGGAGACCACCTTTGTGGTTGCACGCCACCTCTAGTGCTTAATAGTCAGCTTTAGGGGCCCCCGGCTGCACGTTTTGGCCCCCGAACCTTTGTTTCGCATTGGTGTGGGTTCATTTTTGGCATGGACCCTATTTTCATTGTTTGGAAGGTGGTACGGGGGTGGGAGACCAGCAATTATCTTGGAGACCACCTCTTCTCCCGCCGGCCGGTTTTCTTGTCAGGAAGCTGGTCTCCTTGGCTTTTGAGCCACAATTTCTGGTCTCCCATACCACCATTGAGTTGCATTTACCTGGGAGACCACCAATATGGGTAGGCCGACCACCTTTTTAGCTTGAACCTTTTGACCCCTGGTCGGCCGACCAAGGGAGGTGGTCGGCCAACCACCTGAACTGGTCGGCCAGCTTCCTGCTTTTTTGTCTCACTGAGTGTGTTCCAGCTATGCCAGCTGGGAGCCATTTGCTGCATCCTCCATACACTCCATACACATGTATGGAGGATGTTTATTCTTGGTTTGAAGCTTCCAAGAGAAGCTTTGGCCCCTCTTCTCTATAAAGGGAGGCCTCCCCTTCACTTGCAAGGGTTCAGAAAATCTCTAAGGCATACATACACTCTCCCTTTGTATCTCTCCCATTAGGCCTTAAAAGTGTAAGGTTCTTGGCCCCATTGCACTACACCTCCTAACCTAACCTCTCCATCATCCATCTAAGCATCTTGGAGCTTATTTTCAGAGGTTGAAGAGTTCCTATTTTGGTCCAGAAGCTGCTGGCCTTCTTCTCTACAAGGGTAAGTCTCTATTTCCCTCTTTGTAGCCTTATTTTGCTTTATAGTTTAGCTCTATTTGCAAGCATATTTAGGCTTTGTCATAAACTGAAAAGAGTCTTGTTTTGAGCTTCTAAACATGTTTGTTTAAGGCCATTTTTCTGTTGGGGGTCATCTACCCCCTTGCATGCTTCATTTCCTCTTGTTTTGAGCTATGCATTAGAGCATTTGTGTTGGCCTTGGTTTGGCCTTTTAGCCACTGAAATCCAGTGGATTTTCAGTGGCTAACATGTGTTTTTGAGCCTCAAAATCAGAGAGGGGTGACCCTCTCACCCCTTGTTTTAATTACTAGCTTTGTTGGCCTTACAAAGGAGCCCCTATTTGCATGTTTCAAAGCCATGTTTCAGGCCACTTTTTGTGAGTTTTGTGACCTGCATAGGCTCTTTCTAGAGCCCTTTTTTCCATGTTGAATGTTTATTATGCATGTGTAGAGTAATCCTCTTCAAGGCCTTCCAAAGGGGCCTTTACTTGCATGCTTCCTAGACTCATTTCAGGCCCTTTTCAATGAGTTTTAGAGTCCTCATAACCTCTTTCAAGAGGTAGTTTTTCCATTTTTTGTGTCCATCATACATGTGTAGAACAACCCTCTCATTGGCCTTTCAAAGGAACACTTCATTCTAACATGTGTTGACTGAGTTTCAGTGGGTTTTTGGTCATATTTTGGTTTGGTGAGCTCTCATGTGCTTCATATAGTTGTAGTGCAAATCATGGTTCACTAGCTTGTATTGCATGATCTTTTGGCCCTTAATTCTAGCACTTTTTGGCCATGTCTTAGACTGATTTTGTGCATATTTTGGACTGCCTTAGCTCTATTTTTGGGTCTCATGGTCGAATGATGTTTGTTTTGCATGCTTGTAGTTCAATGTCCATGCTTAGTTTTGAGTTTCGAGGTCTATTACATGCATATACTGAGGTGTTTTCATGTTTTGGGGCCATTGCATATCATATTTCAGAGCTTACATATATGCCATATTCCCATGATTTTCACTCTTTAAATGTGTTCGAGAGTTAGGCTTGTATGCCTTGTTTTCGGACCATTGAATGAGCTTTATTTCTTTGCATTTTGAGCCATCATTTTAGGCCATTTTCCCACTGTCTTAGACCTGCCTAGGGTCTGTTTGGGGCTGGTCTTGCCATTTGTGCATCACTTTGTGTACCTCTAGTGTAACCCGCTTCACTAGTTTCGGTATTCGAGCCATCTTGCATGCATTGTGTGACATATTTGCATGATTCAAGACCATTGTACATTATGTTTCAGCGCTGGAAAATGTGTGTTTGCATGTCATACTTCATCATTTTCCATGCTTAGTTAGAGTTGCATGTTGTGCCTTAGGATCGGTCCTTTGCATCCATGCATGTTTGCATGTATTTCGGTTGTCTCATTTCCATCATATGACCACTGATGTGAGTGTGGCTGAGGTCCACTCATATTGGTGTAAGTCCATCTTGCATTTGTATATGTCATTTAGTTCATGTGCGCATGATAGTCTTCGTAAGTGCATTGTGTATGCCATGTTATGTCACGTACATTGTTTATGCCATTTTGGCCCATAGCATTGCGTATGCTAGGTTGCATGTTAGTCGCATTGTGTATGCCATCTCATTGCTTTGTGTTTGGAGTAGGGTTTAGTCCGAACACAGGAAACGAGGGACGTTTCGTACTCAAAGTGACGAAACGTGTCTCAATTCCCGGTCGCCGACACTCCGGATTACCCATGATGGAGTTTAGGCCTTGTTATGTTTATATGTGCATTCATCTCACATTGAGTTGTGCAATTCGACTCTTCGGCCATCATGCATCGAGATGCGTGATTGGTGGCACGAGGATCGAGGTCTACACTCCCTAGAGCTCATGCAATGACGGGGAGAGTGGTCATGCACACATGTGTTGAAAATACTTTGCCATGCCCCTTTCTTGCTCTCTGTTGCAGCAAATCGGAATCCAGCAGCAAAAACTAGTCAGCAGCCTTCGGAAGTTTTGTACAATGTCGGGCATCGCAAGGAATTTCCCGACAGAGCGACCCGAGCACGCATGCATCTTTCATCATTCGGAATAAGAGCTGAGACAGTCCATTTTATAGCTTGCATGCTAGTTCATTCGCTTTCCTAGTTAATTTGTTAATTAATTAGGGTTTTGTAATATTTAATTAGCTAGAGTAGTTAGTTATTCATTCGGACTGTATTATTTATTCGGACCCGCCGAGGAGAGCAATCTTGTAATAAGTGTGCGTGCGTGTGATGTATGTCTTCCAACCCCACGTCTTTCTCCCTTTTATTTACCAGCTTATGATGGTTAGTTTAGGGCACGTTTCAATTAGCATACTTATGCTTGCATGTTTGCATTCATTCTGTCTTGCATGCACCGGGCTCGGCGCATCATGCTAACTTTCAATTCCAAATTGAATACATGTTATCTGTTGCATTTCATATGCCATGTTTAGAATAGTCGAGCCTATCTTAGTTGCATTTTGCATGTGTTGCATTAGCCATCTTAACATGAACTAGGGTCATGCATTGATTACTAACTAGTTTCTATTTTGGCTTGGAGTACTCGGTAAGTATTTATGCTTTAGCATCCTTGCATGCGTGTGGGTGACTGCCATGATAGCATGCTTACCATGAGGCTAAGTGATTATGTGATATAACTGCCTGAATGCCTGTGGGTGAAGGTTGGGTTATTTGAATTGGAACAATTCATTGATTGCGAGTTTTAAGCCCACTAGATAGTGGCAAATCACCATGTTCTCTAAGCCCACTTGAGGGTGGCAAAATCCGCATTTTAGCCTACTTGCGAGTAGCAAACCGCTTTCAAAAAAACAAACATGAAATGTTTTGTTCCAACTCAGGCAATCCAGTCTATACTTGTATGCTGCGCGCATCACATAGTAATTCTAGGCTAATAACCGGAATAAGAGCACATAATGTTTTCAAAACTTGATATCATGATTAGTAGAGGCCGATCTTTGATCGGGCGAGCGGGGGTGCTCACGAAGTGACCTTCCCCAATCGTACCCAAGTTCCCGAGCCGAGGCAACTTTGATGATGATGGACACGTGGCCTTAGGCAACGAGTCAGGGTTTCCTAAATTCTCCAAAAATAAATATTTAGGTGGCGACTCTGTATCTGGCAAAGCAGTCCATGTTTGGCATTTCTTTCAAAAAATCTGTTTTCAAAAACGATTTGCCGGATTTGGACTCTTTGATGATTCATCGGTCTTGCATTGCACTCTGCGAGATTAGATACAGGACCGTGACATTGAGTCCTAAACTGTAGTGAGCCCAATGAACAAAACGGGATTCCCTCCCGGGACGTTCGGGGACGTCTACAGTATGCTATGTGATAGCATGCTTATGTAATTAAGTGAGTATGGGATTTAATTTCTAAAATAATAATTGTGTCTACAAATTCCTAGAAGTCCCGTTAAAGAGCACTTGATCACTGCTAATTCTATCAGGAACTTTGGCAATATCACAGAATGGTCATTATCTAGAAAAGAAATTCGTTTATGAATATGTGATTCGGTGCTTACGTGGAGTGAATTATTGTGTTGTCCGCTATATTAGGACATATGTGAATTAGTTATGGCATATTATGAATGTGCTAAATTTTGTGTTACCTATATTAGTATGTCAAGACACGGATGTGACGATGGTAGGTAAGGTAGGCCTAGCTAGCAGGAAGTACCGATTCTGGATGAAATTTTGGCACAAGAGGAAAAGATTAGTCAGGCAAACGTGGCAGAGCCAGCAGGCCAGCAAGCCATGGGCACCTTAACCTGTAAAATGGCCGGAGCATTGCGAGATCCATCGATATTTTTAGAACTGAGAATCAAGTCCAGGCCTAGACTTCTATTCATTATAAAAGAAAGGCACCCCCATAGGTCTAAGGTATATTTACTTTGTGAGCTTTGTGATTGAGTTGTTATCTTTGAGAGATAAATTAACTAACTTAATCGTCGGAATGCCCCTGGGTAGACGAGCCACTATAGTTTGTTGTCTTCTTGTGTGCAGGTGTTGGACTTCTCTATCTTGCAGCATGCTCTTCAGTTTTGTTTCCTGAATCTCATAGACAATATTCGGTTGGTTGTGAGCTCAAATTTTAACACCTACATTTTTTTCTGGGTTTGAATGTTGATTTTGGTATCATTGTTGCGAATCTTTTTAGATTTAGAATTTATGATAATGAAATCATCTATTTAATCATGCTCTGTTTGTTTTTTGTTGTTGTTTTTTTTTTTTTTTTTTTTTTTTTGAATGTGGATTTTGGTATCATTGTTGTGAATCTTTTCAGATTTAATCATGCTCTATTTTTTTTTTCTTAGTTAGCGAAACAGCTATATAGAATATTGCTACGCAAAATTAATAATATTCTTAGTTTTAAAATTTAAAAAAAAAATGATAATATTTTCAATTTTAAAATTGAGAAAACGAGAAATTTTACTGAATAATTTCGCATGCAGGTGTGTGTGACAATTGCAAGAGGTAAAATTATCCTCTAAATAGAATTCATGACTTCATGGATTAAAAATCTTAGACTAGGACTTGGGAGTATTATGCGTCCTTTAAACAGGACTTTTCGATAATGAACTCTAAATATAAATATATATATATATATATATATAAATGGTCAAATTTCATTCTAAATCGAAATCATAATTATATAAATATAGACAGTACTGTTTAATTATTTAAAAAATGCAAGACTAAATCATCTTTTACAAAAACAAATCAAGTGTGATTTGGTTTGAACTGAACTATGGTTTGCAATTTTTTTGCTCAATCCTCACAATGATAAACACTCGTAATTTAGACCTTCAAAATTCACTCATAACAACAATAATATAATTAAATTTATAACAAATCAAAAAATTACACATAACTCTTCATATTCTTGTGAACAAATTTTTTTTAAAAAAATAATTATCTAGGCATCTTTTTTCTCAATTATTAAACTCCATGTGATGGGACAATCCAAGTCAGTCACCCACTTTCCTTTCACTCATAAATAGGATTAGGTTAGAATTAGGGATGGTCATTTTAATCTGATCTACGGGGTCTGTCCATAACCGTTCGAATGAGGCAGATTTTATTCATCCTGATACTTATGTGGGGCGGGAGTAGCTTATGTTTTAGTAACTCGCAATAGGGGTGGAACGGGAACAGATATCGCCTCCCCCGATCCAAACTCAACCTGATATAATTAATAATATATATGTATATATATATATATAATATAATTAGACATAAGAAAAAAATATTAAAAGTCTGTGATTCTATTTAAATATAAATAAATAATAATCCTAAAAGTCTCACTATTTATATATACAGAAATAAGGAAAATTATTTAGTGTGTTAAGGATTTAAATTTTTTTGGCTATTTGAAATGTTGATAGAGTATCCAAGAGTATTAGGTATCCGCAGGGGCGGGGATGGGGTTAAAAAATTCCATCCGTAGCACTAGCGGGAGTGGGGCGGGGGTGAGGATGGAGTTTATTCATAGAAGCGAAGGTGGGGAATAGAAAACCCACCACCAAACCCACCTGTAACTTGCTTTTCGTGCTCCTCGAAGGGGTTTGGTCTCCTTGGATACGATAGCCCTATAGTTTGGACTCCCGTGGTTCTGAATCTGGTTTTACAAGTGCAATGTGAAATAGAAAAACACAAATGAGAGTCCAAATCCGACAAATCTTTGAAAGATCAATTTACAATCAGAAATGTCAAAAATGGACTACATTGCCAGATTTCAGAGTCGCCACCTAAATATTTTGGAAAATTTAGGAAACCCGTGACTCGTGCCAAAGGCCACTTGTCCGTCATAACCAAAGTGTCTTGGCTCGGGAACTTAGGTATGAAAAGGGAAGGTCATAAATTGAGCACCCCCTACCCGATCAGAGATCGGCCTCTACTAATCATAATGTGATTTTTATATACATTATATGCTCTTATTCCGATTATTATGTTAACATACTATGTGAGGCATACAAGTATAGACTAAGTCACTCACTTTAGAATGCTTTGATTTCATATTTGTTTGAAAAGTATTTTGAATATGTGCCACTTGAAGATGTGAGCTCATAAATACATTAATCAAATTATCCAACTTAAGCAAAATAGCCATCGTCCACTGACATTCAAGAGGTTTATCAAATAAGCACTTAGCCTCATGGTAATATGCTGTTATGGCAACACAAATATTTATGTAATATACTAAAGCAAAAATGCTCACCTAGTACTCCACCGAGGCAAGCCAAACTAGGAGAAATAGTTAGAAAAATACATGTTCTAATACGCAAATGACTAATACAACACATACAAAATGCAACTACTAGGTTCGGTTTCTTAAAATGACATATGGCTCAACTCAAAGCATGCGTTTAGCGGCACGTATTCAAATAAGTAGGAAACCAAACCCAATGCATACAAAAATTGATATTTACACATGGTAATGATAGGAGACCAAAAATATGATACTACATACAATCCATCATAAGCAAGTAAATAAAAGGGAGAAAGAATGGGGGTTGAAAGACATACATAATATTACAAGTTTGCCCTCATACAAGAGGGTCCGAATGTCCAAATTTAAACTAATTATTACAACACCAAATTAACTAATTTAACTAGCTATTACAAATAACTAAATTTAACTAGTTATTACAATTTCGAATGAATCTAATTAATTTAAACATACTACTATCAAAGCATTAATTTTAAAGGGACCACGGGAAATGAAGCGTCGCACGCACACAAATGAGAACGTCCTCCCAGAAACCTCTCTATTTTGCTGCCAGAATCTGTTCTGTTTGCAGTCAGGAAATTATTCTATTTTTGCCCCAGCTTATAATCGTTTTTGACGTAAAAATGACAATGCCTGCATAAATAATGGTGGTCGGCAGGCCTCAAGAAGTGGTTGGCCAGACAGAAAGGTGGCTGGCCAGACACTGTTTTTGGGTATTGCTCTGCTACCACAGAATTGAAACAGAGCAAAAATAGAATGTTTCCAGGGGATGTTTATCCTTTCTGCCTCTCCCTATCATGAAACTAATCAAGGGAGGAGTAGACTCGATTCACAAACCATCAATTGTCACAAAGTTGTTGCATGATGATCTATAAACCGATAGGACAAAGGCTCAATAAATGGAAATAAAAGACCAACAACACATCCTCTCTATCATGGAGTTACCTCAAGGGAAGTGGTAGACATTGTTTCTTGACTCATTAACATCACTAACAAGTATGTAATGATTCAAGAATCAACGGGTTCAATATAACGTCCGATTGAACCCGACTCAATTTATTATTTTTTACCACTTTTATTTCGATTTTAACCTCTTTTACATTACCTTGCCATTTTGTATTCAATTTTGTTCAAAAGTAATAATTACGTCCACTAAGTGTAAAAAGCGATAAAGAGAAATGCCAAACAAAAAGTTATGCTTAACAAAAAGTAATGCCTTCGTAATGAACCTCCAAAAAGATTAAACCATTAAGTATGGAAAGTTTCTTTCTCATGCCTTGAGCAACAAACTAGTGCTTAAAATAACTATTGATCAAAGAAAGCAAAGAAAGGAGGGAGGTTGCAGAGATGGTTAGGCAAAGATGATTACAAGAGTGAGACTCTTCACATGAAAAATAAGGAGTGAAAAGCTATCAACTCAAATGAATTGGTGTCGATGGCCTAAACCCTCAAATCCATGAGACTTAAAACAACAGAAGCATAGTATTCAAAGCATAAATTAAATAAACAACTAAAACAGTCCCAAAAACTAAAAAACAATGCTGAAAATTTGTTTGGAAAGCTAGAAAAAAGCAAGTAAAAGAAGAGGAGAACAAAGCTAGTAAGCAAGCCTAAGGAAAGATGGCTAACCTCTCCTCTTTTTGGACCTTAAAATCACATATTTTAGCTTCTGAAAACTCTAAAAATCAGTAGTTAAAAGTTGAGTAATAAGTGGGGAAAAACAAAGATCTAAGCTATGGAATAAGGTTTAAGAAAGGTGGTTAACCCCTCCACCTTTGGTAGCTTTTTAATCACAAGTTTCAGCACTTTTTAGTCCAAAAACAGAGTATAAACACCAAGAAAAAGAGAAGAGAAGAATTATTTAAACAAGGCAAAAGTTATACCTTTGAAGAGAAGATACTATTTTGTTCACAAACCACAAGTTGAATCCTCTCAAAGGCTAAAATTTGGGTTCAATAATCTCAGCAAAAAGACTTAAATTTTTGGTTTAAGAAGTGTGTGTATAGTGTATGTATATTGCAAGATAAGAAGGAGAGTGTTTGGCAAGTTTTTGACTATTGGCAAAATTTTCTAACCTAAAATCGAGAGGGGTGGTCATCTAATTATAGAAGAAAGCCTTCTCACGTTGGAAATATCTGTAATAAGCTAGCTAGTGCAAGGTATGCACATGGGGGGATAGCTAGCAGGAAATATTTACCTGCCACCAAACATGGCCTATCGGCCACCTTTTGGCCAGCAGGCCTTTGAGTGGTCCAATTAGAAGAAGAAGAAGAAAAAAAAAGGTTTTGGTTCAAAGAGGGTGCAAGGTTTTGGCTCGGAAACTTGAAAATCGAAACCTTTTGTTGATGAAATTGAACAATTGTATAGCGTACTAATTCATCATTGAGTGTTTATTATGAGGCATCCAAATCTTAAGGACGGTTAAAAATGAAGTGTCTATGTCACCCCGTGGCATTCCTAGTTAGAACAGTAAATGGATCAAACTGTTCACCAAGTTGGCTTGAGGATTGTTTAATAATTGATTTTTTTAATAATTTTTTAATTTTTTATTAAAACATGTGTAAAAATTAGAATAAATAATTTAATAATTTATAATAATTTTTTATTTTTTAAATATTTTAACTTTTTTCCAAACAGGGCCTTAATAAGTGTTGAATTTGTTAAGTAAATAAATGAATTTAAATTAAAATTTTAAACTCATTTAATAATTGAATCCAATGTGAGATCAAATTAGCTTGATTCGTAAAATTCAACTCATTTATTATAAAATAAATATGTTATTTAACTAATGTTTTTAAAATTTATTTTTAATTTTGAACCGAGTTTAAATTTAATTAATATTAATTAGTCGAGTCGGGATGTAATTGAATTTGAAATTTTTGAGTTTGATAAACAAATGATCCTAGGCCTATTTTAGAAAATCACAATTTCAGTCAAAAAAAAGAAAAAATATTTAAAAAATTTAATTAACTCTCTCTACTTTTTTAGAAAATTATTGAGTACTTTAGAGCTAAACTATCAATAGATTTTAATAGTTGGATTTAATTCACATCAAGTTCTATTAAAAATAAGTCTTAATAAAATCGTTGCTAAAAATAATTTTTTGTGGTGATTTTTTACATGTTGCTAAAAATTGACAATTAATACTTTTGTCGTCATGATTTTTATAATTATCACTAAA
Organism: Camellia japonica; assembly: GCA_030407325.1. Classification (NCBI taxonomy): domain Eukaryota; kingdom Viridiplantae; phylum Streptophyta; class Magnoliopsida; order Ericales; family Theaceae; genus Camellia; species Camellia japonica. The sequence goes on along the minus strand of JAPPVO010000017.1, from coordinate 76,544,744 downwards.
ACTTACAATTAGTGATCTTTTTCTATGACAAATTTTTTAAATTGTTACTGAAAGTTAAAAATTAGTGACATTTTTTGTAACAATTTTTAAACTGACACTGAGAAAATTTAATAATTTGTGACATTTTTTTAATAGTGTTCAATGAAAAATGTAATTAATTATCATAAAACTTATTAGATAATAAATCTATCTATTAAGATTTATATGTAAGGCTCTCTATTTTAAGAGCACCACGTTATCAGTCTTCGGCGGTGCTCCAAACCAATCAAATTCAAACACGATAACATATTTCAGTTCACTCTCCAGTCATCTAACAAAGTTCATCAATATTGCTCAATTAACAAAAAAGATAGACGTTAATGGAGAAGAGAGAGCAGCACTGCCATCACTCATCACCACCAATTGCCTTTATTTCTGTATTTCTAAAATACTCCAGCGCTGACTACCGAAAAGCACACTACTTCCACCGTTAACCAACACTGCAGTCGATATCTGTGTTTCACCGTTCTTTTCATCACTGAGGTAGGGTGCTCGCAGATCGATTTTTGAAGGTTCAGTTTGCTTTTTAGACCTGTCCACATGTTTGCGGTTTGGGAAAAATTGAACTCTACACTACCCACAGTGCGGGTTGTGTAGATAGGATTCGCGGATATGCTGGAGATTGTGGGTGGTTTGCAGATTGAACTTTTTCCTTTAAAAAAAATTTTGGGCCTATTTTTCCCTATTTTCTAAATATTTATTTTGGGCATCTTCTCCTCGTTTTCTAATTATTATTTTAGGCTATAAAATCACATATTTCTTATCATAAAATCATTATTTTTGAATCATTTTTTATTCATAATATTTTAATCTCAGATATTCAAAATTTGATAATCTATACTAAAAAAATAAAAAGAAGTTTCATTTATGTATATAAATAAAAGAAGTTCAATTTACGATAAATATATATAATATATTATGTATGTGTATACATGTACATTAACTGTGAGTATATAATATATATATATATATTATATATATAAGTGCGAGCGGGTGTGTGCGGGTGCGGGTGAAACCCACAACCGCCCACAACACGAAACATGGAAATATTTCAAACATCACCCAACCTTACTATAGGTTTGAAACCGTCCGTACATGCGCGGATCGAATCGAATTAGGCGATTTTCGCAAGTCGGAGGATCCTATTCTCGGCCCTACACTAAAGTATTTTCAATACCCTTTTGCATACAAAGCACAATTTTCATATTCACGCACTAATTATTACATGATTAATGATTAAAAAAAAAATCTAGTTGTACCACAAAAGAGAAGGCTATGCTAGCACCATCAACCCAACCAACGAGACAAGGACACATTACTTGTACAAACGCAACAATACCACAAAAGAATAGATAGTAAAAATGATTTTCCATATATATGAACATTGTACGAGCACGAAATAATTTTCACTTGTATAATCTTATTGATCAAGCTTGCGTTCCTCTAAGCATCGTCATAATACCTGAAATCACAAACGTGAGCTAGCCAGCGGGTGTGTACCAGAAACCCATCCGATACCTAAGTAGACTAAGGATACAAAAGCTTTGTGAATTCGAGAGTATGAGTTGCAATACCTGGATAAGAGTTTGGTTTGAACTTTTGTACACTCCGCATGGTACAATCCTAGTAGAACTCTAACTCCCTTTATAGAGTCCCTTTAGGAATCACATTCCCAAAAGACAATGCATATCCTTTAACACCCTCCTCACAGCAAGCCAAGTGAGATGGCTCAACTCTTTGCTCGGTCAGCGCAAGTGATTGAGCTAATTTCACTGTCTGCCACCAATAATACGGAGCAATGCGCATTGCCGTCCTAAGCTTACACTACGTGCCACCATGCTATCATAGCACGGCCCATCAGGTAGCTCGATCGGAACCTCATTCCTAGTTTTGTTTAATCGTCTTCTGCTAATTAATGCTTTGACCGCCACTAAGCAGCTGAGCTTTTATTAGTCTGGTCAACTGCCTTTGGCCGATTTATTGTTTGTTTAGCCCAACATTGAGTTAGTTCTTGCTTTTAGCTCGGCCCAAGCTACATGGTCTCTTCTACCTAGCCCGACCCAATTTGATTACACAAATTATCCTGTCAATTGCCCCTTAATTCCATCTATAACGCTTGATTAGGATTACCCTGTGAAGCCGAGTTACGTTACTCCAATTCAGTCATCATTCTATTTCGGTCTAGAGCGGTCTAATCAACCATACATCGCGTTCACTAACCATGCTGACATGATGTCCTTTCTTGGACATGTAGCCAACCACCATTGCACCCATGCACTGTCACAGCCATCACACACTGACCAAAAATTCGAAATGTCTTGCCTTTTCGTCTTATGCCTATATATTGCCCATATGCATACAGTCATTCCTAACACTGTTCATCTTCCTCAACTAGCAACTCTAAAAACAGAGCCCCAATCTTTCAGATTCCTTCATTTCCGCCTCCAATCGAAGCACCTCCAGTGCAACAGTGAGCTTGTAACCACTTGAAGATGTATTTCTACCAATTGGAACCTGATTCAACCCTCAAATCTGTAAGTTCTTCGAACTGTTCAACTTTTATTCCATAGACATTCATACTGTTCTCCATGTTTTTTGGCACTTCCGTATAGTTTAAACCACTATCCATGTCTACAAATAGCACTTTAATACTTAAAACCATTGGAATTTAGAAAAAATTAATTTTGGAAATTAGGCTTAGGGTCATGATTACCCTTAAAATTCCATAGGCCAAGATGAACATCAAATGAATGTGACCAAAACCAGTCAAACACTGTCTTTTTTTATTTAGAATTACATTGGAGACGAACGAACATCCTATTTACAATGCTTTTAGTGAAACCCACCAAACTAAGACTTGCTCGTCACCACGACCGGGCTAAAACCATGTGTAGACACCCCATTTTTGATTGCCTGCAAGACTTGGACACTTTGTCATGTGCACTCGATGATGAAGTTGCGTTGTATGTGATTCAAAGTCTCAACAAAGGAATGTAAGCTCGTGCTCCAAAACCAATCCTAAACTTTTCATATTTATATTGTATTTACCCCAGAAATTCATTTTTGAACAATATGTCACCCTACATTGAGTTTAAAACAGTGGAACAAGGGAACATATTGGGAGTCAGCCGTACCACATTGGGAGTCGGCCGTAGCTATTAGGAGCCGGCTAGCTCTCGATAACAAAATACACTATTCTAGGCGGGAATGGGCCAGTTGTCCATTTTTAAAGATATTTTCGACCTATTTTGCTCAAATTCTATAAAAATGAAGTTATACCTTTGTTTTGAGGGTTGAACAATTTCTAAATAACATATACATACAAGAGAGAGCTCCTTCTTCTTATACAAGTCACCTTTGAGCAAACCTATCTCTCTTGACTGATATCCATACACCATATACCACCTTAGATCATAACCTTAGAGCCTTGGTCGAGGCTTGTGCATCACAATTCAAGCTTGAGGGTGTGCATGAACCAAGTTTGTGTTACAAACAAGAGCTTGCTTCTTTGAAAGGTATAAGCTTACCACCTTCTCTCTTACTTCCTTTCCTATCTCTTGTCAGCTACTTCTTGTGTTTTTGTGTTATCTTGAGTCCTTGTCAAGTGTTTAAACTTGGGTTTGGATAGCTACCAAAAGGTAGGAAGGTTAACACCTTCTCTTGTACCTTATTTCATACCTCAAGCCCTTGTTTTTATACTCTTTTCTTTAGTTCTCAAACTGATTTTGAGAGGTTAAAAGGGGCTGGAAAACATGGTTTGAGGCCTCAAAAAGTGGAGGGGTTGGCCACCTCTCCTTGTCTTTGTTTACTAGTTTGAGTCTCCTTGCTTTTGTTTATCTTTTTGTGTGCTTTTAACACAGTTTTAGCCACTATTTTTTTTTTTTTTATATGTTTTGGGGCTTTTTAGGGCTGTCCTAATTTAATAAATTAGTTTATGCTTTGAATATTTGCTTGTTGTATTGTAAGTCCTCATAGCTTCGGTTGTTTAGGCCTTACACACCGAGTTGTTTGAGTTGATAGCTTTCTTCATTTCAAAGGTCTCATTTTAATAATCAATTTAACATTCATTTCTGCAACCTCCCTCTTTTCTTCTTTTCTTCTTTTGTTTGAGAGTCATTTCAACTGGTTGATGGTTATTCAAAGCATGAGCTAGAGACCTATGCTTAATGGCTTAATCTCTACGGAGGTCCATCGTCAACGGCATAGTCCCTCTTTCATGCTTAGAGCTGCTTCTCATTTGATATTGCTTCTCGTTTAGTGGACTTAAAACATCACTTTAGACAAATTGATTAAAGAATGGAAAAGACTAAGAAAATTGGCTTAAAATGAACCAACCAACATAAAGAAGATGAGTTGTATTGCCTAGGTTCGGTCGGACATTATGCTGAGTCCATTGTGTCAAGGGTCGTCATACATCAATTCATGATGCTTTAATGAACCTTGAAGCGTCTCTACCTCCCTCTTTAAGCTCACTTCATGATAGGAGGGAGGGGTGGTCATTGTTCATTGCATTCATTAATTTTTGTCCAAATTCATGTCCGAAATAATCAAGCGGTCAAATTTCTCATTGATGGTTTTGGAAATGTCTTTGTTCTTCTCTTGAGGATTTCTATGACAGAGAAGAGCAGAGAGGACAAATAGGGCCTAGAAAGGCTCTGTCTACACTGTTCTCACCTCAGAGCACAAAATCTTTTTTGGCATAAAATTTAGTGCTAGCCGGCACTTTTTGGGTCCGGCCGGAGCTCATTTAGGACTGGCCGACTCCCAATGTTTGGTAAATATAGTGTTTTGCAGAAAACAAAAGGCAGTGACTGAAGGTGAAACAGAGCAAGTCTGGGCAAACAGAGCAGTTTCTAGACGCTATGCATACGATCCTTGTACATTCTTGTTTAGATCAATGCTGTCAATTAATGTTTCCATTATTGTTGTAATTCATTAATTATCATTATAGTTAGCATTGTGTATTTGTAATTGTCTTAATTAGTTAACTCAGCTAGTTAGTTATATTGTTCATCTTGGTTGTAATGACTTAGATAGCTAGTTGATAACTTAGATATCTAGTTAGTAGTTAGCTAGTTTTAATTCATTTATTCGAACTTGTAATAATTAGTTTAATTCGGACACTCAGACATTTATTCGCACCCTCTTGCATGAGGGCAAACATGTAATAATAGTGTATGTCTTCCAACCCCCATTTCTTTATCCCTTTTATTTACCAGCTTATGATGGTAGCATAGAGCATCATGTTTACTTAGCATTCCCATGTTTGCATACATTTGTTTCATGTACATTTGGGTTTGGCTCATGATACTAACCAATGTCAAAATCGATTTCATTGCTTGAATACGTGATTTATCGCATATCTTGAATTGAATCACATACCATGCTCATAGCCGAGCCTATAAAAAATTGCATGAATGTGTGTGTTGCATTAGTTGTATTGTATTGTTTAGGAACATGCATGTTTTCTAATTAATTTGCTTTGTTTGGCTTGCCTTGGAGTACTAGGTGAGCACTTATTGTTTTAATATACCGCATAAGTGTGATTGTTGCCATATCGAGCATGATTACCATGATGCTAATTGTTTAAATGATATACTTGTTTAAATGCCTATGGATGGAGGCTAATTGCTTAAACTGGAATAGTTTGATCGAAGTACATATGAGTTCACTTTTTCAAGTAACACATATTCAAAACAATTTTTCAAAACAAACTTGAGATCAAATGCTCTAATTTTTGCAAATTGGTCTATACTTGTGTGCAACACATAGTAAGTTAGCCTCATAATCAGAACAAGAGCATATAATGTAAATAAGAATCACATCATGATTAGTAGAGGCCAATCTTTGATCAAGCAAGTAGAGTACTCAATTCATGACCTTCCCCTCTCGTACCTAAGTTCCCGAGCCGAAACACTTTGGTGATGATGGATAAGTGGCCTTTGGCACGAGTCCCGGGTTTTCTAAATTTCCCAAAAACATTTATGTGGCGACTCTATATCTGGCAAAGCGATCCATTTTTGGCATTTTGATTCAAAATTGATTTTCCAAAAAGATTTGTCAGATTTGAACTCTTTTGTGTTTATCTTTTTCACATTGCACTTGTGAGATCAGATTCAAAACCACGGGAGTCCAAACTATAGGGCTAGTCGTATCTGAAAGGATCACAAAAAGCAAGCTATACCATGCCCCTTGGTCAGGATTGGGCTAAAACCATGTCCCTTGGCCAGGATCGAGCTAAAGCCATACTTTTTCCACAGCCGAACTAAAACCTTGAACAGACCTCAAACCGAGCTAACTTTTGCGAGTGAGGTCAAACTAAAAATTTTAGCTCAATAACCGAGCTAAAACAACACTTACACTCTTTCCCTACCAAGCCACCTGTTAAAAGTTTTATCACACTCCACACGATCTATATCACTATCTTAGCTCGGTCAATCACTTGAGTATAACACAATTTGTTTTCAATCGTGCAGACTCAATTAGGCTTTGCCAGGCACACCATCACAATTGTCCCTTGGTGATTCCATTCAGCCGAACAAACACACGCCAGTTTACAACCATGTTGTGAAGTCGAGCAAAACTACTAAGTTGTAAACTTAAACTCCACACCCATGGGCAAATATCGTTTCTTTTTCAGCAATCATGGCGCCATGAATTTCGCCAAAAGTACAACATCCCCAATGACATGCATTTCTCTTTACCCGAACAAGGTATAATCCTTTGGGAAAAAATTGGGTTTTGCCCCTTTACCGTGCTATCCATCGTTGAGGGAGGGCTATGCTTCCCTATCCAGCCATTAATCTGTGAATTCCTTAAGCAACCTAGGCTTTGCCCAACCCAACTTTCCACCAACACCTACCAAATCATCAATAGTATAGCCAAGCTAAACCGTCACCTAGGTCTCAACCTAGGGCTGGCCGAGATATTCCAACAATATTCTCTCGATCAATGCAACGACGGTTGGTGCTACTACCAGAAGGTGAAAAGAGGCCGACAAAAGATCATCAAAAGAACACCGAATAAAGACTTGTACGACAATGACTTTCTCTGGGTCTCTAGCAATTATGAGGACCAAGAGGCCCCGATATTGGGCTACAACATTAACCGCAACAAGGGGACAGCCGGTATAAGTAGCACAGTTTTACTTCTCTTATTTTAGTAATATTGATGCCCAACACCGAGCTAACCGTTCTCTTATTTTGCAGATCTAAACCTTACTTTCTCCTAGAGTCGTTGCCTGAACCAGATCCTAGCCTACCAAGATCAATCTGATTTCTCTGACCGAGGAGTAAGACATGGCCAAAAAGGGAGCAGTACGAGCCCTCATCGCCGAACAAACCTCCATGGCCTTGCCAACAGCTAGGGCTTTCTTATCTTGGCCCAGCAAAAAGGCCCGAACCATGTCCACCAAGCAACATCTGGTAGACGAAGAAGACACCGAGCAGTAGACTATCGAGCTACTTGACCGTAAAATGCCTTTGGGAGGAAGCCAGACTGAACGGGCTACCCCATCTACCCCCCAAGTATGGACACCGACTTTGACCTACAATGGCCAAGCTGTGACCACTGAGGACTCAGTATGTGCTAATAAGGATCATAATTTGGCCTTTAATGTGGCCAAGAGCCTCTGCCTTCCTATCGACATGGAGAGACATGAGCAGCTGACTGAGCTGAAAACAATCTGGTTGGCTACCAAGTCCTTGGTTCTGGTGAGTGCCACACCTTCACTCTTTCTCTTACCATCTTTTGTTTAGTCTTCCTAACCTCCAGTGTGCTTTATAGGTCGTGCAGAAGAATCAAGTAGCACACCAACGCATGCTCAACTTGAGGTAGGCTGCCAAAGTAGCCATTGCAGACAACGTTGTCAAGGTGTAGACACCCATTTTTGACCACCCTTACGACTTGGACGTCACCACTTGCACACCTAATGATGAATGTGTGTATGCTTGTTAAGTGCTCAGGATCCTCAGCGGAATGCCACAGTTTTGAGCCTTTCAAACCCTACACACTTGTTGCCTTATTTTTGGACCAAAACCAGAGATTTTCAAGCCTTCAACCTCTTGTGGCCTATCGGCCACAAGTGGTTTTGCAGATATTTTTTCCTGCCAGCTGTGCCAACTGTTGGCACAGATGCATGCACCTTCTTACACGTGTATATATTGATATTTCTGAGGGAGTTGCATGGTTTTGTATATATAGGAGGCCTCCCCCTCCATTTTCAAGGGTGGAATTTTTAGAGCAAAAATTCTCTCTTTCTCTCTCTTGCAATTTCTTAGCTTTTTACAAAATTTTGCCTATACACTCTAAACCAAACATTACCATCTTTGAGCTGAGGAACCTTTGAGCCTAGTTTGAGCTTTTGAGGGTGTGTAAGCCTTGATTTGTTACCTAGAATTGGTTCTCTCTTCAAGAGGTATACAGCTTTGCTTCTCTTCTTGCTTTATTTACTCTTTTTCCTACTGTTTTCCCACTGTTTTTGGGCTGTATAAACTCTATATTTTTGGGCTGAAACTTGTGGTTTAAGGCCTTAAAGGGTGGAGGGGTCGTTCATCTTTCTTTCTACCTTGCTTCTCTAACCTTTACCCTTGTGTTTCCCATCTTTACACTATTTTTATTTTTATTTTTTTGGAGCTTTTAAACATTGATTTTCAGAGCTTTTTCAGTGGCTAAAATGTTGTTTTGAAGTCCTAAAAATGGAGGGGGTAGCCTCCCCTCCTTGTGTTTGTTTACTAGTCTAGCATGCTCCATGTTTTAACTTATTATTCTAGCTTTTGTTAGCTTAATTCCAGCATGTTTTAGGATTGTTTTAGACCTGTTTTAAGACTATTTTTGAGTGTTCATTACATTTGAGCTTTGTATTGCATGCTTAGAGTGTAATTGTTCTCATAGGTTTGGTGGTTTAGACTTTAGCCACCATCCTATTTGAGTTGATAGTGTTTATTTATGGCTTTCCATACTTGTGATCACTCTTAATCACTTCTGCAACCTCCCTCATTTCTTGTCTTTTCATTTGTTTTGAAAGTTGATTCAAACTAGTTGCTTGTTTAAAGCATGAGATTGAGGTCTTGTGCTTAATGGTTTAATCCCTTTGGGGGTTCATTACCGACGGCATGACACTTCTCTCATGCCTAAAACAACTTTTGGCTTAATGCTTCTTTCCATTAGAGGACTTAAAGCTCACCTTTGGACTTAATTTATTAAAGAAAGGAAAGGTAATTAAAATGGAGTAATAAAATTGAGGCTAAAAGAGATGCAAGATAATAACTCGGTTTGGATTCAATCGGACGTTAATTGAACCCCTTGACTCTTGAATCGTTTCATACTTGTTAGTGATGTAAACGATTCAAGAATCATTTTCAACCACTTCCCTTGATCAATCCATGATAGGGAGGAGGTTTGAGAGTCTTATTTGTTGCATTTATTGAACTTGTACACTTTGGTTCATAGGCCATCATGCAATGAAATTGCTTCGATTGATGGTTTGTGAATCAAGTTTACTACTCCTTTGAGCTGTTTGATGATAAGGAGGGGTAAGTTGTGCAAACAACCCTTGAGAATACTCTGCTCTTGCTCTATTTGCTCTCTGTTGCAATAAGAAGAACCAAGCATCAGTGGCCGGCAAACCACTTTTTGTCGCCAGCAGGCCACCTCATGTAGACGACAGACCATCATTTGTGGCTAGCAGGCCACCACTTCTAGCTTGCCAGCCACCTTTGCAAAATCCAGCAGTAACTTATTGAAACAGAACAGAGTTGGTTCTAAGGTGGAGATTAGTACAAGGGTTCTGCTGTGCAACAGAGGCATCTGCTAGCAGAAACAGTGGCTTTTTTGGATGAAAAGTCCGCACATGCATGAGCATTCCTCATTTCCCGAGGAGGAGTAATTAGAGTAGTTAATTTAGTTACTTCATGTTGTAATTGACTAGTTAGCTAAACTAGTTACTTAATTTTGTAGTTGTAATAGTTAGTTAAGTAGCTTAGCTAATTATTCATTTCGTTTTGTAATAGCTAGTTAGTTTATTCGGATCCTCCTATGTGAGGACATAAATGTTGTAATAATGTGTATGTCTTCTAATCCTACGTCTTTCTCTATTTTATTTACCTACTTATGTTGGTTAGTTTAGGGTATCATGTTTTGTTTAGCATACTTCATGTTTGCATCCACATATCTTGCATGCATTAGGCTTGGTTTATCATGCTAACTTGTATTGTTAGTTTAACATTTCTTTGAATACATGCTTAGACCATATGCTATCAAATTGTTTCACATGTTATGTTAAGTAGTCGAGGCTATTTAGATTGCATATCGCATGCGTTGCATAAGACCTATTATATAGCTAGGATCATGCATTATTCTAACTTTTTTCATCTTTTTGGCTTAGAGTACTAGGTGAGCTCTTTTTGTGCTTTAACATATTGCATGAGTGTGTTAATGTTGCCATATCAAAACATATTCACCACGAGGCTAAGTGCTTAAGTGATAAACTATTTGAATGTCTGTGGATGAAGGCTAATTGCTTGAATTGGAATAATTTGAGTAATGTTTATATGTGATCACTTTTTTCAAGTGGTACATATTCGAAACAACTTTGCAAACGTACATGAGCCAAATGTTCAAATTCTTGCAAATTTAGTCTATACTTGTGTGTGTGCGCATCACATAGTAATGCTAGCCTAATAAATTGGAACAAGAGCATATAATGTAGATAAGATTCATATCATGATTAGTAGTGGCCGATCTTTGATCGGGCGAGTAGGGGTGCTCAATTCATGACCTTCTCCTCTCATACCTAATTTCCCAAACTGAGACAATTTTGGTGATGACAGACACGTGGCATTTAGCATGAGTCATGGGTTTCCTAAATTTCTGAAAAATATTTAGGTGGCAACTCTGTATCTGGCAAAATAGTCCATTTTTGGCAATTTGATTCAAAATCAATTTTCCAAAAGATTTGCCGGGTTTGGACTGTTTGGTGTTTATCTATTTCACATTGCACTTGTGGGAACAGATTCAGAACCACAGGTAGAGTCCGAACTATAGGGCTTAGTAGTCCTCTGAAAGGGGCACGAAAAGTAGAGCTACATAAGGACACTGAGCTAAAAGAACTAAAGGCAAAACTGGCCGAGGTAAAAACTGTGTGGGACTAGCTGGCCGAGCAAGTACGCACGATTGAGGAAGACAAACAAAAGGCCTTGGCTGACAAAAGAAATAGGTATTTGCGCGAGCTAAACAAGCTCATGGATACCAAAGAAGCCAAGAACAAAGTGTTGAAGAAGAACATGGAGGATACCGAGGACCGAGGCTACGTCGAAGGCAAACAAGCTTATGTTCAACAATGCGAGGCCGCCAAGGATGTCTTTTTCAAGTGTGGTTAGAAGACTGCAGCAGATAAGCTCGACCAGGCCCCTGATTCAGAGGTCTTTCTGAATCCACCCCCTTACTTTATCCTAAGTTACATGGCGGCGAATGCCAGCGTCATGCAATAAAAATTACTGGAGGTAAATAAAGACAGCCCAGCGACTGACGTTTCTGCCTTGGCGGCTGCTAATCCAACATGCGAGCCAACTTCTCCAGCTCAGCCATAAGTGACCAGCCAAATTCCACCGAGCGTCACCATCGACAAGGATATCACAAACCTAACCATTGAAGATGGTGTTAGCACTACACTAAATCCAAATGAAACCAACATGTCAACCAAGCTGGATGATCTTGCCATGTGACCAAGCTATAAATCAATTCTAGTTTTGCTTTTTATTTCTTTTTCTTTTTCTCCTTTTCTCTTGTTATGTAACTGGGCTATGCGCCCCACTTGTAACTAACTTTCACATTAATGAAAATTACAACTTTTGCAAGCCTAATATGTTTGGTATCTCGATCAAGTTTGAATGCATGTTTTGCTTCCAAGGAGTTAGTTAATCTTGCCAACCCACTTTGTTGAGCTAATCAGCTCGGTCAAAGAATTCAAAAAGTTGGTCAATCCTACCAACCCTCTTTGCCGAGCTATCTAGTCGGGCAAAGATTTTCTAAAAAGTTGGTCAATCCTGCCAACCTACTTTGCTAAGCTTACCAGCTGGGCAAAGATTTCCCAAAGAATTCGTCAATCCTACCAACCACTTTGTTGAACTAATCAGCTTGGCAATAACTTAGGATTTCAGCTTAAAGCGGTACAAACATAGTAAAACTACAACAAGGCAAGGTCTGAAAAATAATTGTACTTATTTTATTAATGCCAACCAAAAAGAATGGAAAAATTACAAATGTTAAAACTAAAAGTAGAATAACTTCAAATTAGATATATTCCATGGCCTTAGAATAGCTCTGCTATCCACGTCTTCCAAGTGGTAAGCTCCATTTCCTGCTAACCCCACCCCTTTGTACGGTCCTTCCCAGTTAGGTCCCAATTTGCCTTCACTAGGCACCAAAGTGTTCCCAATGACTTTGCACAGAACCCAATCTCCAATCTTGAATTGCCTTGGATGCACTGCTTTGTTATATTTCTTAGACAGTTTTTGCTGATATGAAACAATGTGGATCAACACACTCTCTCTCTTCGTTCTTCCGCAAGGTCTAGTTCCAAGGTTATTAACTCCCCATTCAAGTCTAGGTCAAAATTCTTGCTTCTAATGGTGGGAAGGCCGACCTCTAAAGGGATGACGACCTGCATTCCATAAGCCAAGGCAAATGGTGTTTCTCCGGTTGAACGTCTTAGGGTTGTTCGATAGGCCCATAAAATGTGGGGGTTCTTCAATCCATTTTCCCTTTTCAGCCTTTTCTTCAAGCCATCTAGGATCACCTTATTTGACGCTTTGGCCGGACCGTTGGCTTTCGGACAAGTCGGGTGGAGGTGTAGAACTTAATCTTGTGTTGTTCACAGAAGCCTCTAAAGATTCTTCCCTCAAACTAAGTGCCATTGTCTGATATCAAAGCCTTGGGGATTCCAAACCGAGTTATGATGTTTTGCCAAACAAACTTTTTAACGTCTTTCTCTTTGATGGAAACAAGTGCCTGTACTTCAACTCATTTTGTGAAGTAGTCTGTTGCCGCAATGAAGAACTTCTTGTTGCCTGGCATAATTGGGAATGGTCCCACTATGTCTAAACCCCACATTGCAAAGGGCCAAGGACTGGTTAAAGGTAAGAATTCTTTGGCTGGTTGGTGGATTTGATGCGCAAACTTTTGGCATTTTTTATATTTCCTGACATACTTCTCTACGTCCGCTTGTATGCATGGCCATCAATATTCTTACGATATAGCTCAGTAAGCCAAAGATCTCACCCCTTGATGACTTCCACAAATTCCTTCATGAATTTCGAACAAAAAGGCCTCAACCTTGCTAAGGTGCACACACTTCAAGTACTACCCGATGAAAGACTTTTTAGACAATGCTAGAGATAGGAAAGCCAAAACCATTGCGACTTCTCCTGAATGTTGTTCAACTCCTTCTTGTCGTCTGGCAAAATCTGGTCTTTTAAGAAAGTGATGATAGGATCCATCCACGAAAGTCCTAGCTCGGTGCACAATACTTCTGTCGCCTCAAGTTCCTCAATACTCGGCCTTGGTAGGAAATCGATCAGCAAAGGGTTTGGAATAGTAATGTTTGATATTGACGCGAATCCAGCCAACTCATCTGCCTTGTTGTTTTCATCTTGGCCAATCTATTCTATCCTGACGACTTCAAACTTCTTGATTTCTGTTCTGACCATGTCTTGATCGTCCTTCACTTCATACTCGCCAGATATTTGGTTAACCACCAATTGGCAGTCACTGTACACCATTAGCTCGGTAGCCTTCATCCGAAAGGTAGATTTCAAACCAGCCAAAAGTGCTTTATACTCTGCTTCATTGTTGGATGCTGGAAACCCAAGTTTGATCGCTTGTTCAATAGTCAAGCCATCTGGAGAGATAAGGACTATTCCAAGTCCATCTCCATATCTATTAGAAGCTCCATCCATGAAAAGCTTCCACATCTCTCCCACCAACAACTTTCAACAAGTGGATGGGTCTGAAAATGTCTTGGGGCCTGGAACTTCGATTATTTTTTCCAAGTCTTTGTCCACCGTTTGTTTGTCAATCTCTTTACTTGGTTCCCTACTATCTCCTTCTTAGGACGTCATCGCAAATTGCGCTCGTCATTGCGTGGCTTAATTCATCACCACCTGGCAATGTGTTATTGACCTTAGTAGGTGATGTAACCACTACTAGGCTCAATTGCACATTGCACGATTCCTCCGCTTGAGGTGGTAATTCAACTTGTTGCTGGGTAGTGAGGGGCTGCGATATTCCCGCGGTACTCCCCCTTCCCCCTCTCCAGTTTGTTCGGTTTCCACAATCAAGTCAATCGAGCAAACAGAATGATTCCTTGGGGAGAATTCTACCACAAAGTCTGCTAATGCATGGGCCTTTATCGTCGTTCTAGGTTGGAACTTGATGTCAAACTGTCCCAACTCCACTGCCCATTTCAAAATCCTTCCAGAAAAGTCTACCCTTTCAAATAAGGTTGTGATGTCCCGGCTCCTTTAAAGTAATTGAGTGCATTTTTGGCAATCTCTGTCGCTTTGTGTGTCTTCTTCATTGTTAAACCTTTTGAAGCTTGTGTTGTTATCCATTATCCCTTGTGGTTGTTCCGTTAGGTACACCCTTGTGTATTCTAAGATGTCATCTTGCATTTTTGGTGTTGGAGAGGAATCGAGAAGGTTAGCCAATGTTTTGGTAGTTCCTAGTCTCACTTTCAAGTTGAAAATGCTCGAATGGTCTTTTGGTCACTCAAGCGGTGAAATCAACCTTCCAGTACTTTGGTTTGTAATCTGAACTTCTGGGAGCATGAGTTCTTCGCTCGAGCAAAGAATTCAGTGCTCGAGCGGTCTTTTGCAAAGGGAATGGAGTTTTGGGAGCGGGTGTTTTTAGCTCGAGCGCAAGTTTCATCGCTCAAGCGGTCTTTCAAATTGAATTGTTCGATCGAGCGCACGATTGGTCACTAAAGCGGTCTGTCGACTAACATCTCCAAAAATAAGTCAAATCACTTCAAAAGTTGAGTCTTACTCACTTTTCCATCACTTTTCACTTTACACTCTCTCTCTACATTAACTCTCACTCTCTTTCCTCTCATCTCTCTCTCTCTAGAAACCCTCTAACCCACTTCATTTACTCCTTGATCTCCCACTATCCATTGAGATTTTAACCTTGGTGCCTTTTTTAAATTTGGAGAGCTCGTCGAGAGCTATGTGGTGTACGGTGGAGATCAGATTTCAACATCATTGGTTTGGAAACTTTTCATCCTTTCTTCTCAAGGTCTTAAGGTAGGGATGTACTTTGAATTATATATATGGCTTTTAACATATCTTGTCCTTTTCACATGTTTTTTTAGTGTAGATTGATTTTCGGGTGTTGAATCTAGAAAAATATTAGTGAAATGTATTCTTTCTCATGATTTGGGTCAAGATAAATTATTTTAGGTGTACTATGAACTATTTGGGGATGTATGCATGTAGTGTTTTGAAAATAAAGGAAAATTCCTATTTTGATAAAACCCTAGATTTTGGAAAATTTGGGAAAATTGATGTAATATTTATGAAATTGATAATGATCTCTTGAGAAATTGAAGAAAATTTTATGGGTTGTTATATTGTTGAGGCATTCATGAAAGGAGATGAAAATTTATGTCGAACAATTATGGAAACATGGGATGTGCATGTTGGCACTTTGGAAAATTGAATGATGAATATTGATTGTGAATATCTTGGAATCTTACATGACACATGGATTTGTACCTTGCTATGATTTTGAGAATTATCGAATAATAGAAGTTTTGTTTGAACAAATGTGGGAATGTTAGTGGTATTGTATAAAGAAGATATTTATATGTAGTCAATTCTCATTGATTCATTTGCATTATCTTCAATTTTGTTCACTTATAATCTTAACTTCGAAATAAATTCTTGCTTTGAGAAAAGGTAAATACATTTGGTAAGTCCGATTAGGGGGTGTAGATTGGAAATTAGGTTGTCCTGAGTGTTCTTAGTGTAAGACTAGAAACACGCGCGTGTGGGTGCCTAAGCCCTCCAATTAGTAGCCGGTAATGTAGGATTTTAGTAGTGCTTGATACGCATACTTGTAGACACTAGCCTTGGGGAATTACCTAAGTCGTATTTACTACCCCATTGTTTAAATCTTGGTTTTTATGAAGAAAATTAACCTTGAATGAATTATTGCATGGATTTCAAAAGAGATATAAAAATTTGACATCTGAACATGGAATAGCACTACATTTATATAACTATATGAGATTGATTTTAAACATATATACTTTGTGAAGATATCTCTATTGGGCTTTGTGCTCACCCCTAGTGGAAATTGTGCAGGAAATGATGCAGTGATCCCATTTAGTTGTAGGCGTTGAATGTGTTGAGAGCAAGAAACTCTCCCTTTTATGTGATGTTAATGCAAACCAATGGCTTAATATGTTTGGGTTGATAACCTTTTTGTGTAACCCGGCTTAAGCCTTGGAACTTATAGCCTCAGGGCATTTATTTTATTGTTCATTTTGTTTCTTTCCTTATAGTTGCACATGCTATGGATTCATCTTTTTCGAAGGGTGAATATGTATTGCATGTGAACCTTCTTTTGTAAACTCCTTCCCTGTAATGAAATACTAATTGAGGAATTGGTCAATCAAGATAGGATTGCATGATGGTTTGCCTAATTTCATTTAATTTTATTGTTAATATTTTGGGGGCGTTATAAGGGCCTTCAAAGGAAACACAGTCAATACCACCACAATGTGCAGATGAAAGTAGTGCGGCAGCTTCCTTGATGCCATCATTAAAGCTAGGGCAAGCTTTTCTAATGGCAGGTATCTCGTTTCGGCGTCCAACGTTGTCTTGCTCACATAAAAGATAGGCAAATGTTGTATTCCTTTTGCGCGCATTAGAGTCGCTAGAAGTGGCGGAGAAGACAAGTATTTCTTCAAACTTTCCAAAGCTCTGTCACATTCTTCATCCCACTCGAATTTCGCCTTGAGTGCCTGGAAGAATGATCAAATCGATCTAACAACCGACTAATGAATCTGTTTAGCGCGGTAGCTAGGCCCATCAGGTGCTGTAGTTCCTTAATTGTGTTTAGCCTTTCAAGCTCTTAAATGGCCCTGATTTGGGAAGGATCTGCTTCTATTCCACGGTTGGTTACTAAGAAGTTGGTTACTAAGAAGCCTAGAAACTTGCCTAATCCAACGCCAAATGCACACTTGGACACGTTTAGCCGTAGCTTGTCAATCTTTGATATTTGAAATATTCCAGCAAGGTCGTTAAGATAGTCTGACTCATTCTTACTCTTGATCACTATACTGTAGACTAACTTTCTTCGCGTCCCCTTTCAGAGAGCTCAAATTGGTCCTACAGTTCGGACTCTTGTCACGGTTCTGAATCTAATCTCACAAAGTGCAATGTCAGACTGATAAACACCAAAGAGTCCAATCCCGAAAATCATTTTGGAAAATCAGATTTTAAATCAAATAATACCAAAACTGGACTGCTTTGCCAGATTACAGAGTCGCCACCTAAATATTTTATTTTTGGAAAATTTAGAAAACCCTGACTCGTGTCAAAGGCCACGTGTCCGTCATCACCAAAGTTGCCTCGGCTCGGGAACTTGGGTACGAGAGGAGAAGGTCATGACATGAGCACCCCCGCTCGCCCGATCAAAGGATCGGCCTCTACTAAGCATGATATGTTGTTTTATAAACACATGTGTTCTTATTCCGGTTATTAGCTAACTTTACTACGTGACGCACACAAGCAATTATAGACTAAATTGCAAGAATTGGAACAAATTAACTCATGTTTGTTTTCGAAAATGGTTTGAAAGTGCCACTCTCAAGTGGGCTAAAACGCGGATTTGCCACTCTCAAGTAGGCTTAAAACATGATGATTTGCCACTTCGCAAAGTGAGCTTAAAAATACTCGCATTTGATGAATTGTTCCAATTCAAGCAATGAAGCCTTCATCCACAGGCATTCATGCAGTTAATCACTTAAGCAAATAGCCTCATGGCAAGCATACTATCATGGCAACACTCACACTCATGCAAGCACGCTAAAGCGTAAAACTTACAGTGTACTCTAAGCCAAAACAAAAGCTAGTTAGAAATCATGCATGATCCTAACTATACAAGATGCCTAATGCAACACATGTAATGATGCAACTAATAGGCTCAGCTATCTAAGATGGCATATGAATGCAACAATTTGATAACATGCTTTGAAACACGTATTCAAATAAGTATTGAAATACAATGCAGTTTGAATGATGCGCCGAGCCCGGTGCATGCAAGAGAAATGAATAATGCAAACATGCAAGCATAAGTTATGCTAATCAAAACATGCACTAATCTAACCATCGAAAGCGGTTAAATAAAAGGGAGAAAGAAATGGGGTTGGAAGACATGCACACACACACGCACACTTATTACAACATTGCAAGGGTCCGAATAAATAAGCTAAGCTAGGCTAACTAATCTAATTAAACTAATTAGACTAATTATTACAAAACAAAATAAAGAAATAGCTAAGCTAAGCTACTTAATTATTACAACACTTAACTAATTAGCAAACTAATTAATTAAATTACAAATTCATGCTAACTAAACATGCAAAACAAATGTTAAAACTACACTGCTTCAGCTCTGCCTCGGGAAGCAAAGCATGCATGCACTCGATTTTCGCCCCGAAAAGCCCACCGGTTTGCTCTTGAGAGGCTCTGTTTATAGGATTACTCTAAGAAATTTCTGCTCCACTTTACCAAACCAATGCTAAGGACTGCACCAGTGGCTTGCTGGCCGTGAATGGTTGCTGCCGGCCAAAAATGTGCCATGCCGGACAAGGATGAAGCACTGCCAGCCATCAGTGAGCCACTGCCGACCATTGGTGTGCTGAATCACCACACTGCAACAGAGCACAAACAGAGGAAAATTGAGGGTTTTCCAAGGATATGTTTGTATTGTACCCTCTCCTTATCATCTCAAAACATCAAAGGAGTGGCACTCTTGGATCCAAAACCACCAATCAAGCATTTTCAATGCATGATGGCCAAAGATCCAAGTTGTACACTTTCAATAAATGCACAAATATGACACAAAGGACCACCACCCTATCATGCATGATCAAGGGTGATGGAGACAAAGGAGATTGGCTCATTTCATCACTTTGAGTATGAAATTCTCCAATCTACCTTGTGTTCAATATAACGTCCGATTGAACCCATGCAATGCAAACACAACATGCTTATCTTGGTCATGTTTTACTTGTTCGATTTTGTTTACTCATTTTAGCATTACCAAGTCATTCTTTAACCGGTTAAGTCCAAAGTGATTGTCCTCTAATTGGAAAGATGGCCTAAACCACAAATGTCTTGAGCATGAAAGAGGCCTCATGCTGTTGGTTAGGAGGAACCCTTAAGAGAGGGTTACAACCATTAGGCATGAGAGCCTCAAGTTCACACTCAAGCCAATAAGGGGCTCAAGATCACTTTCAAAGCAAATTAAAAAGTGAAAAATGGAGGGAGGTTGCAGACTTTTCAATGCTGAAATGGCATGAAAAATGGCACTAAATCATGCAAGCAACACATGTACAGCATTAAACTAGTGAAGAGTACTACACTAGAGGCATAACATCAAGCTCAAATGACCAAACCAGCTCAAAACAGAGCTAAAACATGCCAAAACAGTGGCTAAAACATGCTAAGATTGAAGCATAAAAGACTAGAAAAACATGCGCACATGTTGGCTCGCAAGCAAGGCTCAAAACACAACTCTCAAAAGTAATGAAAGAGTGATATAAGTGAGAGTGTGACAAAGCTATATATGCTGAAATCATGTATAAAATGATGCTACAACATGCAATCATCTCATGCAAAACATGTTAGAGGCCTTAAAACACAAAGCCAGTGAAGTCATTTGCACTACAACCATGCAAGACAAGGCTCATATGACCAAGAAAGCTCAAAATAGAGTTAAAGTAGGCCAAATCAGAGCCTAAAACATGCTGAGATCAAGTCACAAAACGGTAGAAAAACATGTTCACGTGTTAGGCTATCTACACTTGCAAACAAGACACAAGAAGGGGAGGCCACCCTCTCCTATTTTGGACCTCAAAACACACTCTTTACCACTAAAATTCCCCTAAATTCAGTGGTTAAAAGGTCAAATAAAGTTGTTTTAAAAGCTTTGAAAAATGGCACAACAACTTAGCAAACAAGCTACAAAAGAGGGTGGACCACCCTAACTCCAAAACAAACCGCAAACCACCATTTTAAACCATAAAAACAGAGATTTTAGAGGTTAAATCCAGCCTCAAAATAGCATGCAAAGATGGCCAAACAAGGATTTAAATTAAGCTAAAAATACAAGTGTTTTACCTCTTTGACAACAAGATACTATTTAGGCAACAAAAGCAAGTCAAACCAAGCAAAAATCCTCTTCTAGAGCTCAAATAGGACCTCAAGCAACCTCAACACAAAGATGATCAAGTTTGATCAAGAACTCACAAGCAAAAGTGTAGAGAATTTAGGCTTTTAAGGCAAAATATTTAGAGAGAGAGGATTCTAAAGAGAGAGAGAGAGAAATTTTTGTCTTCAAAATTTCCAACCTCTTGCATGCAAGAGGAAGACTTCTATATATAAAAGATACAAAATCCTCTCAAAAAGATCCAACCATCCACGTGCAAGCAGATGCTCCAATCTGTGCAAATAGCTGGCACAAAATATCAGAAAATATCTACTGATGCATTGGTGGCCGGCTGGCCATCAATGATGGCTGGCAGGGGCTCATTGATGGCCGGCAGGCCAAAATCCATGGCCGGCAGTGCCCAAAAATGGCCGGTAGTGCACCAAAAGCAACATGCTGGAAGGACCAAAATATGGTCCAAAAATGAGATAGAATTGATGTAGGTTTGGAAAGCTCAAACCTTGGCGTTCCACCGTGAATTCGAGCGCTCGACGAGCAATCAAACTTGTCACTGGATGTACCTGCAAGAACATCCAAGTCTTGAGGACGGTCAAAAATGGGGTGTCTACACATATCATCAATGTAAGCCTCCATTGTTCTGCCTAGCAATGGCACAAACATCTTGGTGACCATTTGTTGAAATGTCCTGCATTTTTTAGACCAAAGGACATGACCTTATAATAATACAACCCTTTGGCGTTGTGAAGGACGTGATCTCCTGGTCTGATTCATACATAGTGATCTGATGATATCCATGATATGTATCGAGAAAGCTAAGTCGGTTGTGACCTGCAGTTAGGTCCACCAGCTAATCAATCATTAGCAAAGGAAAGTTATCCTTTGGGCACGCTTTGTTGACCGTTTTATAGTCCACGCAAACGCACCATTTGTTGTTCTTCTTGGGTACCACCACAGTGATTGAAATCCACTTTAGATAATAGATCTCTCTAATTGCCCCTCCTTCCAGCAAGTTCCCCACCTCTTCAGCTACTACTTCAGCATGGTGTAAGACCGATCTGCGAGTTCTTTGTATAACTGGTCTGGCAGTGGGGTTGACGTTGAGCTGATGACAGATGAAGTTTGGATCAATGCCAAGCATGTCGTATGGCATCTAGGCAAACACTTTGAAATTGGAGATCAAAAAATCCATCATCTCATTTCTCTCAATGTTGGACAAAGATGAGTCGAGCAAAAAGAACTTCTCTGGGTCATTCTCATCAATCCTCACTTCCACTATATCTTCCACGGCTTCTGTTCGGCTGCCTTGCCAACGTCTATAAACATCTCATTGCTTTCTGGTTCTTCTACCATCTACACGAATCCTTTGGCAGCATGGCTGCCATTCACCGTCATGAAGCACTGTTGGGACATGATTTGGTCTTCCAAGACCTCCTCAATTACCCCAGCTTCATTTGGGAACCGAATTACTTGATGGTAGGTTGACACACTGCTCGCATGGCGTACAACCATACTTTCCCAAGAATGATATTGTAAGTGGATGGGACTTTCAAAACCTAAAATTTCACTTGTTTGACCATCGAACCGGCTTTGACCGACAAAATAATCTTGCCAACCAGCCATTAAGGCATAGATTTAAAACCTACCAAGGGTGAGGTGGCAGGCACCAAGTTTTTATCCTCCAACTTCAATTGTTTGAAAATTTCATAATACATTATCTCGCACAAACTCTCTTGGTCAATCAAGATCCTTTTGATGTCAAAATTCTTGGCACGCAAGGTGACTACTAGCGTGCTATTATGGGGTTTTGCAGCCTTGCTAGGTCTCTATCAGAGAAAGAGAATACATATTTTGCTACTATCCTTTCTTTCTTCACGATCGGTTGAACACTTAGCACCTCCCTCATTTGCTTGTCTTTTTTATCATCCCTCTGAGCTCACAGACTCGCTCAGGCTTGATGATCCCATGGATAACATTAATCACACCTTGAGGCGGACCGTCATCTAGCATTCCATCTAGCATGTTTCGATCTTGGGGGGCTAGTCATGCTCCCCCTTCAATGTATCAGTGCAAGTGGCCTATAGCCACTAATTCTTCTAAGTGTTGTTTTAATGGTGTGCAATCTTCAATTGGTGCCCTACTTAATCGTGGAAGGTGCACCGATATCTCTTGTCATAGCCCTCTACGCTTCTCCCAATTTGGTAGGCCGCCGAACAAAGGGTTCATCGCGTATTTCGCTAAGTATTCGGTAAATCGGCTTCTTGAAAACTGTTGTACCTCCTTGCTTTGGCATCCTCATCATTCGATGGATCGCTATGATTGTTGTTGTTCGATCGGCTTTTATTTCCAACTGTGTTTACCTTGGCTGAAGTCTTTTTGTCCGACATCGCCGTCATTCTAGACTTTGCCTTGGTACAGACGCCATCCTCCTCCACCCTTATGTGTTGGTGGATTGTCTTCATTAAAGGCCTCCATGGCAAAGGGTGGAGTCATTGTCATGGAATCTCTCAGTCTATGCCCAACAGGCAATCGCTTGTACTGTGCAATAACTAGGTTGGTGGGACATTCACCAATCTGATCGAAGGTCTTCCAGTACCTGTTATTGTAGGACTTCAATGTTTCCTTCTCACCCATGTCGATGGCGAGCAATTGGTCAATCTCCACAGGCGTTTTGGTATTTGTTTTGAACTTGGTAACAAACTCCTCAACGAGCTGCACCTAGGAAGCAATGTTGCCCTCTTGCAATCTCTTAAACCAAGGCAAGCCCAATTTCCCAAGACTTGATGGAAATAGGATGCACATCAAGGCCTCATTCTGCCTGTGTATAGCCATTACTTGTTGAAAGTGGCTAAGGTGCATGTACGGATCTGACTTTGCGTCATAGATCGTAAACTTAGGCTGGTTAAAGCCTAAAGGCAGTGGTGTGTTCTCTATCGCCGGAACGAACGGCGAGCTCTACAATCTTGCCAACGCTCTGTCTGCTAGCTCATAGGCGAGGTGCGGCGTTGGCATTGCAACCTCGACACTTCCATGCGTCCTAGGAGCCAATGGTTGCCACGCAAACACACTTTGGGGGTCCTATGCCTAGGCAACTTCTCTCCTTCACACCCTTTTATCCAAGACAGTCTGCAAATCTACTGACCTGGGCAACTCAGTATGTTGTGTAGATGTTTGATAAGTATATGAGGCTCAATAACTACTCCCCTCAGTGTACGACCTTTCTGTAACATGCCCGGGCGGTACTCATGCGCGTTAAATAGTTCGGACCCTTAACTTCTTTAATCTAGTCTCACGAGTGCAATGTGAAACATAAATAAGAGTTCCAATTTGGTAACTTTTATAGAAAATCCATTTTATTACAAAATATTTGCCAGAAATGGACTACATCACCAGATCTTAGAGTTGCCACCTAATATTTTGAAAAAATTGGGAAGCCCATGACTCGTGCCAAGGCTATGATTTGTTGTAACCAAAGATGATTAGCTCGGAACATTAGGTATGAGAGAAAAAGGTCTTTAACTGAGCACCCCCACTCATCCAATCAAAAGATCGACCTCTACTAAATCATGATATGAGTTTTATTTACTTTATATGTTCATGTTCTGATTAGTTAATAAATCCTAAAAATTACTATGTGAAGCATACAAGTATAGACTTTGTCATTCATTTTCGAACAATTTGATTTCAAGTGTTTTGAAAGAATTTTGAAGATGTACAACTCAAGTAAATTCAGTTTACAAAAATAAAAATCAATATCATTCTGAATTAAGCAACACAACCTCTATCCACCGGCATTCATAAAGTTATATCAAATAAACAAATAGTATCATAGTATAATGCAAAACATAGTAAGGAAACACACATACAAGCGGGATGCTAAAGTATAAAAATTACATATTTACCGACATCTCACGAACAGCTACAAAACAAAGTTAATAAAAATATGCAAGATCTTATATACAAATCCTTATGCAATTCACTCATGAGATGCAACTAAAGATTCTACTTCTAATATATGACATGTGAATCATCTCAAGAACATGAGGTAGTGCACATAATCACATAAGAATTGATTAAATCCATAAATGGAAATTTAGCCGAATCAAGATACATGAAACATGGATGCAAAGCATGAATATGATGAAAAGCAAAATATTATACATATTCACAAAGGAAAGCAAGTAAAAGAATAGGATAAAGAGAAGTGGGGCGGGGAATTATTACAACACTTTGAATAAATAATTATAAACTAAATGAGAGAGAAAAGGAAAATATTACAACAAAATAAAAACCTCACAAAACTCTCAAATGAAAAGAAAATAGAAGCTTCATGTGCTTTGAAGACCACCGGATATTGGTATGCTCAACACCGGAAGACTACTCCGTTTCTTCCAAAAGAAGTTAGTCGACCGACCAACGAGGAAGGCTGGCTAACTAGGCCTAGCAAAACCTGTCATATTACAACACCGAGAAAAAAAAAAAACAAAGAGTATGTAGGTGGCTCAACCGACCACTTCTGGTTAGATTACAACAAGACTAATATGAAACTAAAGCAAGAATACGAATACAAGATAGAAAGTACAATAAAATAAAAGAATTGAAAATTTTACCTTTCAAAGAAATATTAAACTTCTTGATTTCCAAACTTCCTCTTGATCACCCTCAAGATTGTGAATTATGATCTCAATTCTCAATTCAAGAGCTTGCAATTTGAGCTAGAAAAAGGGTCTTGAACAAGTGTATGATCACTCTTTAATCTTCTTTAACTTGGCAAGAATTACTATCTCTTTGAGCAAAGCTTTAAGACTTGGTTCTTGAGTGGTTTTTGTAAGGAAAGATGAGATGTCTACTATTTTGACAAGACAACTCTCTTGTTTTCAAAGCTTTCTTTTCTTTCTCAAACTCTAATTTAAACTCAACATTCTCTCTACACTTCTTCTCTCAAATTCATCTCCCAAAACTCAAGACTTGAGCTCTCTTTATATAGACAATGCTAGTGGAACAACAGTGGAAGACAAAATGGAGAACTAATGGGATATTTAGGGAAGATAATGGAGCTAATGGAGTACAAATGGAGTTAATAGATGGAGCATTACTGTCATGACCCAAACCCACCCCTATAGGTTTAGCATCGTAACCGACCAGTAATCCTGGGATTATCAAAGACCTCTGGACAAATTAAACAAAATACAAGGACTAACAGAAGCAAATACCAACAAATAATGTCCATAGAGCTGTGTAGACATACATGAGACAAAAAATTTAAAACTTAATTTACATAATTAAGACATCATACCCACGTCACGATCTATACATATAAACAAACAAAAGACATGTTCTAACTTAGCGAAAGAAATACAAAAAAATCTTTAACATGGTTCACAAAAACTTGACCACTGCAAAACGAGAACCTCCTCAGGAGGCACTGTGGTTGGCTGACAGAACGGAACTCTAGGCAATCAACTCTAAGTCTGGTCACGCACCTGGTCACCTACATACATAAATAATACGATGACCTGGAGCCCAGTGAATAACAACAGAGTAAAAGGTTTATGAATGATGTCCAAACAATTTCAGAAATCAGAATTCATATCAAAACAAATTCAGATTCAGAGTCACATACTTAACCAGAAGTCATAAGCAGTTATATGTGGTACATCTATTAGCTATCATATCAAATTGGTCCTGAGACCTACTTGCATAGTCGGTAAAGATAACCATAAAGGTCCATATCTTGCACGCAAGTAGCCATGGTATTGTATCCTCCAGGCAAGGACCATGTGAACACAAACCACGATATTGTTTCCTCCAGGCAAGGGCCATATAATCATAAGCCACAATATTGTTTGCCCCAAGCGAGGGCCATGTGCATATTGGCCACAGTATTGTTTCCCCCAAGCGAGGGCCATGTGAACTAAGGATGCCACAAATACATTTTAGAAAAATGGACATTCATTCATGATTCATAAAATAGCATTTCAGAAAACATATAATATCATTTCAGTCAAAAAGTACTTACAGTCAAACATAGCTTTACAGAGTTGTTACTCATAGATAGCTCCGATAGCAAAATGGTCAAAACAGTCGGATCAGATAATCTATGGCGTGTGACCTATACAAGCACATAGTGGATACATATTGAAACACACGCTCAAAAAACACTTAACCCATTTTTTTCTATCTTGGTGTGTTTCTAATCCTTATCCTCATTATTATGTCTTAATTAGGGCTTAAGAATGCCTAAGATGTAATGAGGATGCCAAAATATGATTTGAAACCTTAGTCAAATTTGATAAAAACAGGGTCTTTGCTCAATCGCGACTTTGGTCACTCAAGCGGTCTGCAAAACTCTACAAAACTTCTGGGAGCTCTCATTTTACGCTCGAGCGTAACTTCCTACACTCAAGCGGAGGATCAAAAATAAGAGTGGTCGCTCGAGCGCAGGTTTTGCCACTCAAGCCAACCCCCAAACTTTGCAAAAGTACTGGGAGCTCACATTCTTCACTCGAGCGCAGACTCCACCGCTCGAGCGAAGAGTGCGAATTCTAGAATTTCCACATTGCACTCCCAGCTTCAAAACTCAAATTCAAAGTGTCAAAACACATCTTTTGGGCCCCAAAACTTGAGAAAAACATGTCTAAACTTGGAATATATCAAGGATTAAAGATCATTTCATAAAATCAAGGCCTAAAGGCAAGTGAATTGTTCAAAGTCAAACTTAAAATTTTGAAAACATAACATGCATATAATGATATGAGCTTCAACCTTTCAAAACAAGATCAATTGAGATGTTTGGTACAAAAACATGTTGAATTCTTAAAACATAGCAAAGGTAAGGTCATGCATGTGAAAATTCTCTTAAAATAACTTCAAAACTCCAAGATATATACATGCATGCATGTATTAGCTTCCTATTCTCCTATGCAAACTTAATTCTTGCATTAATCAACGTAATTCTCTTGAATTCATGTGTTAAGTGACTCATTTACAAAACTCAAGGCTTGAATTCTTACCTTAAATGTTCAATTGGGCTCTAAATAATCAATTCTTAGAGTCTCCAAGCTAATTTCTTCAAATTTCCTAACCAAACTCCCTTCTGTAGCTTTGATCTCAATTTTCTTCCTTCTCTCTCTCTCTCTCACATGTATGAGCTTAAAGAAATGAAGTGAAAATGTTGTTGAGTCACCATTGGCCTTATAGGCCTAATTAGAAAGCCTTAATTAATTCTTAATTAAGCTAAGCAATTATAATTACTTTATTCTAATTATTTGATTCTGAATCGAATTTCAATTAAACCTACCATAAAATTCTAAAAATTCTAAATAACCCATAAATGGAGTCAATTTCATGTTCGGACGCTAATAAGGCTTTCAATTCACATAATGAAACAAAAACATAGATAGATATTCTTACTATAGACAGATGCAAACACAATTCACACAATACTCATGCAATTAGTCTAGAATTTCCTCTTAATTACTTATTAAGCATCCTTAATCAGGTATTATAGGCTAATCACAGGTAGGGGTTGTTACAGTCTTCCCCCCTTAAAGAGTTTGGTCATTCAAACTCGAGTTACATTCATTTTGAAAGAATATCGGATCCAAATGGAACAAGTCAGGGTATCTCTTCATCATATCTTCTTCGGTCTCCCAAGTCGCATACGTCCCACCATGATTTTTCCAATCAACCTTCACTAACTTAATTTCTTTATTTCTCAATCTCTTGATTTTGCGGTTTACAATTTGGATTGGTCGTTCTTCATATGTATAGTCATCCTTTAGAAGCACTTGAGTTGGTTCAATAACATGATGTGGATCCCATAAATATTCCTGAAGCATAGAGATATGAAACACATTGTGCATTTGCTCCATAACTGGAGATAGAGCCACTTGGTAAATCACAGGATTGATTTTCTCAATAATTTCATACGGGCCAATATATCGTGGTGCCAATTTGCCTTTAACCCCAAATCGTGTTTGGCCTTTCATAAAAGTTACTTTGATGAATACATGGTAGCCTACTTCATATTATCTATCTCTTTTCCGAACATCTGCATAACTCTTTTGGCGATTTTGGGTGGTTTTCAAACATTGTTGAATCAATTTCACCTTCTCAGTTGTTTCTTGTATGAGTTCTAGTCCCAATAACGGTCTATCGCCTACTTTAGCCCAACAAATCGGGGATCGACATTTCCTTCCATATAAAGCTTCAGAAGGAGCCATCACAATGCTTAAATGATAGCTATTATTGTACACAAATTCGGCTAGTGACAAATAGGTTTCGCAATTTCGTTGGAAATCTAACACACATATTCTGAGCATATCTTCCAAGGTTTGAACGGTTCGTTCTGATTGGCCATCTGTTTGTGGATGATAAGCACTGCTAAATCTCAGTTCAATTCCCAAAGCCTGTTGCAAACTCTGCCAAAATCTTGAAGTAAACTTTGAATCTCTGTTAGATACAATGAATACTGGTACTCCGTGCAATCTCACAATCTCATTCACATAAATGTTAGCCAATTTATCCGCATTATAAAAAGTTTTCACAAGCAAAAAGTGAGCAGACTTAGTTAAACGATCAACAATGGCTCAAATAGAATCTATACCTCGAGGGGAGCGAGGTAATCCAACAATGAAGTCTATCGTAATATGCTCTCATTTTCATTCCGGTATTGGAAGCGGTTGAAGTAATCCAGCGTGTCGTTGATGTTCGGCTTTCACTTGTTTGCAATATTAACATCTAGCTACAAAATCTGAAATACACTTTTTCATTCTGGGCCACCAAAAATTCTGTTTCAAATCTTTGTACATTTTTGTATTCCCCAGATGCATAGCAAATTTAGAATTTTGAGCTTCAGTCATAATACGCTTTCTCAATTCTAAACAATCTGGTACACAAAGCCTATCCTGAAATTTCAACACATTATTCTCATACACAAATCCCGACCTTGGTTTAGAGTCAATTTCTTCAACAATCTTCTTTAGAAATTCATCTTCTAATTGTTTTTCTTTAACTTCCTCAATGATAGCTGGTTGTGCAGAAATGGCAGCTAGGATTCCACCTTGTTCACGCAACATAATTTCAATTTCACTTCTTTCTAAGTCACATAACAACTCTTTCTGGCCAGTAAGAAAACATGACAAATTTCAATGGATTTTCGGCCATTTGCCTTTCATGGGTGGTATAGAATCTGCAAGTTATAATCTTTAATCAACTCGAGCCATCTTTTTTGTCTCATGTTTAATTCTTTCTGAGTAACGAAATTTTTCAGGCTTTTATGGTCAGTGTACACTTCATAGGTCACTCCATACAGATAATGGCGCTAGATTTTTAGGGCAAAAACCATAGCTGCAAGTTCAAGGTCATGGGTTGGCTAATTCTTTTCATACGGGCGGAGTTGTCGTGAAGCATATTGTAGACACCCCATTTTTGACCGACCTTAAGACTCAGACGTCGCCGATTGAGCGCTCGGTGATGTTGCATATCGTGCTCGTTCAGAAGTTTCAGAGTCGCGGCCGTGCGCCCTGCCTCCGAACTTCCGAATTCTCTTCTGTGCCTTGTCTCGGTTTGCGAACCAGACTCGGTTTTCTCTGTTTTCTTTCCCGTGGGAAGGGAGTGGTCCTGTAGACTATCTCCCGGTGGCCGTGAGCTACATTTCGTGGCCGTAGGTCATTTTGCCCATTTCGGAGCCCGGTTCCCGGTTTTCGAGACCGTCAGGCCGTGTGCCTCGGCTCGGGACGCCCAACCATCTCCGATTTCTCCGGTTCTTGGCTAGTACCTCTGTTTTATCATTTTGAGGAACACTGGGGCCCCCGATGCCCACTTCGTGGCCGTATGCCACTTTCGGTGCTTATAGCCGGTTTTTGGGCCCCGAACCTCGCGGTTTGGCCCCCGAGCATTCATTTCGCATCGGTTTTATCCGATTTTGGCAGGAGCCTCTGTTTTGTCATTTTGAGGAACCCTGGGGCCTCTGGTACCCACTTCGCTGCTGAACACCACTTCCGGTGCTCGCAGCCCATTTTCGGGACCCCGAACTGCGCGGTTTGGGCCCCGAGTGTTCATTTCTTATTAGTTTTTGTTCAATTTTGGCAGGTACCTCTGTTTCAACATTAGGAAGATCACTGGAGGGTAGGAGGCCAGCAATTATCCCAGATAACCAGTTTCGCTCCTCCGGCGCCCGTTTTGCTCACTTCCGGGCTAATGTTGAACACCCTAGGCCCATCTTCTTCCAACCAAAGCTACATATTTGTGATGAGGGCACATGGGAGGACCCTAAGAGGTGATGGTCGGCCAGCAATTGTGAGTTTCATTTTTGAGTCCCTCCTTCAAGCTCTATGTTGTGGCTCCTGCTTCAGTGTTGCCAATTTCCGACCTTGGAACCTTGTTCTACACACATGGGAGGACCCTAAAAGTGCATGGTCGGCCAGCAATTGTTACATTCATTTTTGAGCCTCTTCTTCAAGTCCTATGTTGTGACTCCTGCTTCAGAGTTGCCAGATTCCGACCTTGGGGCCTTATTCTACACACATGGGAGGACACCTTTGCATGGTGGTCGGCCAGCAATTTTCATCTTCATTTTTGGACCATGGCCGGCCGGCCAGGCTGAGTGGCTGGCCGAACAGGTGGGGTGGCCGGCCGGCCACCTTGCAGAAAGCCACCTGGTCGGCCAGCTTCCTGCTTTCCAGCTCCTTCCAGCTGTCCAGATATTTTTTCAAAATATCTCCCCCATCCGGGGGATATTTTGGGAGGGAAAGATTGCCTCCATTTCCCTCCCCTTTTACATCTTTTCTTGCTTACTTAAAGGGCTGGACAGCCCCTTTGCCTAGGTTAGAAATTTTGATCTCAAGACCCTCTCTCCCAAAACCTCCATTTTCCTATTCAAAAACCCTAAAAACTTTCAAGCTTCCTAGCTCAACCCTTCACCAACCCTAAGCTCTACCATCAACAACTCCATTTCAGTAGCAAGGAGGTGATTTTCAGAGGCCAAGAGTCAACAAATTGAAGCCAAGAAGCCACCATAGTTGGATCTTCAAGGGTAAGTTCTAAATCCCTTTTCTTGCATTTTTTTGAGTCAATTCTTACCCCATTTGCTTCCATTTTTGGGCTCTGACCCCTACTGGTTTTGGGCTTATTTTGAGCCCCTCTACAACTTTGTAGAAGGGCTCAACCCTGTTTGGTGTCTCCTTCATACACTTGCTTCAATATCACTCTTTAGGCCATTGTTTTGCATGCTTTATTTGCTTTTGAGTGATCTGATTTAGAGCATACTATATACTGTGAGTGGGCTTATTTTGAGCCCCTCTTCAATATTGAAGAAGGGCTCAACCCTGTTTGGTGGCTCTAGCATGTTTCCTTTGAAATGCTTCCATTTTACCGTAAAATTGCATGATTGTTTTGGCCTATTTTTGATCTGATTTGGAACTTGTAACATACTGTGATTGTGCTTATTTTGAGCCCTCTCTTCAACATTCAAGAAGGGCTCAACCTGGTTTTCTTGCTCTACATATCACTTGCTTTGAATTCTTGTTCCACTCCCATTTTGCATGCATTTTTAAGCTCACCATGCTTCGGATTTCAGCCTTCATCAGGCTTAGAGAGTGCCTTATTTTGGTCCATTATTCATTCTTTGTTAAGGTCTTAGGCCATTTGATGACTGGTTTTGGTACTTGTTTTGTAATCCTTCAATTTACCGTAAAATTGCATGTTTGTTTAGGCTTGCTTAGCCACTGATTTGAGTCTTCATCAGGCTTAGAAAGTATCTTAGAATTGTCTATTCTTCATCTTTTGTTAAGGGTTAAAAATTTTTTGATGCTTGCTTATGGTACCTCTCTTTATAGCCCTTGTTGACCCAAATTTTGCATGCTATGTTTAGTATATCTACACACTGAATTGGAGGTTGTCATCTCTTATAAATGTGCATATTTTTGGCCCTTATTTAATTTTTTAGAAGGGTACTTTTGGGTTTGAGCATTGTAAATACCACTTGCTTTGTAATTCCTCTCTTGGTTCGTATTTTTGCATGCTATTGTTGCCCTATCTAAGCTCACAATTTGGCCATGTTTTGTACTGAAAAGATGCTATTTTTGGGGCTGCCTTGCTACTGTTTTTTCTTTCATGTACTGATTTTGCATGTTTAGCATAGTCGTAGGCCATTTCGAGTACTTAGAATCACGTTTCGGGATGATTTCATGCATCGGTTGTCATTCCGTGTCATTTCGGGACTGTTTTCCCTTTCATTTAGGTGCTGAAATTTGGTTGGCATGCTTGCATATCATTTCCCGTGCCATTTCATGCCTTCGGGCCATGCCTCGGTTTGCGTGCCCGTGGGTACGGCACTTCGAGGCACCTCTGTTTTATCCGACGGCATCTGATGTGAGTGTGGCTGAGGTCCACTCATGTTAGTGTAAGCCCAATTTGCATTTCCATCTCATCATATCGTCGCCTCGGTGTACGTGCCTGTGGGCACACATTTCGAGGCACTTCGGTTTTATCCGATTTTCACTTCATATCATCGCTTCGGTGTGCGTGCCTGTGGGCACACATTTCGAGGCACTTCGGTTTTATCCGATTTTCACTTCATATCATCGCCTCGGTGTGCGTGCCTGTGGGCACACATTTCGAGGCACTTCGGTTTTATCCGATCTCCATTTTATCATCGCCTCGGTGTGCGTTCCTGTGGGCACACATTTCGAGGCACTTCGGTGTTATCCGATTTCCATTTTATCATCGCCTCGGTGTGCGTGCCTGTGGGCACACATTTCGAGGCACTTCGGTTTTATCCGATTTCCACTTCATATATCGCCTCGGTGTGCGTGCTGTGGGCACACATTTCGAGGCACTTCGGTTTTATCCGATTTCCATTTTATCATTGCCTCGGTGTGCGTGCCTGTGGGCACACATTTCGAGGCAC
Source organism: Camellia japonica (assembly GCA_030407325.1). NCBI lineage: Eukaryota > Viridiplantae > Streptophyta > Magnoliopsida > Ericales > Theaceae > Camellia > Camellia japonica. Next base: position 76,511,338 of record JAPPVO010000017.1, on the reverse strand, counting down.
TTCAGTTTTATCCGATTTCCATTTTATCATCGCCTCGGTGTGCGTGCCTGTGGGCACATTTCGAGGCACTTCGTTTTATCGATTTCCACTTCATATCATCGCCTCGGTGTGCGTGCCTGTGGGCACACATTTCGAGGCACTTCGATTTTATCCGATTTCCACTTCATATCATCGCCTCGGTGTGCGTGCCTGTGGGCACACATTTCGGGACACTTCGATTTTATCCGATTTGCATTTCACATCATCGCCTCAGTTTGCGTGCACGCGTGCACGCATTTTGAGGCATCTCATTCTCATAGCATTGTGCATGTTAGGATTGTATATTAGTTACATTCATGCATATCATGCATATCGCATCGTGTTTGGGATAGGAGTTAGCCCGGGCACGGGAAACGAGGCACGTTTCGTACTCCGAGTGACGGAACGGGTCTCAATTCCCAAGTCGCCGATACTCCGGATTACCCATGATGGAGTTAGGTTTTCATTGTAGCATTCATCTGCATTCATCCCATATTGAGTTGTGTAATCCGATTCCTCGGCCATCATGCATCGGTATGCGTGATTGGTGGCACGAGGATCGAGGCATGCATATATTTGTGAAATACATTGCTATGCCCCTTTCCTGCTCTCTGTTGCAGCAAAATAGAGAATCAGCAACTTTTTCAGAGTTTGGCACGCATTTCGAGAAAAGTGCAAACAGAGGCTAATTGGGGCATCCCAGTGGATTTCCACGCCAAAGCACCCCAAAAATGCAGTATTCATCAGAAGCGAGGCAGCCCCCGGCTTGCAAACCGATTTACAGCTTTATTAGTTAATTGTTAATTACTTAGAAAATCTGTAATATTCTTTTATTTCGGACTGTATTATTTATTCGGACCCTCTGCGCGAGGGCAAAACTGTAATAAGTGTGGGTGAGTGTGATGTATGTCTTCCAACCCCACGTCTTTCTTCCCTTTTATTTACCCGCTTATGATGGTTAGATATAGGGCATATTTCAATTAGCATACAGTGACAGCATGTTTGCATCATTCATCTGTTTTGCACGCACCAGGCTCGGCGCATCATACAAACTGCATCTGTATTTCAATTCCAAGTTGAATACGTGATAGTTGTAGCATTTCACATGCCATTTTTTAGAATAGCCGAGCCTGCTATAGTTGCATTTTGCATGTGTTGCATTAGGCATTCTGTATACTTAGGATCCATGCATGATTTCTAATCAGCTTTTGTTTTGGCTTGGAGTACCGGTGAGTTTTATGCTTTAGCATCCTTGCATGCGTGTGAGTGTTGCCATGATAGCATGCTTACCATGAGGCTATGTGCTTATGTGATATAACTGCCTTGAATGCCTGTGGGTGGAGGTTGAGTTATCTGAATTGGACAATTCATCAATCATGTTTTCTAAGCCCACCTGAGGGTGGCAAATCCGCGTTTTTAGCCTACCTGCGGGTAGCACCATCAAACCATTTTCAAATGTTTTGTTCCAATTCAGGCGGCCCAGTCTATACTTGTTTGCTGCGAGCATCACATAGTAACCTAGGCTAATAACTGGAACAAGAGCATACAATGTTTTCAAAAACAGATATCATGGTTAGTAGAGGCCGGTCTTTGACCGGGCGAGTGGGGGTGCTCACGATGTGACCTTCCCCAATCGTACCCAAGTTCCCGAGCCAACTTTGGTGATGACGGACACGTGGCCTTTGGCACCGAGTCAGGGTTTCCTAAATTTCCCATTTAAAAAATATTTAGGTGGCGACTCTGTTATCTGGCAAAGCAGTCCATGTTTGGCACTTCTTTCAAAAAAATCTGTTTTCAAAACGATTTGCCGGATTTGGACTCTTTGGTTCAAGATTAAGAACCGTGACATTTGAGTCCTTGAATTGTAGTGACCCCAATATGAACAGAACGGGACCTAACCCTCCCGGGGCGTTTGGGGACGTCTACACATATGCAATTACTTTCCCATTCTGCATTAATACACATCCCAACCCTTTGTACGATGCATCACTGTAGATTTGGAATCCATCAATACCATTAGGAAAATTCAAAATTGGTGCAACTACCAATCTAGTCTTCAATTCTTGAAAAGTGGATTCCCTCCGATTATTCCAATCATACGGTACATTTTTCTCTCAACTATGTCAGTGGCATGGCAAGTTTGAAGAAGTCTTTCACAAATCTTCTGTAGTAGCCAGTAAGCCCCGAAAACTTCTAACTTCTGACATATTTGTTGCTCTTGGCCGATTCACAATGGCTTCAATTTTCTGTAAGTCAACTAATATGCCATCCTTGTTAATTACATGCCCCAGAAACATTACTATCCAGCCAAAATTCACATTTAGAGAGTTTTGCATATAATTTCTTTTCCCTCAAAATCTGTAGCACAGTTCTTAAATGACTTTCACGTTCTTCCCTGCTTCTAGAATAAATCAAAATATCATCAATAAATACAACAACAAACACATCATGGAATTGTTTGAACACCCTATTCATTAGGTCCATGAATGCTGCAAGTGCATTAGTTATCCCAAATGGCATCACTAGAAACTCATAATGCCTATATCTAGTTCGAAATGCAGTTTTCTCTATGCCTTCTGCCTTAACCTTTAATTGATGATACCCGGACCTAAGGTTAATTTTAGAAAATACTTGGGCTCCCTGGAGTTGATCAAACAAATCATCTATTCTAGGTAGTGGGTACTTGTTCTTCACAATTACTTTATTCAATTCCCGATAATCAATACATAACCTCAAGGACCCACCTTTCTTTTTAACAAACAAAACTAGAGCACCCCAAGGTGAAGTACTCAGATGAATGAACTTCTTATTTAACAGTTCCTAAAGTTAGACTTTTAATTCTTTCAATTCAGAGATTGACATTCTATAAGGGGTTTTGGAAATTGGTTGTGTTCCAAGCACTACATCAATGGTGAATTCAATTTCTCTATCAATTAAGCCCCCATATAATTCATTAGGGAACACATCAGGGAATTCATTCACTATAGGGATATTCTCTATGTTCATACTATCAGCAGACGTAGCCAATACGCAACACAAATAACCCCAGTAACCCTTTCTCAATAGTTTATTAGCTTTCATTGCAGAAATCAAATATGGGAAGGGGCGAACTACACCATTCCCAACAAACACAAATTCAGGCAACCCCGGTGGTTGGAACACAACTGATTTAGCAACACAATCAATGGTAACGTAATATTTTGTCAACCAATCCATACCCAATATGCAGCCAAAATGATCAATGGCATCAAATCAACATATAAAAGTGCTTCTCCAATTATAACATCACATGCAGGATACACAGAAGCACATATCATAGAACCCCCAGATGGTGTAGATACCGATAACAAGTAGTTCATAGTTTCTAAGGGTCTAGTAAATTTCTGAGAAAAAACATGCGACACAAATAAGTAGGTCGATCCAGAATCTATTAAGACGTATGCATTTTGAGCACAAATAGGAAGTATACCTGATACCATAGAGTCGGTGTTCTGGACGTCCCCAAGTACAAGTGCAAAAACTCGGTCTTGTCTCAAACTTTCTTTCCAGCGTTAGCTCTGGTATTAGTTCTTGGTGCAGGAGTGGATCCAGCTGAACTTGCTGCATGACGGTTGGCATTTTCAATTACAAGTGGGCAATCTTTCATCATATGGCCAATCTTGCCACACCGGAAGCAAGCACCAGATGCACGATAACGGACACCCTTATGTTTTCTTCTACATTTAGAACAAACAGGTGTAGATCTATTACTCTGACTTAAGACACTAGTAGACCCCGTGTTTTGCTTCTTGTTCATAACAAATGAACGGCCCTTTTGAAATTGTACCCAGATCTTTTGCCTTTCCATTCAGTTGGTGGAGCTTTCATTTGTTTCATCACAGCCAAGTTAGCTTCTGTCATTAGGGCTCTCTCAAGTACATCCACATATTTGGGAAATTTCAATACACTAATTCGATCAAACACATCTAGATTCAACCCTCCTTCAAATTTTTGAGCTTTCTTATAATCTGTGTCCACCATATGAGGAGCAAATCAGGCTAACTCAGTGAATTTAGCCTCATACTCGGCTACAGACATGTTGTCTTGCTTCAACTGCTCAAACTCTGACACTTTTCTGTCTCTGAAGCACTGAGGGAAGTATTTCTCATAGAATATTTCTTTAAATTGATCCCAGGTCATGGCTCCATTGTCATGTCAAATAAGCATCCACCAACAACGAGCTTCTTCCTTTAGAGTATAAGTAGCCAGTAGTGCTTTCTGAGTTTCGGAGCACGGAAACACTTTAAATAACTTCTCAGTCTCTAACATCCATGTCTCGGCTTTTAGTGGCTCAATACCACCAGAAAAGTTGGTGGTTTCATCTTGTAAAATTTCTAAGTCAAATTGAGAATGTCATTGTTGACCGGCTCTACTTGGACCAGAGGGAGCGAAGAAGGTAGAGGCTGTTGTCCTTGTTGTTGTCTCAGTGATTCTGTTAGGGCCTCTAACATCCGTTCCATGCAGTTCATTCGAGCCTCAGAAGATTCAGTTGTACCATCATTTCTTGTATTTTCCATTTGCTGTAGGTAAACAGAGCACTAATAAACATAGGAATAATCTTTTCACAATATTCAATTTCAGTTCATTTCATTTCAGTGTCAATGTATATTGGTTCAGATATGCTCACATCATATCACACACACACACACTCACACATGAAAATGTCATGTCCCTAATTCCTTTCTAGGACATCCTATAGCTCATATGGACTCGTGTGTGCGGTATAACTCGTGTTCTGATACCACTCTGTTGTGACCCAATCCCGCCCCTATAGGTTTAGTGTCGTAACCGACCAGTAATCCTAGAATTACCAAAGGCCTCTGGACAAATTAAACAAAATACAGGGGCTAGCAGAAGCAAATACCAACAAATAATGTCCATAGAGTTGTGTAGACATACATGGGACAGAAAATTTAAAACTTAATTTACATAATTAAGACGTCATACCCACGTCACCATCTATACATACAGACAAACAAAAGACATGTTCAAACTTAACAAAAAAAATACAAAAAGATCTTTAACATGGTTCTCAAAAACTTGACCACTGCAAAATAGGAACCTCCTCGGGAGGCACTATGGTTGACTGACAGAACGGAACTCCAGGCAATCAACTCTAAGCCTGGTCATGCGCCTAGTCACCTACATATATAAATAATACGGTGACCTAGAGCCCAGTGAATAACAACAAAGTAAAGGGTTTGTGAATAATGTCCAAGCAGTTTCAGAAATCAAAATTCATATCATAAACAAATTCAAATTCAGAGTCACATACTTAACCAGAAGTCATAAGCAGTTATATGTGGTATATCCATCAGCTATCATATCAAATTAGTCTTGAGACCCACTTGCATAGTCGGTACTGACAACCATAAAGGTCCATATCTTGCGCGCAAGTAGCCATAGTATTGTATTACCCAGGCAAAGGCCATGTGAACATAGAGCACGGTATTGTTTCCCCTAGGCAAGGGCCATATAATCATAAGCCACGGTATTGTTTTCCCCGGGTGAGAGCCATATGCTTATTGGCCATGGTATTGTTTCCCCTCGGGCGAGGGCCATGTGAACTAAGGATGCCACAAATACATTTCAAAAAAATGGACATTCATTCATGATTCATAAAATAGTATTTCAGAAAACAGATCATATCATTTTAGTTAGAAAGTACTTATAGTCAAACATAGGTTTATAGAGTCGTTACTCACAGATAGCTCCGGTAGCGAAATAGTCATAACAGTCGGATCAAATAATCTATGGCGCGTGACTTACATAAACACATAGTGGATACACATTGACACACACGCTCAGAAAACACTTAACCCATTTCTTTTCTATCTTGGTGTGTTTCTAATCCTTATCCTCATTATTATGTCTTAATTAGGGCGTAGGAATCTCTAAGATGCAATGAGGGTGCCAAAATGTGATTTGAAACACTTAGTCAAATTTGTTGAAAACAGAGTCTTTGCTCGAGCGCAACTTTGGTCGCTAGAGCAGTCTGCAAAACTCTACAAAACTTCTAGGAGCTCTCATTTTACCTCGAGTGCAACTTCCTACGCTCAAGCAAAGGATCAAAAATAAGGGTGGTCGCTCGAGCGCAGGTTCTGCAGCTCGAGATAACCCCCAAACTTTGCAAAAGTACTGGGAGCTCGCATTCTTCACTCGAGCGCAGACTCCATCGCTTGAGCGAAGAGTGCGAATTCTGGAATTTCCACATTGCACTCCCAGCTTGAAAACTCAAATTCAAAGTGTCAAAACACATCTTTTGGGCCCAAAACTTGAGAAAAACATGTCTAAACTTGGAATATATCAAGGATTTAAGATCATTTCACAAAATCAAGGCCCAAACGCAAGTGAATTGTCCAAAGTCAAACTTGAAATTTTGAAAACATAACATGCATGTAATGATATGAGCTTCAACCTTTCAAAACAAGATCAATTGAGATGTTTGGTACAAAAACATGTTGAATTCTTAAAACATAGCAAAGTTAAGGTCATGCATGTGAAAATTCTCTTAAAACAACTTCAAAACTCCAAGATATATACATGTATGCATGTGTTAGCTTCCAATTCTCCTATGCAAACTTAATTCTTGCATTAATCAATGCAATTCTCTTGAATTCATGTGTTAAGTGACTCATTTACAAAACTCAAGGCTGGAATTTTTACCTTAAGTGTTCAATTAGGCTCAAATAACCAATTCTTAGAGTCTCCAAGCTAATTTCTCCAAATTTCCTAGCCAAACTCCATTTTCTAGCTTTGATCTCAATTTTCTTCCTCCTCTCTCTCTCTCTCTCTCTCTCTCTCTCTCTCTCTCTCTCTTACGTGTATGAGTTCAAAGAAATGAAGAGAAAATGTTGTTGAGTCACCATTGGCCTTATATAAGCCTAATTAGAAAGCCTTAATTAATTCTTAATTAAGCTAAGCAATTCTAATTATTTGATTCCGAATCGAATTTCAATTAAGCCTATCATAAAATTCTAAAAATTCTAAATAACACATAAATGGAGTCAATTTCACGTTCGGACGCTAATAAGGCTTTCAATTCACATAATGAAACAAAAACATAGACAGATATTCCTACCATAGACAGTTACAAACACAATTCACACAATTCTCATGCAATTAGTCTAGAATTTCCTCTTAATTACTTATTAGGCATCCTTAATTAGGGATTATAGGCTAATCATAGGTCGGGGTTGTTGCCATTACCTTCAACGGATCAAGCACTAGGCAATGGTAGCTGAGTATATATGCATTCAATACATGAATGGGTCAAAAAATGGAGTTGTGAAGTGCCCCACACGACCCAACAAAAATCTGGGCAAATCTGTCACTGGGTGGTTGACTGCCCGATCGTTCGGTCAAGGTAAAAAATGTCTGTTTTGCTCTGGTTCAATTCGACCTTGCTCCAATGCTCGATGGGACCTAAACACGTGGCCAAAATTGGCTTAAGGTGGAGAGCAAAGCTCAAATTCCATCTTTTTATTGAGGATTTTGTAAAAAAACATATTCTTATTTTCATCATCGGGTAATCAAAAGAAAGCGCCCAAGTCTTAGGGCCGGTCAAAATAAGGTGTCTACAGTTGCCCATCTTTAACAGAACTCAAAGTCATTTCATAACGTGAGTGAATGTCAAAACCCAATGATGACCTTTTTGACAAGGCCATAAGACTTGGGCAAACAAACAAGATGCAAATGCAGTTGGTTGAACCCAAAGGTTGCCTACATATCCCTTTACAAGGAATCAAATCAGCATAGTTCAAAGGCAAAATGCAAATTTGCTAATGTAATTGAAAGTAGGACTTACACGTTTCGCAAAACCATTCTTGCTTTCTTTTGAAAATTCATGATTATGCAATGCCATACAACAAGTAATATGCAAGGCAAGCCTCGTACAGATAATATGAAACATAACAAAGAGGACAATCCAAACACACTTACATGAGAGGAGAAAATAGGGTTTAACCAACAAGCAATACCCAAACCGCACCTCAATACGAAATAGAGGATTGATTTCAACCGGGTAAAGGAAAAATGGGTCTTAACCAACATGCAAGATCTAGACCGTACCTTAATACGAAATAGAGGATAGATTTCAACTGAGGTAAAGAAGAAATGGGTCCTAACCAACACACGAGACCTAGAACATACCTCAACACGAAATAGGGGATGGGCTTCAACTAGGTAAAGGAGAAAAGGGTCTTAACCAACATGCGAGACCTAGACCGTACCTCAATATGAAATAGAGAATGAGTTTCAACTAGGTAAAGGAGAAAAGGGTAACCAACATGCGAGACCTAGACCGTACCTCAATATGAAATAAGGGATGAGTTTCAACCAGATAAAAGAGAAAAGGGTCATAACCAAAAGTTTGAACAAATGGAGCCAAGTGGTGTGAATGGATTGTAACTAAGAGATGCAACAGTGTGACAATTAAAACCATGCATGATAGATGTAATAGACTGTGCAAGTATGACAGTAAATGCAAAAACACGAAGAATATGATAGGAGGCATGCAATATTCAATGCAATGATATTATGCAAAAACAAATGAATACACAAAAATGTGTTTTTTCTTCTTTTGTTTTTCTATTTTTTTTCACAATTTTCTCTTTTTTTTATATAGATAGACAAACTATATACATATACGGATACATACAATCATACAGATACAAATATACATATTATATATATACGGTATATATATACATATATACACAAACACATGCATATTATATACATACAGTATATACATATACATATACATATATATACAGACACATAAATATAGATACATACATACATATGGCATACATATACATATATACACATATACAAACCATAGACATATACGAACACACATACGGATACATACAATCATACATATACACACAGACACTTGCATACAGATACACACGTACATGTTATATACATACGGACATGTACGTATATATCCAGAAACATATACGGTACACACACATACATATTATATACATATCTCTCTCTCTCTCTCTTTCGTCTTTGTCGAGCGCCGTGCCTAGTGTGCGATTTCAACAATCACAACGCCTGACTGACAGCAGCTGGACCGACCTCGTTTTGTCAAAGATTGCCTCAGCAATCCCTCTTCTTTGGCTTCTTCTTCTCTTCTAGTTTCTTCTTAAACTAAGGCCTGCGAGAGAGTAGAGTAGAAAGTTGCAAACTCTCTTTACCATTACTCTACAAATTTTCTCTTTGGAGGCATTACTCTCCTTTGACATGGCCTCATCCCGCCGTCCTCTTTCTCATTTCCCAGACCTTCACGATTCCCCAATCGAGATTGCTAACACCAGCTCCTCTGAGTCTCGACAGAGTACTCCTGCCCCTGTCCCTATTTTCAACTTTCTTGTGCTGTTAGTTGAGTAACTAATGGTAGTGCAGTTTGACATTGATGCCAACCGCTACACATTGAAGTCCTGCGTGGAGATCATCAATGTGATCTCCAATTTGTCTCGCTGGCTGTAGCGTAAGACAAGTGAAGTACACCGGTTAAACGCACAACTCTTCCTACTCCAACGTATGTACAAAGATGCTAGTGAAGAAATTGGCAATTTGAAAAAACAAAACAAGGAGCTGAAATGATAGGTGACCTTCGTGGCCCAATTCAGAGCTCCTTGGTGCTCTTCATTTGACGAACAACAAGAAGTAATCTCTTTTGAAATATTCTGCCAATGCTGAGGCAGAGTCTTCAAGGGCTTCCAAGGAGTGAAGATGTGGCGAGGCAATTAACAATAGAACCGGCTGGCGAAACTAAAGCATCAGCATATGGCCGGAAACGGAGAACAATGCTTGTATTCTTTTTTTTTTTTTTTTTTTTTTTTATTTTGCAATTTGTTTTTTTTTTCTGTATTTTTGCTTAAGAGTGGACACCAATGTTTCAGTTTTCTTTTGTATAACTTTGATCGATGTTTGATCCCTGACATTTAATAAATAAATAAAAAGAGTTTTGTTTTGCAAATCTGAATGGCATGAATGACACTTAAGCATGAAAACTATTTTGTTTGAATTTTGACATTTAAAATGGTTGCATTTCAATGAGTTCTGAACTAGATGTCGAGCCTATAACTGACCAAAACACAAAATATAACTCTATGAAAGAAAAATAAAGCAAAAATATCCCAAACACACCCCTTTACGCTTGCCAGAATGAAATGGACACAAAACAAAACATCACCAGTCAACCGCCCGGTCGACCACCTGACTGAAGGACATTGCCGAAGACAACTACTGTGCATTTTTCAGCAAGTGCTTGACTTAAAGAAAAAGTACAAGTTAATGTGACCTTGGTGATGAGGACTCGAGAGTGCGGGGAAAAGACGGAAAACCTAACTTGACTATGCCCCTATTTCATCGCTTTGACTTCTTATTTTTGTGGTTTTCTAGTAAAAAGGTTTTGATCAACATGAGAGTTAAATTAGCATCCTTGTTTCACTCTCTATTTTGAAATCATGTAAGTCAAGCTATGATCATTGAAAATTTTCCCTTTTGGTCCAAAGAACAGTCTGGGTTTTACAAAAATGGAATAATTTTCAAGAATACTAGTCAACTTCATTAAAAAATCATCAAAATTTGTTTTCGTAAATGGTCACTACCCGACCAACATGGAATCAACCCTTGAGATGCACAAACTCAAATCTGAACTTAATCTACCTTGTAATTGAATCTTCCATCAAGAAGAGATAGGACAACTAGATCAAACGAAAATGAACCAATCACACATGGATAGGACAGTCGAGTCAAGTAAAGAAACACAAATCAAACATGGACGGGATGAGTGAGTGTAAAATGGTTGGGGCAGAACTTCAAAATGAAGGTGCCTACGTATCCCAAAGATAGGAATCAAGCCTTACGTAGTTCATGAGTAAGGTTCGCTCGGGTATTAACACTCTCCTTTTATGCTCTAATTTTTGCCAAGCCAACATTTTGGGTTTTCAACCTTGTGAGCTTTTTCATTTTTCATTTTTCTTTTTTCTATTTTTTTCATTTTCTTTTTTCTTTTTCTTTTTTCTGCTCTAACTTTTGCTTGGGTCGCCCTTCCAAATTTTCAGCCTAGCGAGGCTTTCAAAGGTAGTACATTTTAGCTTGTACATGTTGATTGGTTGTGAGATCTTTAGGCCATCTAAATCCATGAGAATGACTACTACTCTAGACTAGATAGACGTGATGATGTAAGGACCTAGCTATTTGGGTCTAAATTTCCCCTAGGGTAATATATAGGAGTTCGATTGTCTTTCAGCACTAATCTTCTTCTCTCAGATTTCGGGATTTGATTTTTTCCTAGTCTCCATTGGCTTAAAAAATGACCCAAGTTGAATCTCCGATCATATCCAACCTCATTGCCCCTAGTTCTAGGGTAGCTTCCAATTCAGTTTGCAAGCCCCATACTCTGGTTGATTTTTGGACACTCTAAATCAAGGTTTGAAAGCTAAGGAGTTGGGCCTCAGGTCGAAAGGGATCTATGTTGTACAATCTCAGGATCAATTCCAGGTATGTCTTTGAAAGACCACACAAAAATAATTTTTGAAACCTTTTAATAAAGCGACTAATCGCTTTTGCTCTTCTGAAGACAATGTAGAACCAATCTGGGCCAAGTGAGGATCCTTCTCAGTACCCACATTAACTGAAACAATCTCATCCATCAAGGGCATAATGCGCCTCTCTTCCTCTTAGTCAATCAAAGTTTGCAAATCCGAAGGAATTTCTTCTTCTTCATTTTTATTAGAGTTTTGGAAAAAGTTTTAAAAATTTTGGTCAATGCAATGAACTCAAGGCACAGAAAAGTCGGCAGAATCTATGGCACTTTTATTCACAAGAAACTCCGGCTCAACGGTGACAACAAACAAAAGAAAATGAAAAGGATGACCAAGAGAGGATAGTGGGGGTCGGATTTCCACTCCCAAAAGCATTAGACTCTGACTGGCTAAACTGACTCAAGCCTAAAATCAAACTCAGACTCACCACTCAATTCAGAACTCAAAATAAAACCATTCTCAATAGTTAAAGTACAGGCCAACAGCATCTAGAAAATTCATGTAATTCACAGGTGGTCCACCCCCATTCACAGAATTAGTCATAACTTCTCCCGAGTTTATTGGTCCCGCGCTAGTCTCAATATGTATCACAGATTTAGCCAGTGCCAAATCTAAAATTTTTCCTGTGCTTCTTTGCTTCTTGATCACTCCATGGCTTAAGAAAATCATAAAGAAGGAAGTGCATGCCCGTGAGAATATATACCATAATATCCAGTTCTGGCTCCAAATCAGCTGCCATCATGGGGTTTTGGGGTTTTGGTTGTGATCAAGATGCATATATCATGAATAAATCAATGCTCTTTGGAGTTAGCACCTTGTGCTTGGGCAAATAGGAAGGTGTGATGTATATGCTGGGGTTAAAAGTAGGTGGTAATGTATGGATGAGGTTGAGCTGGAAAGGTTGTGAGGTTTGGTCATGGGGTGGCAATGGGTTGGAGGTGGCCTTAGCTCTTTAGGGTTGAGGCGGAACTATGGTTTTGCTGTCGATGAGATCTTGAATCGCATGGCGTAAACGAAAACAAAGATCAGTCTTATGACCATGTTGTTGGTAAAAGGCACAATATTTATTGGGGTCATGTTTGGCTAGTAGAATATTAGGGAGAGGTCGGGGATCAAGGAGCTTGAGGTGGCCCTTTTCTACTAGGATTTCCATGGCACAAGTTGGAGACATATGGAGTGGATGGAAAGGCTTATTTGGGGAGGTCGGGTTGACTTGGTTGTCTATGGGCTAGTGTTAGCGAAGGGATTGGCTGTGGTGGCAATGGTGGCAATGACTATGTTGACTTCTGAAGGTATAGATTTGGCAACTGTGCTACCATTAGAAGTAGCATTGGAACTACGAGTGAATATTTTTCTCATGGGCTCTTATCCTTTTGTAATGATTCCTTGTTTGATAGCATCCTCAATTTGAACCCCAATCTCATAGAGGTCCTTGAAGTTGAAGAGTGGGAAAACTACCATCTTTTACAGTAATCTTCCATGCAAATTCTTGATAACCATACGAACTTGATCTTTTTCCAAGGGCCAGTTTGTCATCATGGTCGCCTTTGCCCTCCATCTAGTGATAAATACCATGAAGCTCTCGTTGGACTCTTGTCGGGTCACCTCTAGTTCCCGAGTGGTTATTTTGATCCGTGTATTATAGGAGTATTGTGTGACAAATGTTTCAGCTAACTCCTCCTAGTTTTGCTTGACTGAATCATCTAACTTGGTGTACCAAATAGCAGCCACTCCTAACATGGTTCTTTTGAACAAGGAAAGCTTTTGAGCTCTAAATAAGCCCATGGGCTTCAAAATGTCTGAGAAGAGGCAGATATGAACCATAGGATCACCAGCCCCGTCAAATCTATTTATGTGCGGCATCTTGAACCACTCGGGCAACCTCACAGTTGTTTCCATAAACCCATTCTCGATGTTTGGAACATAGTTGATCCCTTGTGATTTCTTGAACATTTTCGCCAAGTTGGATATTTTCAGCAAAGCCAAGTCAACTTCATTAAAATCTGTGGAAAAAAGTCCTTCCATTAGCTTAAGATCTTCTGGCAGATTAGGCTCATAAAGTTCCTCAACTGGAGGAGATAGTTCCAGATCTGAATGAATCACTGGATATGATTGAGATGTAGACACCCCAGATAGGTGTTGCAATTCGGCAAGAGCCTCACTATTGGTGGCAACCCTATTGGTAAAAGCATACATGCTTTGTTGAAGGGACAAAAGCACGCTTGCTATATTTACTGGAGATTGATCCGTTACTATATCTATCACCACTAGAGGTAGATCCATCACAAATTCTAGAAATTTCTGCTAGAGAGGTTCTAACTGTGAGGTTTTAACCTTTCTCCTTGTAACTGGCGGCAGAGAAACTAACACTGGCTGTCCCTAAATCAAATCTATCTACCAATGCGAGTCCACAAAACTTAGGGGATATAAGACCGTTCTGAAGCTATAGTGCTACAACTTCCTAGCAAAACAAAAAAACAAAACTCCCAATCAAAGTTTCAACAGCATTTCGCTTCAACTAACTCAACTCCACAAACTGAAATACCTGAATCACTCATCTGAATTTTAGAATCCCTATATGGACCCTATACATTGCACATAGCACATAGTAAGAAATAGAACAAACACCCTCATGGGGGGGTAGGGTTGCCATGTCTTAGCTTTGAAATGATCTAGAGCTTCACTATTTAAACAAGTGGTATCATACATCCTAGAATAGGGTAGCATCCTGTCCTAATTTTGGAAGTTACTATAGCTCACTATATGTACAAGGTCAGCTCTACTCTACGGATTAAAGTCAAGGTGACGTCAGGAAAGAGCCCTTTGGTTAATAACCAGTTACGATCCTAGGAAGTCAGAAGAGTCAATATAACCTTTTTGACAAACCTTGAAAGGTTATTAACATAAGGTCTCAAAAGTAACGTAAAGATAGGTATAGTGTCACAAATAGCTTGCCTGCGCTCCCACTAGGATTTGGGCAACACAGGGACTTTAAGTGTACCAGTGCATGAAATGCAATGAACATATAATTGAAAATAAAAGTCATATCATGGAGTTTGAGTCAAGGTTTCATAATATCCCTAGCAGAGCCACCAAAAACTATAACATGCTCGGGGGGTACCCGTGCACGTTAAACAGTTCGGACCCTCGACTTCTATGATTTAGTCTCACGAGTGCAATGTGAAACATAGATAAGAGTCCAAATTTGGCAACTTTTATAGAAAATCCGTTTTATTACAAAATCTTTGCCAGAAATAGACTACATCACCAGATCGTAGAGTTGCCACCTAATATTTTGAAAAAATTAAAAACCCATGACTCGTACCAAGGCCACAGTTCGTCCTAACTAAAGATGCTTGGCTCGGAACCTTAGGTATGAGAGGGGACAGTCTTTAACTGAGCATCCACTCTCACCCGAGCAAAAGATTAACCTCTACTAAACCATGATATGAGTTTTATTTACTTTATATGTTCATGTTCCAATTAGTTAAGAAATCCTAAAAATTACTATGTGAAGCATACAAGTATAGACTATGTCATTCATTTTGAAACAATTTGATTTCATATGTTTTAAAAGAATTTTGAAGATGTGCAACTCAAAGAAATTGAGTTTACAAACATGACAATCAATATCATTCCAAATTAAGTGACACAACCTCCATTCACCAGCATTCATACAGTTATATCAAATAAACAAATAGCCTCATGGTAGAATGCTAAACATAGTAAGGAAAATATACACAAACAGGATGCTAAAGCATAAAAACTTACATATTTACCAACATCCCGCGAATAACTATAAAAAAGTAAGTAAAAATATACAAAATCCTAATGCAATTCACTCATGAGATGCAACTAAAGATTCGGCTTCAAATATATGACATGTGAATCATCTCAAGAACATGAGGTAGCGCACATAATCACATAAGATTTGATTAAATCCATAAATGGAAATTTAGCCAAATCAAGATACATGAAACATAGATACAAAGCATGAATATGATGAAAAGCAAAATATGATACACATTCACAAAGAAAAGCAAGTAAAAGAATGTGATAGAGAGAAGCGGGGCGCGAAATTATTACAACACTTTGAATAAATAATTACAAACCAAATGAGAGGGGAGGAGGAAAACATTACAACAAAATAAAAACCGCACAAAACTCTCAAATGAAAAGAAAATAGAAGCTTCATGTGCCTTGAAGACCACCGGAAATTGGTATACTAAACATTGGAAGACTACTCCGTTTCTTCCAAAAGAAGATAGTCGGCCGACCAACTAGTTCGGCCGGCCAACTAGGGCTAGCAAAACTTGTCTTGCTGCAACACAGAGAAAAAAACAAACAAAGAATATGTAGGTGGCTCAACCAACCACTTCCAGTTAGATTACAACAAGACTAATATGAAACTAAAGCAAAAATGCGAATACAAGATAAAAAGTGCAAGAAAATGAAATAATTGAACATTCACCTTTCAAAGAAAGATTGAACTTCTTGATTTCCAAACTTCCTCTTGATCACCCTTAAGGTTGTGAATTATGATCTGAATCCTCAATTCAAGAGCTTGGAATTTGAGCTAGAAGGAGGGTTTTGAACAAGTGTATGATCACTCTTTAATCTTTTTCAACTTGGCAAGAATTATTCTCTCTTTGATCAAAGCTTTAGACTTGGTTCTTGAGTGGTTTTTACAAGGAAAGATTAGATATCTAGAGGCTAAGTAACTTCACTATTTTGACAAGACAACTCCCTTGTTTTCAAAGCTTTATTTATTTTTATTTTTTTCTCAAACTCTAATTTAAACTCAACATTCTCTCCATACTTCTTCTCTCAAATTCATCTCTTAAAACTCAAGACTTGAGCTCTCTTATATAGGTAATACAAGTGGAGTAATGGTGAAGACAAAGTGGAGAACTAATGGAGCATTTAGGGAAGATAATGGAGCTAATGGAGCACAAATAGAGTTAATGGAAGACAAAAATGGAGCATTATCTTCAATGGATCAAGCATTAGGCAATGGAGGTTGAGTATGTATACATTCAATGCATGAATGAGTCAAAAAATGGGGTTATGAAGTGTCCACTCAAACCAACAAAAATCTGGGCAAATCTATCATTGAGTGGTCGATCGGCCGAATGACTGGGCGGTCGACCGATCAAGGTAAAAAAAATGTCTATTTTGTTTTGGTTCAGTCCAGCTTTGCTTCGGTGCCTGATAGGACCTAAACACTTGGCCAAAATAGGCTTAGGGTGGAGAGTAAAGCTCAAATTCCATCTTTTTACTGAGGATTTTGTTAAAAAAAAACACATTCTTAGTTTCATCATCGGGTAATCAAAAGAAAGCGCCTAAGTCTTAGAGTCGGTCAAAATGGAGTGTCTACACTTTCAGAGCTCACCCTCTCAGACCTGGAGTAACGAGTTCTGGAGGTTCTTGAATGAGTGTCGCCTATCCAGAGGCTTCTACTCTCGAAATGCGTAGGCATGCCATGACTAACCTATTCCCCAGAACGGCAGGATTGCGTTCGCCCTTCGTAGATCTCCACTCTAGCCATGCCTTTGCCCTTCACTTAGCGCTTTAAAGTCTTCATGTCTGCTACTATCCTTTTAATCACCTCGCCCTGCTCCCTCACCCGATCCTCCAAAACTTGAGTGTTCGTCCGTCGGCTTTGTCCATCCAGGCTTTGGAAGTAGCGAGGGCTTAAACCCCGCTTTTCTTCACACCCTTGTAAGGGTTTCATCATTGCAGGTCTAAATCTACCATGGGTGGAGCATGAGGCAAGTCGTCACGCCTCCTATTCCCCTCTGGTGTCTGGCCATCGATGGCAGACTGCGACAGATCTTCATTCTGTGCCATTGAAACTCATAAAAGGAAAACTTGATCAAAAGGTAAGTTCTCTGATGCTTCCCCACAGACGACACCAATTGTACAAGCACGAAATAATCTTCACTCGCATAATCCTGTTGATCAAGCTTGCGTTCCTCCAAGCGTCGTCGTAATACCCGAAATCACAAACGTGAGCTAGCCGGCTGGTGTGTGCCGAAAACGCCTCCGATGCCTAAGTCAGTAAGTAGACTGAGGATACAAAAGCTCTGTGAATTCAGGAGTATGAATTGCAATACCTGGATAAGAGTTTGGTTTGAACTTTTGTAGACTTCACATGGCACAATCCTAGTAGGACTCTAACTCCATTTAGTAGAGTCCCTGTAGGAATCACATTCTCAAAGGATAATACATATCCTTTGACACCCTCCTCAGTACAAGCCAAGTGAGATGGCTCAACTCTTTGCTCGGTTAGCGCAAGTGACTGAGCTAATTTCACTCTATCTACTACCAATATTACCGAGCAATGCGCATTGCCGTCCTAAGCTTACACTGCATGCCACCATGCTATCATAGCACGGCCCATTAGGTAGCTTGGTTAGAACCTCATTCCTAGTTTCGTTTAATCGTCTTCTGCTATAGCTCAGTTAATGCTTTGACCACCACTAAGTAGCTGGGCTTTTATTCATCCGGTCTATCGTTTGTTTGGCCCAACACCGAGTTAGTTCTTGCTTTTAGCTCAGCCCAAGCTACATGGTCTCTTCTACCTAGCTCAGCCCAATTTGCTTACACAAATTACCCTCTCAAACACCATTTACAAGAGTCATTATTGAGTATTCCTAGAGTACGGTCACATGGTGCTCTAAGGTGTTATGATTGGTGGAGAAAGTAGGACATTTTGTGTTAGGTGATTAATAAATATGAGGAGGCATTGTGCATGATGATTAGTTTTAATTTCTAATTTAGATGGAATGATCAAATTGAAATTAAATTTAAAGTGATAAGTATTTAAAAATTATTAATTTTAACCTTCAATTAGATGAAAGGACTACGAGTCATTTAATAAACTTTTCATTCATCTATGAGTCGTTCAGATAGATTTGTAAGAGAGCTCCTGCATAAGGAGAGCAAACAGAAAATTCAATTTTGCAGAGGGCACTAATATTTTATACCACCCCTTTTCTGAGTAAGGGCCAGAGCCCGTTGGGTTAGGTAGGAGTAAGGGTGTAAATCTGGCCTAGCCCGGCCCACTCAAACTCGGGCCCAGAACGGCCTATGTCGAGCCTCGCGAGCTCCCGCCAAAATTCGGGCGGCCCACGAGCCAAAAAATTAGACACAGACCCATGCCCATAGGGTATTCGGGCCGGTGGGCCTGAGCTTGGCCTTGGGCTTGGGCAGGCCTAACATTTCTTTTTGTTTTTTTAAATTTTTCTACCAAAATTTTATTATTTTCCACTAAAAAGACACTAGGCCTCAAGCAGACCAGGCCTCAGGCCAAGCCTTGAGTAGACCTTAAGTGGGCTGATGGGTCGGGCCCACGGGTTGGGCCGGACTTCAAAATAATGGCTTAGACCCAAGCCCAGGGGCTTGGGCTCGGGCCCAAACAGGCCAGCAGCTTCGGGCCGCAAACCATTTTTACACTCCTAGGTAGGAGTAGGAATTGAGAGAAAGCTATACATACAACAAACTAGCCATCATTATTTGAATAAGTTGGAACAATGAAAGTCGTCTTGCCCCTATCAGGATTGTTTGGGATGTGTTATAGAAGTGTATTTTTTGATTTTTTTTTTTAACTAAAAAAGTAGAGAAAAAAATGTATGTTTGGGATAATTTTTTAACTTTTTACGAAAAGATATACAATAAAATATTGTAGTAAAATCAAAATAACTATTCTACCTTTGTTGACTTTTTGACTTTTGGGTAGTTGAATTCAAAGGGCTAAATAATAAGTTTGCCCTCTAGGCTTTTCCCATAAGTTTCCTTTAAACAAATGTATAATTTCAAATTGTAACACTTCAATGTAGCACGCAAACGTAACACTCTAAAAAAAATCTTTAATGTACTTTTCTTAAACATAACACTTTAAAAAAATTCTTTAGTGTAATACTCTAATGTAACACACAAAAGCCTCTTTAGTATATACTTTTTCCAAATATAACACTATAATATAACACTTCAAAAAAAAAATTAGTGTAACACTCTAATGAAACATACACAAAAAACTCCTTAGTGTAATACTCTAATGTAACATACAAAAAAATTTCTTAGTGTAATTTTTCTAAACGTATACTCTAATATAACATTTCAAAAAAACTCCTTAGTGTAACACTTTAATGTAACACACAAGAAAAATTCTTAGTATACTTTTCTTAAGCATAACACTACAATGTAACACTCCAAAAAAAGAATGTGGGATTTTCCAAACCATTCCAAAAGAAGTACAAAAAATACTTAGTAAATTTTGGGTAAATTTATATTTTCAAACTGTGAGTGTTACGTTTGGAAAAAGTACACTAAAAAGTTTTTAATATTTTTGTGTGTTATATTGAAGTACGTTACATTGGAGTGTTATGTTTGGAATTATATTAATTAGATTGTTACGTTTGGAAAAAATATACTAAGAAGTTTTTAGTGTTTTGTGTGTTTTACGTTGTAGTATGTCACATTGGAGTGTTACGCTTGTGATTACATTAATTAGAGTGTCACATTTGGGGAAAGTACATTGAGGATTTTTTTTTTTTTTAATATTACATTGGAGTGTTATGTTCGGAAAAAGTACACTAAAGACTTTTTTTGAGTGTTATGCTTGAAAAAAATACACTGAGTTTTTTTTTATTATTATTACATTAGAGTGTTATATTTGAAAAAAGTACATTAAAGATTTTTATGTATTTATTTATTTATTTATTTGTTACATTGGAGTGTTACGTTTAGGAAAAGTACACTAAGGAGTTTTTTTTAACGTTACATTGCTACGTTTGCGAAAAGTACACCAAGGAGTTTTTAATTGTGTTATATTGGCGTGTTACGTTATTGAAGTGTCACATTAGAGTGTTACGTTTTTATTTATAATGTGAGATTTGTTCCACAAGAAGGAAAATCCAAAACTTCTATACTGCGAATTGTCTAAATGTGTAATTTTACATTTAGAGAAATCCACTTTTATCCTTAAAAATTTAACCCAAACATGTAAATGACTACCATTTTGTGTAATTTTCACTTTAATGAGACTTTTGGATTCATAAGAAAAAATGAAGGACTAAACAGTTTACATGATAACATTTTGGGATTTATTGATGCTTCCAAAATTAAACCCAAACATGTAAGTGACTACCTTTTTAAACAAAAAATTACACATTAAAGTCACATGGCATAAAAATATTTTATTATATATAACTCGCACACTTAACATAAACCCATACTCTAATATAATAGTACTAGCGTATACCCGTGCCTAAGTAAAAGCATAATCAAAGCACAATCAAAGCACATCCTCAAATGTTTGAACTCAATGTTTGAACTTTCAAGGAAAGAGAAAAAAATAAGCTTGAAAACAAAAACATATTTGGTAAATTTTTGGCAAATTTTCTATAGACTTAAAAGCCTAGAAATAAAACGTCCACTGTTTAATTGAGATTGAGATGGGCTCAACTCCAAAATACATTATTATTAACTCCAAAATTGGACATATCTCTATAAAGTTACATATCAAATAGAAGGCTGACTATTGCAAAAGGGAAGTACTGTGTGCTGTACATGAAATCTTAAAAGTAATACAAAATCTTATCAACCAACAAATACAAACAATAAATCCTTCAGGATTCAGAATTCAAACAACAAATCCAAACATAATCAACCAACAACAGAGATCAAGAGTAGAGAAAGGGAAATTCAAGAGACAATGTAAAATACCTCTATTTTGGTGTTGAACGATGGGTCTTGAAGCCACTGTTGGGAAATTAAAAAAACATTTAAAAAAATTTGAGTTATTGACATAGAATGGTAAAGCTAAAGGAGCCTCAAGAAGGTCTATTAGTGTGTCCCCAATCTGGGAGTCCTTTGCATTATATATAGGACAATCAGTAGTGATGGGTCATCACTCATGTCCATCTATGTGTCCATCTCTCACCTCACCCTTTGCCTTCTTCTATGCAAACATTTCAACTGTCATATTTGTAATCTCTCAATCTCCTCTTCTGTGTATCTTTGCTATTTTCGTCTTACCCCTTCAAATGCCAACCACCAATCTTATCATTCTCTGTAATAATTTTTAGCGTAATAATCTTGTAATTTAAACATGTAATTGATTGTCTTTTGGGGTTTGAACTATCCTTAAATCACCCATGCAAGATTATTATACATTTTTTGTGTGCATAGAATCCTAGTATCTATATATACACACAGTGAATACATTGCTTGATTATTCACGATGACTTCAAATGAGGGCACATCGAAAGATTGTTCACTAAATAATTTGACCATTTCTATAATGGAAGCGCGATAGGATATGAGTTCCTTTTTTTTGTGTGCTTCAATTACTTAACAATTTCTTGGAATTTTGTTATTGAAGATTAGAGGATGATTAGTGGATGAAAAGTGGATGAATTTTGTTATCTTGTATGTTAATAGTTTGGTTGAAATTAATTCTTTTCTATTATACTAAAATTGTTGTAAATTAGAGGATGATTAGTCAGTTGCAGATTTCTACATGGCAAAGCATGGGGTTGCCGAACCAAAAAAAATATTGCAAATGAAAGAGAGAAAAAAAGGTAAGTGTGTGCATGTTTGATTAGCAAGCCAAAAAAATTAGATACAGAGACACATTTAGCAAAATTACTATTAAAGGGTTTTGACACATGTATACAACTAACCAATGATGAGCTTGGAATGTGTCCTATGCATTCACGAACACTGAAATGTAGCCCATCTATAATAGAGAGAGAAGACCAGCAAGAAAAGTTTATGGGATGAAAAGTTTCTGCAGCAAGAAAAGTTTCTGGGCTGATAAGAAAAAAATAAAATATTACCTGGGTTTCTTTGTAAAAGGCTATGTGCTTTGTTGCAGAGGAGGGGCTTCGTTTGGAGTTTCAAATCCTGACTATATCACATTTACACAAATAGATTATCGTATCAAAACCCAAATAAAAATGCTAGATTCTGACACCCTCACATTTACACAAATCATATCACATTTTACACAAATAGAAAACCCAAATAAAACTCATTGATTCTCACACCCTCTTCCAAAAAAAAACTAACCTAACAAAACTGATCTCAACTATATTTAGGCTCTATTTGAAAATTACCAACTTAGTTAATTTTCTAATTTTTGACCCCAAAAAAAAATCTTAAAAAAAATGATAAAATATTTTATAGTGATTTTTAAATTTTTAATTAAAAATTATAATTTCGAAACAGTCTTTAAATTTTTATTTTTTTTTTACACACCCACCCCAAAGAGTTCATTCACACACCCACCCCAAAGAGCTAAAAGGCTGAGTCGACTCAATTTTTTTTCACTCTCATTCAAACCATAAATCCCAAACGGGTTGCAAATCATAATTCGATTAGAAGCGGGTGAGTTTTTTTTCATCCGATCTTGTCAAGTCGGTTGACCAATTGATGGTAAAATTGAGCCTCAACTTGTGAACTATACATAACACAATACTATCTTAATTAAAAAAATGTTACATGAATCATCCAAAAGCACACAACATAGAAGAACCAAAGTAATGAAACCCAAGGATCTCAAAACTCAAAAACAAGTTCTAATTGCTTCTTTGAAATCAATGTTAATGGGAAAATCTAACTAAAATTAAACCCAAGGTTCATTAAATAAAATTAACTATACTATTTTTTTAAACAAAGATTACAACCAAATACTTAAGCATACATCCACATATATGAATGTTTCATAAAGATAAAGTTTTGCCAAGATTTGGGGTTAGCAATTCAGATTATACAGAATTAGAAGTGAGTAACCAAACAAACCACTAAGAAGTGAGACAGTGACTTGAAGAATAAAAAAAGGTTTCTAACAAATTGCTATCAAAATGGTTTTCTTACCTATGAAAATGATGTCGAGGTTTTCATTTTCTAGAGTTCCAAGAATTAAAAACCCATGTTACCTTTTTTGGGTAACAAAACAGAGCAGAAAGAGAAGGACAAAGAGATTACCTTGGTGAGAATCAGTTCAGTTCCTGCTCTAGAGTCGGAAATTTTTGTTTGGTAACTGATAAAAACAATGAAATCAAAAATGAAAGAGCGAGGAATTTCAGAAATTAACAATTGTACATTGCAATGAGAGAAAAGAAAAATTTATATAATATCTTAAAACAAGTAAAACAATTCACACCTTAATTAAAAAAATAGAAAATAAATAAACCTCTATTATTAAAACAGGTAAAACAATCAAACAATAGATCATTGAAAAAGAAAACTCTTCTATCATTAAAACAAACATTGCAAAATCAATAAAACATTGTGAAGAGGAAAGAAAAATTTATATAATATCTCCTCTATGACATGAAAATATTCCTTCAAACCCCAATAACAACATTTTGAGATTAATGTTGAGATGACAGTTGCTATAAAATTGATGTTGGGATTAATCCCAATATCTCCAAACATTTTGTCCTAAGATTAATCCCAAGATTAATGTTGGGATGACAATGTATACCCATAATAAAATTGGACAGGAGAAGATTAATCCCAAGATTATTTCTCCTTTATTTTGTACTTTTGTAAGAAGCCATCAATTACATTAACTAAGACAATTTTAAAAATGAAATTGTTGCCCTAAAAATTGGCCAAAGTTAAAAGGATTTGAAAGTCGTTCAATAGCCATTCCAGTATCGATGCCTGAAATTAAAAAATAAAAATTAAATTTGAAAAATAATAATAAAGTTAGATTAGATGGATTAAAGCAAAAATGTCTAATGTTCAGTATTTTCAAATCAACGTCACATAGTATGTAATAAACTTTCTAACTGCTCAAAAGCATCTATCATTTATCAAACACCACTTGCCATCACACACAGTCCAACTCACTTTCTTCACATATTTCCTTGTCTAGTTTTACTACCTTTATTATGTACTTGACAAAAAATGAAAACACTTGTTTTTTTTTGCTAACTAAACTAGGCAATTATTCACCCAAAAAAAAAAAACTAAACCAGGCAAGAAGAACAATGGGACAACAAAAACTCTACACCACGATTTTGTTGTCCTCATATTCCAAGAGGTTAAAAAAGAGAAGGCAGAAATAGAGAGGAAAAAAGAACCTACAACTTTAGTTGTCTTAAATAAAATGTAAATTTATAAATCCTGAAAAACCAATTTAAAAGACAATTAGACATCAATTTTTATTTTGACAATGGGGGATTCCAAAACTTAGCCCAAAGTTATTTCCAAAGCAACTCAAAATTTACCAACGTATAGTCTTAAGAAAGGCATTTTGTTACTAAGATTAGTCTGTGTTCACCAAAAAAAAAGAAGAAGAGATTTATCTATGTTTATCTTCCTTTTTCTTTTCTTTTTCAATTTTTTCTATCCTCATTATGCACATTTTCTTTTTGGTTTAAATTTTCAACACATACTCCCAACAATCACCAAAATATGTAATGCCCAAGCCAACACTTTCTTATGGGGGGAAAAGAAATCTAGTGTACAGTGCATAGGTCATACTAATCCATTCAATTTCATTCCACTACTTTAACATTCACCAAAACCACTAACAGAAAAGCTACAAAGACTACTACAACACCCTTTACTAAGCTCCATAAGAAAGAAAGAAAGATTAAGAAAAATAATCTAGTGGAAAAAGCAAATGAAAGCAAAAAGTTTGTGCAATACTATTTTTTTTTTTTTTATCATGGTTTACTGCTCATTAGTCCCATTTTGCCTATCTTTTATGCAAATGGAAAGGGAGCTTTGTTTAAAACATAACTAAAAAAGTAACAAACCAGATGAAACAGATGTAATAAAGAAAAATTGTGTGAGAGAGTTATTATATTGAGAACCTAGAAATTGATGACCACCAGCACAAAAAACATAGCACAATATGAAAATAGTAGAAAATAACAAACTAAAATTTGGGAGAAAACTAATGATTAGAGGGAGAAAGGAAATGACATATTTATCAAAACTTTAATGAAAAATATTATGAAAGAAATAAAAAAAATAAAAAAATTGAATACCTTTCATTATAGAAACTGATGAACTGCGCCAAAAATTGATGAACTGCAGCAAGAGGAAATCAGATATTAGAAATTGATTTATAGAAATATAGCAATCAAAACAAAAGAAATAAAACAATTAATCAAAGTACCATAATGTTTGTATAGGATCAATTTCTACAAGATCATTTTCAGATAACTTTATTTTTTTAACACAAATAAAATAAAATAAATAAATCTAGAAGTGAATAGCTGAAACAAACATTAAGGGTTGAAAGTGAAACCACCTTCTTCTTCACTTATGAGGTACCATTATGCATAATCATCTAATTAAAAGTATAAAGCAGGTTTAAATTGCTTCAAGCATAAAGTAAGTTTATGTCATCACTCATTACTCCAAGATGACTAACTAATAACATAGATAGTCTACTGAGTTAATGTAGTTCCAAAACTAAATATTTGAAGAAAAATCAAAATGGCCAATTGGCTTAAAACTGACTTTTGTTACTCTAGACCTCTTTAATGTTTTTTTTTTTTTTTACAAATTCTTTCTAAACCTCATTGAGCCAATCTCAACATTGTTTAACTGGCAAAGCTGAAAGCATAATTTGTTTTATTTTTTATCAGAACTTACAATCCTCACTCTGAAAGTAAAATAAAAAATGAGAGGAAAAGAAGAGAGGAAAAAAAAAAAAAAAGAAAGGAAAGAATAGGCTCAGCTCCTGTAAAAAATAACAGACAGTTTTCACCCAATGAAACAAAAATATATTGAGTTAAGAGTCACAGGAGTAAAGGGAAGAAGAAGAAAAAAATTGACTCTAACCCATCCAATCAAAAATTTAATTTATTATAACCACATTTTTTTGTCACATATATTTTAAAATGAATATACAATTGTGCCTACAGTGTCTAAGCACTGGTAGAGTTATAGGGTGTGAAAAAAGTAATAGGCAAAGTTATTCTATTGAATCAATATAATCTAAATTTCTCTTCCACCCCCAAAATCACCTATCAAGAAGAAAAATTTCAATAAAAAGAAACTCAATAAATAAACTTCTAAAATGGGCCGTTGTGAAGAAAAAAAAAGGCTCACTTGTTAAATGGGCCGTTGTGCCATTGCTCTCCATTTCTTGAAACATTTACTAATAGACCCACACAACACTTCCATTCATTGTCTAACTTGAATTTTTCAAGTCTAATCAAAACAAACTAAAACATCTTGTTTTTGAAAAACAATAAAATCAAACATAAAGGCATTCTAAACAATGCTAATTTTTAAAATTACAGTAAAAATTATCACAATGATTATCATCAAAATAGTATGAAATTCAAAAAAAATCAAGTACTCGCTCTTCTTGGTTCTTGCTTCTCTAGCGTCTCTAAACAAAAAACATAAACTGTAACAAATAAAATGAAGCCTAGCTAGTAAAAATTTAAGATTCTTAATTTTCACAACATGTAAAATGAAGCCAAGTTAAACAATAGATAAGCAACAAATTATTGACAAAGGAAGGCAGACCAATTACCTAATCAACCATTGTAGCAAACAAAGCCATAACAACTTTTTATGAGCTAATCAAACACACCTTCAAGTCAAGGCATATGTACCTGAAGCAAAAGGAAGAATAAAAAATATAAGCAAGCAAGCTCAATTATCCATTATCCATTATCCATTATTTAAAATCAACTCCCTAAAAATTGCCCACTGTTTATTATTAAACATAAGATCCAACTCCCATTGATTGATTCACCAATTTGAATATACCTATATTTTTGTTAACCTTACCAAATATCCAAGGCATGTATCATTCACTATTTGGGGGGAATGTAGAATAAACTATGATGGATTCACTCACTATTTTTGTGTGTGCATGTGTGTGTGGGGGGGGGGGGAATGTAGAATAAACTATAAGATAACTTTAATCAATTAGGACATTCACATTACCAGCACTAAGTGCATTCAAGCATGGTTAATCAAACTCTCTGTAGGAAAGGTTGTTTAGTCATTTACTTGGCTTGAAATGATGTCTATTCCTAACAAAGAAAAAATATACACATCATTGTAACTTAAGCCTAAATTTAGAAAACCCACATAGAAAAATCGCAAAAAAATATTCCTTACTTATTAAGTGTTTGATAAAATGTTTCAATGGAATTTACACACAACAAATCCAGTTGATGGAATCTTCTCTCATATTTTTGTTTTCGGTTTGATTTTGTGGAGAAATGGGAATCAACCCAATAATTTTTTAACTTGCTTTTGGATAATGGGAATCATCCAACTGCCAATATTATTCTTCTGGGTCTGTGTTCTGTTATTTTTTTGAATGGTTGTTACCAAAATCAAAGTAAATGGGTTTCGTGAAACCCAACCAACTCTTCATATATGTGTGTATATATTATCTGTAACAGGAAAAAAAAAATCTGTAAAAATTTGTAATCAATATATATACACACAAAGAAAACATTACCCATAAAAGTGCAACCAACTCTTCAATTGATGATCTCTGTGGCTTCAAACAAAAAAAAAAAATCTGTAATCAATATATATACACACAAAGAAAACCTTACAAAAAACCTTACAAAATTTTTTGGAGAACCTCATAAGGAATGAACAAATATAGTCAAGATTTTGGAGAACCTCACCGATTTGTTGCCGCGATGTCGTTCTACTTTAAGCATTTTTATTAATATATATGATTCTTCAAGCATACCATCCCTTTGTTATATTAATAGCAAGGCTAGCACCGATTATGGTATTTTTAAGAATACCATAATTTGGTATTTTTAATGATGAAATATGATTAATAATTTGGTTATGGTATATATTAAGGGAGAAGGGTACCATAATTTGGTCCAAATCATATATATTAATAATCCCTTTGTTATATTAATAGCAAGGCTAGCACCGATCAGTGGGTCCAAATCGGTGCTAGCCTTGCTTTAATATAAATGTAATTAAACCTTTAGGTACAGGCATACGCTAAAACGGCATTTAAAATACCTATGATTATTAATATCGTATCTGCAAAATTGTGGAATTATCAAAATTAGAACGGCATTTTAGGTGAATCAGTGGGCCAATCTCCATCATTGCAACATTAATTTGTAGCTCTGTTTTTGTTGCTTCAGTTCTGTTTTTGTGTTCTTCAAACTAATTCAACGATTAAAAAACAGTGATTGATCATTAGAATATATACAAAAACAGAGCTACAAATGGAATAAATGGGTTTCATTAAATTTAATGTTCTTCACTGTTTTCTTTTCATTCACTTGATTTTCCTATTATTCCATTTAAATAAGAAACTTAAATTTATACAAAAACAGGGCTACAAATGGAATAAATGGGTTCCTTTTTGTATATAGAATAAATGGGTTTCACTTGGTATTTCTTCACTATTTTTCAATCACTGTTTCATACACATGATCAATCACTGTTTTATCAGGTGAAATCAAGTTTCCTTTCATTCACTGTTTTATAAGGAAAATCCACATGTTCTTTAAACCCACAAAATCAAGTGAAACCCATTTATACACTGGACTATACATACATGTATATATACACTAAACCCTTTTCAGGTTTCGGGTCTATATCACTGCTCGATTCATTGTCCAATGCAGCAGAGAACAATGTCTCCATATCCGATTCAATATTCACCAGATCCTCCTAGCCTTAATACAAATGAAACCCATTTCAAACCCAAAACTTTCAAAAATTTTAAATTTAAATCCATTTAAGAAACAAAACTCAAAAATCAAAAACTCATTTAAGTTGGAAGATCAACCCACATGTCAGAAATCAGAAATAACCATTTAAATAAGAAACTTAAATTTAAACTTTCAAAACTCATTTCCCATTTCAAGATCAACCCAACCAAACATCCATATGTCAGAAATCAGAAACAACCAAACCCACAAAAGTTGGAAGTTCTAGTTTACCTTGCAAGAGGAGAGAGCCGAAAGAGGAGGGTGAGAGGAGAAGCGGCGGTCGGTGGTGTCGTCGAGAGAGGATAACACAAAGAGGAGAGGTGGTCGGTGGTCGTCGGCATCGCGATGGTCTGTGGTCGTCGCACGGTAGAGAGAGAGAGAGAGAGAGAGAGAGAGAGAAAGAAAGAGAGAGTTCAAAAATTAAAATCAGAGAGAGAGAAGATGAGTACCTGTGACAGAGAGGAGAGAGAGATTTCCTTTAATTTGCATTTTGGACCAAGAGGGTGGGTGTCGATCTTCAATGGCGGCGATGAGCGGAACTCAATCAACGATGGGTTTGAATTGCAGCAATGATGGGTTTGAAGGGAGTGGGTTCGGGTGTGGGTGCGAGTGCGAGGAGGGTAGGTGTCGATGAGCCAAGTTCGATATTCCCCTTCAATGGCGGCGATGAGCGAACGTGTAGAGAGAGAACGTGTAGAGAGGGCCAGATGTGTAGAGAGAGAACGTGTAAAGAGAGGCGTCTGTTTGGGCAGACGTGGGAGTGAGAGAGAGATGAGCGTTTGGGCGGGAATCAAACACATCTCAACCATTGATATTTATTAAAATGGATCTAAACCCTTGATTCAAAATATATCTCTCATACATTTTAAGACATTTTCAAAAAGCCTCTTGCCTTATTATATAGATATAAGAAAGTTAAAATATGTTATAAAATTAGTTCTATTTTCTTGTAAAACTTTTGTCCATGTGTATTTTGTATTTAGTTCTTTAACTATTTATGTGATCATAGCATTATTTTGAAATTATTATATATATATATATATATATATATATTTTTGTTGTTTGACAATTGATTTTTTTAATTAATTTTTGATTTTTTTAGGTTAGGACGAAAAGTATGTTTAGTTTAATTTTTTTTATTTTTATAAAAGAAAAAATAAAATAATTATGTTTTGAATGTGACATTTTATTTTATTAACTTATTTAATCTATTTTATTTTTTATATTTTTTTTAACCAAAAAATCAATGTCAAACGAAGCCATATATATTTGCATAAATCAGTCACATCCATTACATCTGGTTGGTCCCATACCAAATAAAAGGAATGTTTGATGATATACATATATACGTGGCCAGTCACATCTGGTTGGTCCCATACCAAATAAAAGGAATGTTTATATATGTGGCAAGTTAAAGGGTTGGTTTGGAAAGTGGGTTGATTTTTTAATTTTTTTGTTTTTTGATTATTTTAATTTGGGTTAAAAAGTTTCGTTTGAGATAAATTTTTGATTTTTTTGACTTTTGTGAGAGAAAAAATGAGATAATTATAAGTTGAATGTGATATTTTATCTTATTAAAATAAAAAATTTATTTTATTCTTTTATAGTTAAAATAGGTTCAAATCCAACCGAATCCTTCATTCCAAACGAGTGCTTACTTTTTTAATAGTCTATTTTTTCCACTTTTATATGTTATTTCTCTATTACAAGTAGAAAGTACGATTTTTTCGTTCAAAAAAATGTGAACTGTTCCATAACCTATACCTAAATCAAAGTGAGTGATTGTTTTTGAGCTGCAAATAATATATATATATATATATTTAAATAAGACCCACCAGCACATCTATTTAAGAGTTGTCATCTCGCATATAGTAGATATTTTATATTCAATTAAAAATAATAGATATCTTAAAAATTCAATCAAATTTTTTACATGATGCTGGGTATCAAATTTTTTACATGATGCTGGGTTTCATGCGCGTGAATTTTTATATGAGAATTATATATGATGGACATAGTCTAGGAGAGCCTAATCTACAATTGTCTTAGATTACTCAAACAGTACTTGGTTAAAATTTAGCAGATGAAGCCTAACAACAAGCCCAGTAAAGAACCTGCACCAGTCCAGGCCCAGTGGTGTTTAAATATGTGTTAGGTGGAGAGTTAGTCACGTGGCAGACAAAAATCTTGCAGAGTTATTAAATGAGGTTGTCATGGCATTAAATGCAAAAAAACCTCTCACTCCAGAGCATGATGAACCACGACTGACGGCAAATAGACTTTAAACTTTCGGCCAACGAGACAACTTGAATGAATAAGGAAGTGACTAGTAAGAAATATAAAGAAGCTTCTAAAGAACGTTTAAAAAATAAGTAACACACACTCTCTCTCTCTCTCTCTCAACTTTCTAAGTTATCATTTCGACCACATTTCTATCTAACTTGATCATTGGATGATCCACATGAAGGAGTAATAGCGGAGTCAGAAAACTAAATCAGAAGAGGTACTTATTAATTACAACTTTTATTTATTTTATTTTTTTCATAACCAACAATAAGAAGATAATAATAATTTTTGAATTAATATTAAGTACAAAAACTTAAATAAATTATAACAAAAGTATTTCACATAAAATTTTACAATTAACTTCAAGTAAAATCGAAAAGAAAATATTGTCTATAACTAGTATATCATGGACAATGTAAAAAAGTCATATATTTAAGTCGTAAAATAATTTATATAATGGTAAGATAAATCAAATTTTTACAAAATTTGAGTAAAAATTTCATATCATAGTGATATCACGTCATTATTGACATATGATATCACCAACCAATAGTAAAGCAATATATGAAGGGTAAACTCCACATGCAAATATTGTTGGAGATTTCCTAAAAGTTTCAAAACTTTAATTATTTTTATTTATTATTATATTTTATTATTTATTTATTTCCTTTTATAGTCTTATTTATTTGAATTTTAAATATGTGTTTGGTTTCAAAAGGAATAGGTTTGTATGTTCCTAACAGACACCATAGATCCTTTTTATACAGGACTCTATTATTGAGAAAAGGTATATAACGTACTTTGTTTTCTCTGTCTCCTTCTTCTCTTTACAATATTTATATTTCATATTTCATATTTCTGGGCAATTGATACATTATTGACAAATTCTTCTGGTGCAACTGTGCATTGTATCAGATCCTGTAAAGTTTTTGGGTTGTATCTTGAAGTCGTTTGTGATCGTTAGAACCTGCACGGAGGGAGCGCATAACGATTTTAGGACAGTGTCTTTGACGTGCCTCTCACAATCACACAGGCTATTTTCTGAACACTTTCATTTTTTACTTATTCTGTTATATATATGTATATATAGTTTTGTTGAATTGTAAAACCTAGTTTTTCAGAATTTGTTTTGCTTTCAATATTATTCTATAAAATTGATTTTAAGATAAATATTTTTCAATTCCCACAACAATCTAAAGTCGTTAAATCTGTAACATATTTAATCTTTTAATTATTTGTGTTTCATAATTGTACTTGTTGGTCTTGAACAAATCTGTTTAACAAAAAAATCTGTTTAATTATTTTTGTTTACAAATAAACTGTTTTTTAATTGCGTTTCAAATCTGTTTGTGTTTCATAATTGTATTAGTCGGTTTTTTTTTTTATTTGTGTTTCAAATCTGTTTGTATTTAATTAAACAGTACTCACTCCATACGTAATTATTTGTGTTTAAAATCTGCTTATTCAATTGCGTTTTGTTTTTCCCCGGAAACAGTGTAACTTTGTTTTCAAACTTTGACTTATATTAATCAGGGAAGTGTTGGAACAATCTTCTGTGTAAATAAAATAACTTGAAATAAAATCAAATTTTATAAATAAATAACATACCAGATTTATTTATCGAACCAAATAAATATTACAAGACCAAGTCGAGTGTGTGACACTCTGTCCTTAAGACAGATTCGCCCCGCTACGGTGCTTATGGTTGAATGGCGTCTATCTCCCAGGATACAATGATCTTCACAAATTTATAGAAGCACTTCAAATAAATTTGTTCGGCGAACCAAACCTGTGTTCTAACTCTCTGAAATATATTCTTAAATTATAAATGAAGAATAATGCATTAAAGAAAATGGACAGCAAAGGAAAAAGGGAACTATTTGACTGAATTTTTCCGGATGCCTCCGGAGTGCTGGAAAGGATCTATATATATAGGCAATCTCATGCCTGTTCGGACAAACAAATTTGAACCGAAGAGGCATCAAAAAGAAGTAAAAAGGTGCAACCACTTTCCAACCATTAAATTTGACCGTTGCTAAAACTTTCAAACAAATTTGAATAAAGATCCATGGGTGAACAGTTTCTAAACTGTTGGACCAAGTCAACGGAGCAAAAGGTATAATACCATTTAAACTATTTCAAACATATATATATATATATATAAATATATATATATATATTAAACTATTGAAATAGTTAAATAAATAAATGACAAGGTCTCAACTTTAGGAAACTTTAAAGGATCTTAAAATTTGAATTTAGAATTAAATTCCCACAATTACAAATTTTAGGAAACCATTTAGGAATCTAAAATTTGAATTTAGAATTAAATTAAATTCTCACAATAATTTTTATTGAAAAAATTCAAAAGAATTTTATCTAAAAAATTAATGTTAGACCCGAAAACGACGTCATCTTCCCATTCACTCATAAATGGTTTTGACGTTCCGTCTTCACAACTTCACCTCTTCGGACCCACCCCAAAAGACGTTTGGGGTCCACCCAAATTTGGCTAAAAAATATGCCTATATAAAATCATTTTTTCCAACAGGAAGTTGTACAACTTGTTGTTTATGTGTAGTTTTTTATTTATTTATTTATTTATTTATTTTTATATTAATTATTCTTAGAAAAGTTGTTGAGTAAAATCAAAATTTTCACATGATAAATTATGTTGTTTAGATTCATGATATTTAATTAGCATTGTTCATGTTATAAATTATTGTGTATAGATTTGATCTGTATAGAAATTTTGTCACATTTTATCTATTCCTAAATTGTTGGCAATTAATTTTCAATTTCAAATTTAATAACATTTGTGATTGTTTCATTGTTGTCACACAGATTTTATGATTGACTACTCTCTTGTACCTTAACTAATTTATTTTTATGGCTAATTTAGAAGAAACTGTTAGTGTGAAACCTGAAAAATTTAATGGTAACAATTTTGAAAGATGGCAAAAACAAACAAAATATTGGTTGACCGTGTTGGGTGTTACGTCTGCCATAGAAGATCAGGATTTTGTTGGATCTTGGTTGTCACCCGAACAAATTGAATTTCATTGTCATAATAGAATCCTTAGTGTGTTATCTGACCATTTATATGATATATATCAGTCAACCACCTCGACTGCAAAAGAACTATGGAAAACCTTAGAGGCCGAATATGGAACTGTAGATGTTGGTATCGATAGGTTCATTGTTTTTAATTTTAATGGGTATAAAATGAAAGATGACATACTTGTAGGAGACCAAATTCATGAGTTTCAAGAACTATTTAGAAAAGTAGAAAAGAAAGGGACAACTTTTAGTGAGGAGTTTAAAGTGTCTTGCCTTATCGATAAATTACCTTCATCTTGGAATGACTTTGCTAAGCGTCTTAGGCACAAACAAGAAGATCTGTCATTAACTCAATTAATCAATACACTTAGGATGGAAGAGAAACATAGATCAAATCTAGAAACTGGAAAAGAGAAAACGCCTAAGGTAAATGTGGTGGAGAATGAGAATAAGAATAGTTCCAACAATAGGAATAACTTTCGACCTAAAGGTAAAATTTTCAAGAACAACCTTAAATTTAAATCTAGAGGTCAAAATGGCAAACACCATAATAACAAGGGTGAATTACGCTAACGGTCCCTATAGTTTGGGACTTGTGTCATTTTGGTCCCTGACTTTTCAATTGTGACATATTTGACCCTGAATTTTGAATCTTGTTCCAAATAAAGACAATTGAATATATCATTTGATTTTTCAATGGCAAAACTGTCAATTTGATAAAATATAACTAATTCGACAAAAATAAATGTCAAAAAAATATTTTGGAATTTTTAAAAATTATTTCTACCCACTAAAGATAAAATTATGCAAAATTGATAAATCTTTTAGACATTTATTTATTTATTTTACCAAATTAATTTTATTATGTGTTTGGATGATAATCATGTAATGGGTAGTTATTTTTTTTTTCATTAAATTAGTTTTTATTTTTCCAAAAGTTGAATATGACGACAACTTTGATATCATTATTAAACCAATCCATTAAATCAAAAAAAATCCAAAACTAAAACTATTTCATATATTGAATGTATCGATTACACATTTAAAGTTTAACAACTACCCATTATATAATCATCATCTAAACATATAATAAAAATTAATTTAGTAAAATAAATAAATAAATAAATTTCTAAAAGATTTATCAATTTTACATAATTTTATCTTTGGAGTGTAGAAATAATTTTAAAAATATTTTTTTGACATTTATTTTTGTCAAATTAGTTTATATTTTATCAAATTGACGATTTTACCCTTGAAATTAAGCAATGGTATCTTCAATTGTCCTTATTTGAAACAAGATTCAAAATTCAGGGTCAAATGTGTCACAATTGAAAAATCAAGGATCAAAGTGACACAAACCCCAAACTATAGGGACTATTAGTGTAATTTGCCCTAATAACAACTACCAAGCCAATGCTAATAATTTTAAGGGACAAGAGAGTGGCAAGAGGTTGTGCTATGTATGTGGAAGAACCAATCATTATGCTAAAGATTGTTTTTTTTTAAGAAGACTGATGAGTATAAACCAAGGTTCAACAATAAGCAAAGGAATCAAGGTCATAATGCTCAAGTGAATATGATTTTGGAGAAAGAAGAAATTGCCGGACCATCTTTTAGGTATAATCCTGAAATTAATTCTACTTTTGAATATCAAGATTGGTGGTTAGATTCTGGGGCTAATATACATGTGTGTTTTGATTGTGGTTATTTTAAAACTTTCCAGAAATCAAGTGGAGGAAGTGTAACTTTGGGAAATAGATCAATTACACCAATACTTGGCATTGGAGATATAGATTTAAAGATGACTTCTGGAAAAATCTTAACTTTGAGAGATGTGCGATATGTTCCTGAAGTTAGAAGAAATCTTATTAGTAGATCGTGTTTAGTACAGTTAGGTTACAAAATTGTAATGGAATCGAATAAAATTGTAATAAGTAAAAATGATATTTTTATTGGTCAAGGTTTTGTATGTGATGGTTTATTTAAATTGAATGTATTTTTTGAAGTTAATTATATCTCTCATAATATTTTCAATATTGAAGTTTGTGATTTATGGCATAAAAGACTTGGACATGTGAATTTAAGGAAAATTAGGAAAATGATGGATTTAGAATTAGTACATAAATCATCTATTGATGTTAAACGCAAATGTAAAATATGTGTGCAAGCAAAATAACCTAAGAAACCTTATAAATCTGTACAAAGAAATTCACTACTCTTAGACCTTATACATAGTGACGTTTGTGATTCTAATAGACCACTAACTAGAGCAGGAAATAAGTATTTTGTAACCTTTATAGATGATTGTTCTAAGTTTTGTTACTTATATTTAATTAAAACCAAAAATGAAGATGTCGTTTGGTAACACTTACGTTTTCAGTTTTCAATTTATATTTATAAAAATTTTAAAAACTCAAATAAAAACTTGTTTGGTAAATTTTTGATTTATAAATCAGTGGTCTCAGTTTATAAATTTGGTCAAAAAATGTAAACTCAAAAAATGTGTTTCCGTTTTGAGTTTTGAGTTTTTTTTTTTTTTTACCATCAAACACTAGCCACCACTCGCCACCATTTTCCACCACCGTCTTCCGCCACCACTACCCAACATCCACCCCCCACCACCACCTGCCACCACCACTCACCACCCACCCACTCGCCGCCACACCATCAGCCACCACCACATACCACCCACCTGCCACCCACCCCCTGCCACCACCACATACCACCCACCTGCCACCCATCACCACTTGCCACCCACCCGCCACCACCTGCCCACCACCCACCACACCACCCACCCACCATCACCAGCACCCACCACCCACCAGCACCAGCACCAGCACCACTACCATTACCCACCCGCCGCCGTCACCACCACCACCACCACCAATCACCCGCCACCGCCACCACCACCACCCACCAGCCGCCACCACTTGCTATTTCTTATTCTTTTTTATATTTTTAATTTTTTTAAATATTTTGTCTAAACCAAACGCATTTGTAGTTTATGTTTTTCTAAAAATAAACAAAAACCAGTTTATAAAATTTTTGTAAATATAAACTGAAAATGTAAACGTTACCAAACAGGCCCGAAGTGTTTAGTAAATTTAAAATTTAAAATTTATAAAGCTGAAGTAGAAAATCAATTAGAAAGAAAGATTAAAAAACTTAGATCTGATAGAGGAGGTGAATATAATGTAGGTACCCTTAGTACTTTTTGTGAAGAACATGGAATTATTCATGAAGTAACCCCACCTTATTCTCCACAATCTAATGGGATAGCTGAAAGGAAAAATAGAACTCTTATGGATATGATAAATGCAATGCTTATTAGTTTTGGTTTACCGGAGAGCTTGTGGGGGGAAGCGATACTCACTGCTTGTGTTATATTAAATAGAGTAATTGTAAATGATAATGATAAAACACCTTATGAAATCTGGAAAAAACGAGTACCTAATCTTAAAATGTTAAGAGTGTGGGAGTGTTTAGCAAAAGTAGCAATTCCAGAACCTAAACGTAAGAAAATAGGACCTAAAACTGTGGATATCGTTTTCTTAGGATATGCTCAAAATATTAGTGCTAATAGATTTCTAGTAATAAATTCTGAAATTAGTGAAATTACCAATAATACAATAATTGAATCTCGTGAAGCTACATTTTTTGAAGATATTTTTCCATATAAAACTAGGATATCAAATCAGGTTGTAAATAGAACTTCTACTACTAGTACTAGTGTTATTCCTTTTAGAGATGATTCTGAACATCTAAACTTAGAACCTAGAAGAAGTAAGAGAACTAGAATAGAGAAAACCTTTGGAGATGATTTTTATACTTTTTTAACTGAAGGAGAACCAAATACTTTTATAGAAGCTATATCATCTTTAGATGCACCATTTTGGAAGGAAGCCATTAATAGTGAGTTTGAATCTATTCTTCAAAATAATTCTTGGGAGTTGACTAACCTACCTCCTGGGAGTAAAGCTATCGGTTGCAAATGGATATTTAGAAAGAAATTAAAACCTGATGGAAGTATAGAAAAATATAAGGCAAGATTAGTAGCCAAGGGATTTACACAAAAGAAAGGAATAAATTATTTCGATACCTATTCACCTGTTTCTAGGATTACAACCATTAGAATCTTAATTACTCTAGCATCCATTTATAATTTAGAAATTCATCAAATGGACGTTAAAACTGCTTTTTTGAATGGAGATTTAGATAAAGAAACTTATATGGAGCAACCTGAAGGTTTTGTGGTTAAAGGACAAGAACATAAAGTTTGCAAGTTGGTTAAATCTTTGTATGGACTTAAGCAAGCTCCTAAACAGTGGCATGAAAAGTTTGATAAGATAATTCTAGAATTTGGTTTTAAGATCAATGAACATGATAGATGTGTATACTATAAAGAAGATAATGGAGAATGTATTATTTTGTGTTTATATGTTGATGATATCTTATTATTTGGAACAAATTTAGAGATAATTAAAAATGTGAAAACTTATTTATCTTCAAAATTTGATATGAAAGATTTAGGAGAAGCTTTTATAATTTTGGGTATGAAATTAGAGAAAACAACCAAAGGTATTACATTGAATCAATCTAGAATCTTAGAGAAAATGTTTAAAAAGTTTGATTACTATAATCTCAAACCTGTTTCACCTCCTTTTGATCCTAGCATAAATTTGAAGAAAAATAATGGTGTACCTGTATCTCAACTTAGATATTCTCAAATTATTGGATCATTTCTCTATATTGCTAATAAGACTAGACCTGATATTGCCTATGTTGTTGGGAGATTAAGTAGACATACTCATAATCCTAGTAAAGATCATTGGATTGCTATGGAAAGAGTTTTTAAATATTTAAGACGAACTCTAAATTATTCACTTTGCTTTAGTGGTTTTCCTAATGTGGTAGAAGGGTATAGCGATGCTAATTGGATAACAGATAACTTAGATGTTAAGTCTACTACTGGGTATATATTTATGTTAGGTGGAGCAGCAATATCATGGGGTTCTAAAAAACAAACCGTTATCTCTAGAAGTACAACAGAATCAAAACTTATAGCCTTAGACACTACGTGTATTGAAGCTGAGTGGATTAAAAATTTACTTCTTGATATTTCACTTGTGAAAAATCCTATACCTGCTATTTCTATACATTGTGATAATAGAGCTGTAATAGAACTTGTGAGACAAGCACATACTAATAAAAAGATGAATAGGCATATGCAAGTGAGGTATTAAATCTATAAAAAGTTTGGTGAATAAAAATGTTGTATCTTTGAATTTTGTGAAATCTGAAAAGAATATTGCTGATCAATTAACAAAAGGTTTATCTAAGAGTGTAGTCTTAGATTTATCGAGGGAGATGGGTCTAAGCCCATAAGGAGTCAACTAAGGAAGTAACCCAACTTCTGTGATTGGAAATCCCATGAAGGAAGTTCAATGGGTAGGAACAATCCTTATAGTGTGACTTGTATTCCAGCACTTTAAAAAAGGAGATTTTATTAAACTTATTATTTATATTCTCCTGCTCATCCCTAAGAAATCAGTGTTGATGTAAATGTGATGGTTAAGGAAGAGTATTTACTCTAAATGAATCCGAGGCGAGCAAACTCTCGCAAGATAGACATCCGTCACTTCTATCTTTGGAGGATTCACCTAAGTGAGAGCGTCGTGAAGCCGCGACCGTGGAAATAGGGCTATTTCCTAAAACTCTCATGAGAATCAAGATTGAGCACATGGCTGCTAATAGTGCTAACTCGCGCCACAGTTATGTATCATACCGTATGTGTGACATGTTGAATTCTGGTAAAAGGGATTTAGTTCAAGACCTAGTTCACTAAGATTCTTTCAGAATGAAACTGTTAACACTAAGTGAGGTTCAAGTTTGAAAAACACCTACACTCATTGTATGGTTTTAAAGTTGCCCATTTTTATTTTTTTATTTTTTTTTTTTATTTGACTGTTTTACAAAGTTTTGAATCTTGTGGGGGATTGTTGGAGATTTCCTAAAAGCTTCAAAACTTTAATTATTTTTATTTATTATTATATTTTATTATTTATTTATTTCGTTTTATAGTCTTATTTATTTGAATTTTAAATATGTGTTTGGTTTCAAAATGAATAGGTATGTCTATTCCTAACAAACACCATAGATCCTTTTTATGCAGGACTCTATTATTGAGAAAAGATATATAACGTACTCTGTTTTCTCTCTCTCCTTCTTCTCTTTACAATATTTTATATTTCATATTTTTGGGCAATTGATACATTCTTGACAAATTCTTCTGGTGCAACTGTGCATTGTATCAGATCCTGTAAAGTTTTTGGGTTATATCTTGGAATCGTTTGTGATCGTTAGAACCTGCACGGAGGGAGCACATAACGACTTTTGGACATTGTCTTTGACGTGCCTCTCACAATCACACAGGCTATTTTCTGAACCCTTTCATTTTTTACTTATTCTGTTATATATATGTATATATAGTTTTGTTGAATTGTAAAACCTAGTTTTTTAGAATCTGTTTTGCTTTCAATATTATTCTATAAAATTGATTTAAGATAAATATTTTTCAATTCCCACAACAAATATAACTAACACTCTAGTAATTTATATATATATATATAGTGAGATTAATTATATTTGTATATCAATAATGATGGATATTACCTTTACATTGAAATTTATTCACAAAATTTTCATACATAAAAATATAATTTGTTGTAGTCACTTCATTTTCAATAAAACCATCACTATTTTTTTCAAAAATTTAAAAATGCCCTTGACATTTTATTCTAAAATTTTATTTATATACATATGTAAAAATAAAAATTAAAAATTAGGGGCACGTGACCCCCCGGTCACCATGTGGCTCCATCATTGGAAAGGAGTCAACCCTATTTCGAAACTTTCTTATTGAACTTGTTGCAGGTGCTGACTAAACTGCATTATCAATATATAATTTTTAATAAATTTTTTGGAATCTCTAAAATTGCTTATATATTAATAAATTCTGTAACAAGCCATGAGCTCAACATGGTGTCGCGTAACTTTGGCCCCTTTTGGGAAGTGGGTTATAATCCACTTCTCAGATTATAACCCACTTCCTCTCTCATAAAAAAGCTACTTATAAGTAGCTTATAAGCAGTTTTTTACCAAAAAGCTGATTATAACCATCTTCCCAAAATAGCCCAAAGTTAAGGGCTACATTTCCTCGGTTGAAGGGGGGTGATGTTCCATTGCATGACACTCATCATAAATCATGTTTTAATAATTTAAATTAATTATTTTAGAAAAAAATTTGAGTATATTATTTTTTAAAAAATTTATATTGATTAGATAATTATAATTTTATCATTTTATCGTATTTATTTTTAAAAAATGATTTATTTTTAAAAACTCATTTATTATTTATTTTTTAAAGATAAATGTGATAAAATAAAGAAATTAAAATTATCAAATCAACTTAAAATATTTTTTTATGAATGATATACATAATAAATTTTATAAAATAAACAATTTAAATCATTAAAACTGCCTACAATTAACTTCTAAAGACTGAGCACATTAGGGCTATTTGTTTCAAGTTCCATAAGCTAATTATAACTTATTTTGATAGTTTGTATTAAGAGAAAATTAGTCTAGGGTCCCTCTCCCACTATTCGTAATGGAAGAGATCCACAAAATTATTTTTTGATATCTAAGGTCCCTAAACATA
This sequence comes from Camellia japonica, assembly GCA_030407325.1. Taxonomy (NCBI): domain Eukaryota; kingdom Viridiplantae; phylum Streptophyta; class Magnoliopsida; order Ericales; family Theaceae; genus Camellia; species Camellia japonica. The sequence continues at coordinate 76,468,946 of JAPPVO010000017.1, read as the reverse complement.
TATCAGAAAAATTTGACTCTTTGTCTTTCCTCCTCTACTGCAGAGCAGCACTTCCTCTCTCTCTTTCTCCGAAACCCTAGAGAGAAGAGATGGACAAAGTCGATCAAAACCAGACACTCCAAGATCCATCTCTCTCATCTCTCTTCGCGCACCAAAAACCCCTCTCTCATTCTCACCAAAAAATGGCGTCTAAAACCCTAGTTCGGACCGAAGCTTCTCTGACCAAGTCCTCGAAAAGGCCTTAGCCCTCGTCCACAAGTGCTGCGCCCACGGCCTCGTCAAGCGAGTCTTCACCATCATTCTCGCCGCCTTAAAGAAGGTGCGATACCAGGTCTTTTACGATTAACCGTGGAGGGTACACCTGAATCTCAGGAGAGAGCTCGGATTTGGTTTGGAGAAGACATTCTTTTTGGGATGGATTTGGGTTGCTGCGTACTTTCACTTTCTTTGCTACATCGACATGCCTGGGCTGAAGTCAGGGGACATCTGTAGGTTTTATTGACTGATTTTATTAATGTTCTATGTGGTTTTGAGTTTGATGTTGGTGTTTTGTATAATCTAACTTCATGTCCTTGTTTTTTATTTATCTTCCATGTTTTCTGGCAGCTCTCAGTGAGGAATTGTTTCATCAGGGGATCAGTGGTTAGGTACGTTCAGTTACCACCAAATGGAGTTGACATTGAACTGCTTAATAATGCTACAAGAAGAAAAGCTCGTGGTGGCTGAAATTCAATAGTGACGATTCAGTGTATTTTATGACTATTCTGACTTTGGATGTAATAGTTTTCTGGTTCTGAATGTAGCTTACTTTTGGCATTCCAATGCCTTAAAACATTTGAAATAGATACACTTGAGCTGTATTACAGAAATTCTCTGGGTTTGCGCTAAAATTTCTCTAGGTTGATTTTGAAATTTCTCTGGAGAGGTAATGTTGTGGAAATGCAGAGAAATTTCTCTGGAGAATGAGAAGTATATAGAAGGCAGAGAAATTTGAAATTTCTTTGAAGAGTCCATGAAAGGCTAAGGAGGCCAGAGAAATTTAAAATTTCTCTGGAGGGGTAATTTTGTGAGAAGGCCGGTGAAGTCAGAAAATTTTTCAAATTTCTCTAGAGTGTTAAGTCCATGAGAGGCAGGGAAGACAGAGAAAATTATCTATCAAAAGCTTCTTTTCTTTTTTTTTTTGTTTTTTTCATTCATTCGCCAAATCTCAATTGCATCCATAAACACCCTTGCATTGGATGTGAGTTCACTTATGATTGTTTATTTTCCCTTCCTTTCTCAAATCAGAGAAATTTAAAAGTAGCTGTGAGAATTTCCCAAGCTACAAGTTTCTCAGTGAAATTTTACACAATTTTGAGAGATGCTCTCAAAGCTTCTTTCACAGAACCAAAACCAGAACCCAACAACAACGCTACATATATAAATCTAAGAATTAATTACAAATTTCTCTGGAGATGTAATTTTGTGAAAAGGCAGAGAAATTTCTCTGGGAGAGTGGGAAGTATATGAAAGGCAGAGAAATTTGGAGAATGAGAGGGTAGAGAAATTTACAGTGGGAAGTTTAGGGAAGGTCAGAGTTTTCTCTGTGACGTGAATTTTCTCTGAACCAATTTTCTCTGGATCAACTTGAGGGACCTTAGACATTATGAAAATATTAGATATCCTTTATGCTATAAAATCTTAATACGAGGGATCTTAAAAAAAAAAAACCCCTTGTATTAAACTGTTTAATATAATTTTTACTTATAACTTATTAGGTAGAAATAACTTAAATAAGTTTAAAAAATTAATTATTTAAAAATTAAAGAAAAAATATTTAAAATTTTTTTATTATCAATTTTCTCGTTAAAAAAGTTTACTAAAACAAGGAGTGATTATTAAGTGCCCTTAGAGTATGTCTACATAATGTTTCAATGTGTTATAATTAGTAACGAAAATAAAATTCATAATTCTATATTGAATATTTTAAAAAATATAAAATATATAATAATTAATAAAAAATATATATATAAACACATAACACTTGAGGAACCTTCAATAATTTTTTATTAAAAAGTTGTTTGGAATGATCTAAATAAATGTATTTTTTAATATTTTATAAAATATGGATTAAATTTGAAGTGATATGATAGGAAGATATTATAACTTAAATAAGATTATAATATTTACGACAAACAAAGTCTAAATAGTAACATTTTTATGTCAAGATTATGGACTAAGATGGAGACCGGAAAGTAATATCCCTGGGGCCGTACACAGTATATAGTAGCCCATAGGATCTGACTTTTATTTTCTTGATTTTTCTTCATAATTCCTACTGGGCCCCAACAGAACTTAATATCCCAACCGAACATGCGATCACTTGATCACGTGCAGTTGAACATATAGATCTTCAAAAATATCACATGTGTTTTGGTTTGAGTTTTTTTGGGTTAAATTTTTTGAAAATTAATTTTTTTTAGTTTTTGTGTTTTTTTTTATTTTTAGTGAATATTTTTTAAATTTTAAATATTTTTTTACTTTTTTAGATGCACCTTACTTAGATGTATCTAAAAAGTAAAAATTTTGTGAAAAAATATTTTAAAAAATTAATAAATATATAAAAATATAAAAAACGTATTGAATTATTGTATTTTTTTTTGTATTTTTGATATTTAGTGAATTTTGAAAAGATTTTTTTTACAATTTTTTTACTTTTTAGGTGTATTTATGTTAGGTGTGTCTAAAAAGTAAAAAAATTGCTTAAAATATTTTTAAAATTCAATAAAAATAAAAAAAATATAAAAAATAAAAAAATAAAATTTTCTAAAAAATATTTTTTGAAAGGTAGAAACAAGCAAGGACATTAAGGGCTTGTTTGGTTTGAATTTGAGAGATGAGTTTTAGAAAAAAAATTTCCCAAAATTTGTTTGGTTTGAAATTTTTCTCAAAAAATTTTCAAAATCACTTTCTCTCTCTTACACATCAATCAATCACTTTTTCTCTCTCCTCTCTCATTCTCAATCACTTTTTCTCTTACACACATCTAATAAATTCTTCCAAAATATCAAATCATCCCAAACTCTCACAAAAATTTATCTCTCAAAATATACAACCAAACAAACCAAAAAATTTCTAAATCAACTCTCTAAAATTTTTTTCAAAAACAACTCTCTCAAAAACAAACCAAAAAAGCCATAAAATTCCGCAATTATCACCTGCCAGAAGATCCGAAGATACAACTAGATTCGGTTTAAAATTTATTTAGACGGAGATTTTTTAAATTCGGTTCGTTTTGAAAAGTACCAACAAAAAAAAAAAAATTTATTAGTTTATTTACATATTATTTTTTTATAAAAGAATTAAAATGTTAGGTTTTTTTTTTTTTCCTCAAAACAAGTTGAAAAGGATTATTTTAATCATTTAAATTTTATCAATTTAAAAATAAAATATTTAAATTTTAAAAATGTATAAATGGAACCCTAAACTATTGAGAATATCAATTTACTCTTTAAATTATAAAATTGTATAAATAGACATCCTAAATTATTAACATGTTTCACTTTGACCTCTTTTATTAGTGGTCCAATTTGTGTATTTTTATAATTTAGGAATTTCATTTATACGTTTTTATAGTTTAGGAAGTAAGTGATATTTTTTAATAAATTATAGGATTTATTTGTCTGTTTTAATAATTTAGGTGATCCAAATGATATTCCTCAATAGTTTAGTGGATTTTCATTCAAATTATTTAAGTAAAAAATTGACTTTGACTACCTTAAAAAATCTTTAAAGTTATTATAATGACCATGGACTGTTTAGAAATTAGTTTTTTTATTTTTTTATTATAAAAAAATGTATAAAAATAAAGAGAATAATTTATTAATAATTTTTTTTTGTAATAATAGTTTTGAATTTTTAATTAAAATCATGACTTTTTAAAATAGGCCTTGTTCACCACAAATGTCATAATATCATTTTTAATCATAACTAAATAATATTAATAAGTTATCATCAAATACCACATAAAGTATAATTAAATAATTTTTCTATCATAATCAAAATAATAATTATAATAAATCATAACTAATACCATAATAAGTCATATATAAAGACCACAAATATTATAAATAAGGCATATGATACGCCCCAAAGTGGGATATGTATTATATAATTTTCCGTTTATAAATTACACTCTATTCTCTTCGATTATTGTTTTGTGTCATTTTATTTTTTTAATTAAATAACACTTAACTCTATTGTGAGACTTCTTGTATTTTTGCCAAATGGAGGTTACCTTTAAAATACAACACTTCTTTTAATATAAGGTGTTTGAGATTAATTTTTTAATGTCTTATTTGACTTTTTTACGATATCACGAAAGGTAGTTGCACCACTTATGATATTCATTATATCATTATGAGATTTTATGTCAAAATAATTATGATATTAAATATGAATTAATTGAAATATAATTAGGTTTTGATTCTTTATGGTACGAATTCTCCCGTAAATACCTCATCTTGTTTTGTTTTACTTTTCAAGATTCATTTTTTAGAAAATTAAAAAAAAAAAAAAATCTTTTGTTTTTATTGAATTTTTAAAATTTTTAGATATACCTAACATAAATACACTTAAAAGTATAATATTTGTGAAAAAAATCTTTAAAAATTCACTAAATACTAAATACAAAAACAAAATTACAAGAATTTAGTACATTTTCGTATTTTTTTATTTACAAATATTTTGCTTTTTAGATACATCTTAGTAAGGTATATGTAAAAAAAAAATTTAAAATGTTTAAAATTTAAAAAATATTTACTAAAAACAAAAAGAATACAAAAAATAAAAACTCAGGCTTGTTTGGTTTACTTTTGGGAGAGTTGTTTTTTTAAAAAAAATTGAGAAGAGAGTTTAGAAATTTTTTTGGTTTGTTTGGTTGTATATTTTGAAAGTAGTTTTGGAGTTTGGGATGATTTGATATTTTGTTGTAATTAAGTAGATGTGTGTGAGAGAAAAAGTGATTGAGAATGAAAGAGGAGAGAGAAAAAATGATTGACTGATGTGTAAGAAAGAGAAAGTAATTTTGAAAATTTTTTGAGAAAAATCACAAACCAAACAAAATTTTGAATTTTTTTTTCAAAAATAACTCCCTCAAAAACAAACCAAACAAGCCCTCAATTTTTAAAAAAATTAAATTCAAAAAATTAAAACCAAATACAATATAGTTTTGTAAAGATAAAAGACACAGAAAAGATGGTTTGAGGGGTGAAAAGTGTTTTTATAGACAAGAAAAATATACTTTAAAAGAGGGAATAGTCTAGCAATATAATTAATAATATATTAAGCATGAATATTATAATAACAGTGACAATGTGGGTGTTTGGGAAGTGATTTTTTTGTATATTTTTTTAGTTGTAGGATATTATTAGAAAAAAATTTTTGTATTTAGAAAAACGACCCCGCTACGTAGCTCGAGACTGTGGCTCGAGATTGTGGCTCGACACCAAAACGACGTCGTTTTGGTGTCGAAAACGACGTCGTTTTGAAGTTGTTTTTTTTTTTTTTTTTTTTTTTCTGGTTTTCGTTTCAGTTTCAGAAGAAGAAGAAGAAGAAGAAGAAGAAGGAGGAGGAGGAGGAGGAGGAGGAGGAGGAGGGAAGGGGAGGAGGAGGAGGGGAGGGGGCCATAAATCTGCTGGAGGAGGAGGCAGGGCGAGGCGGTGGCGGTGGCGGTGGTGCGACGATCGGCGAGGAGCAGCGACGAACGAGGAGCAGCTACGGCGGGACTGCGACGCCGGGGTGGGGAGCTGCGACGACGCCGGGGTGGGGAGCTGCGACGCCGGTGAGCTCCTCTTCTCCTCTTCTCCCTCTCTCCTCTCTTCTCCTCGGCGTGAGCTCCTCTTCTCCCTCTCTCCTCTCTTCTCCTCTCCTCTCTCTTCTCCCTCTCTCTTTCTCTCTCTCTCCTCTCTCGAGCCATTTCTCGAGCCACTCTCTCGAGCTCTCAAACATTTCCGTTAGAAAAATAGTTAGGTTTTTTGTGGTTAGATATGATGTTTGTGAGGAAAAAAAGTGAAATAATTATGAGGTTTGATGAGATATTTTGTTTGGATTTGATTTTTTTTGTTTTGTAATCAATCAAAAATTCATCTTTCCAAATAGCGCCAATAAGTGCTTGTTGGGGAACTCTAAAAAAAAGTTAAAAAATTAAAAGTTATTAAAAAAAATTTAAAAATTAACACTATTGACAAAAAAAATATAATATAAAATAAAAAAATAATTTTTTTTTATAACTGCGGAGACGTGCACCGCCAAACAATAAAAAAACACGAAAAAAAGAAAAAAAAAAAGAAACAAACTTTTCAAAACATCCAAGTGCAGACCACGGCTGAAAAAAACCAGTACACTTTCCAACAAAACCGTACTGACATGCAAATTTTCCAACGAAACCAGTATACACATATTTTTCAACAAAAATTATTTAATATATATTTTTTCGTAAAAATTTTAAAAATTATTTCAAATAATTATTTTTTTTTTATTTAAAAAATTAAAAAATTTACTTATATAGTTCATCTCAAATAATTCTTAAATAATAATATATATAAAATATAGAGAACACTCTCAACAAATCATGTTTTATTCTCCCATCTCCTCTTCAAATCATATATATATATATATAAATGATGGGAAAATGTTTAGCAGCTCAAAATTTTGTAATTCAAATGGCTCAAATCTGTCAAAACGACGTCGTTTTATACTCATTTACACTCAAAACGACATCGTTTTAAGTGATTTGAGCCATTTGAATTACAAAATTTTGAGCTACCTAACATTTTTGATAAATGATGAGTTTATATAGGAGCTGCAAAATCAATAGAATTAATCACCATAAATAATGAAATGGTTATATATTTAAACCATATAATGAATTGTATTATGTAGAATATTAATATATAATAAAACTCGTAATTGAATATATTAGATATAATTTATTTTTGTTAAAATATCCCAACACAAAATACCCTCCCAATGACTAACATCTGAACGAATTTTCTTTTTGAATTATTTTGAAATCATAAAAGTCAATAATTTATAACCTAAATCTCGATTTTATTTTATTTTTTTGTAAGAGTTTGTATTTTTTTAATCTTCCTATTGTGCGACCTATTATAAATATGGAATTTTGAAGAAGAAGAAAAATGTCAAAATTTCACTACCCATAACAAGTAGTGAAATTTCTAATTCAGTGTTAAAATTTTAAATCCATAACCAATTGCCCCCTTACAAAAAAAAAAAAAAAGTAGTTGAAGCTTAAAAAATTATATTTTTTGACAAAATTTCGGTAGCGTTTGGTAGAGTTTTAGAATTATAATTTGGGAATAAAATTGTATTTTGAGTTTGTGAGTTTTGAAATTATGATATGAGTGTAGAAAATTTGTTTGGCTATGAGTTTTGAATTTTTGATATGATATATAATATTTGATTCAAAAACTTACAACTCATAACCAAATACACAATTCAAAATTCTATTCAAAACTCATAAAAAATTTACTTAAAAAATTTTTAAAAATATTTTTTTATTTAAAATATAAAAAATAACATGTGCCAATTGTCCCAAAAAGAAAGTACTGTTCCAGTCAACCGGCCGAACGACCAGGTAGGCCGAATTTCAAAATTCAAAACCTCGCTTGGAATGAGTTTTCAAAAGTGGATGTGGAATTAATTGTTGAAAGTTGTATTCAAACACCACACTCAAATATAAGGTGTAGAGTCATGATTAGAACTCCACACCAAACACAACCTTCATGTGTTTTCCCTATTATTAGTTAGAGAAATTCACTATTTTCAGTCAATGACATTTCATTGACCGAAGATATTGTAGTGAAATTTCCAATTAAGAGTTAGAAATTGCAATATTGAGGGTCAATTTCAAACATTGCAGACTTAATTTTTAATTAGAGACTAAAATTCAAAATTTTGGTGAAATTTCACACTTGCTTGTTGTTATCAGTAAGTAAAATTTCACTACCTAAACTCAATGAAATTTTGCTACCTCTAGTTAAGATGATGAAATTTCATTTCTTTCTAACAATGCAAAATGCCTTTTTTTGATACCGTTTGTGTTGTTGCCAACACCCCCAATGTAAATTGTTTTTTCAAAAAAAATAGATTAAATTAAAAGGATTATTCATTTGATCCATCTATACATTTTTCTTTTTCTGTTCTTTGTTGCATAATTAGTCTTGTAAGCTTCCTTTTTTTCCCCTTCTAATAACAAACAATGTGTTGATACAAGCTCTACAACAAAAAATAAAAAAAACTTCAATGGTTGATCAATTGATTTAAATGAATTGGTGGAAAGATAATGGCATCGATTCAAGACAACCTGCATTGTTACATTCTTTACATATACAACCTAATTCGATAGTTTCACAATCAAATCCTCCCGTTCAAGAACAACCTTGGATTGACATGGTGCTAACACTTCTTCGACTTTATTCTCACAAACTAAATCAATCTGTAGTAGTTTCTCTAACAATATACAATTCTCAAAGTTCAATGTTATATTAGTTGTTGTCGTTGATCTTGATAATCTTATAGATGAAATTTTCCAATTAGGTAATCTACGTAATCTCATAGTCAATAAAAAATGTTGCTCCTTTTTTCTTTTTCCTTGGGTTGTTGTTATGTATAAGGGTGAATCGAAAAAACAAAACTAGATGTTCAAAATTTAAAATTCCAAGCACTTCAGGTGCAAAAACATTTGTAAGTAGAATCCCAACTTAGAGGAGTTTCCACTTTTAAAATATTAGGATTTAAAGCCCTTTGAGGTGAAAACCTCAATGCTCAACTTATAATTTTCACGCCGTGTACCTTGTTGTCTCTTCAACTTGACATGAAATTGTGAGTTAAGTCATGATTCAAGTAAGGATTTTTCAGAAACTCCATAAAACTCTTGTATTTTGACAATTTATTTTTAGAAATAGTTGTTAAAATTACAATTCGGGCCCCTAGGCAAACTATGTTGAGTGTATTTTATTATTAGACGTAAGTTTTAACATCTCAAAATCAAGTTCATAAGTGTTAATGTATATGTGGTATTCCTAAATATACTAGGCATTGATTTCCTAATATATTTGGAAATAGGCATAGTTAGGTTTCTTGTAGGATACTATTTCTTATAGTTAGATTTCTAAAAAGGATACTCTTTCTCAGCAGGCCTACTATTGTATAATATAATACATTCAATACAATACATATTATTTCTTCTCTCTTTATTATTCTAACATGGTATCAGAGCTATAAGTTAAGTTCTTGGTGTTCTTCGCCTTACAGGTGGGCAACAACCTTGCCTTGGCTGCTTGTTAGATCTCAACCTATTCTGCTGTCATATTTTCCTTTTAGTATCGCTTCGTGGTAATCTCTTCTTTTATCCGCTAGTTTATTTCTATCCCAAATATCTCTATCATATTTTTTCTTGTTTTTGTTTTTGTTTTTTACTCGTAATACATTTTTTTTCTCTCCACTCTATTTTTTCCTCTGCTTCAATCTTAAATTGGTTTCTATCTTCAAACATATTTGAGTTTGAAGGGGTATTATACCTATGTCATGGTGAACATGGTTATCCACCATGCAAACCACCTAGCCGCCTCTTTTGGCACACAATCCAAGCTGCACTCTCTAGCGCACAACCTAAGCCGCCCCTTTTTTGCTTACAATCCAAGCCACTTCCTTTGGCGCACCACCAAACTCGCCCCTGGGCACACCATCCAAGCTGCCTCTGGTGCACTCAGTCATCTGTTGTTATCATCGTTCAGCACCACGTCATAAGTTATATTTGTGCCACGCTTACTGGTTCAACATCCAGTTTCCTACATCGGTCCGACATGACCCCTTTAAATTGTCTCGACAATGATTCCGGTTAGCTCTTATATCGGCCCGACATGACCCCTTTAAATTGTCCCGACATTGATTCCGGTTAGCTCCTACAATGGTCTAATATGACCTTAAACTGTCCCGGCATTAATTCCAGCCAGTTCCTACAACGGTTTGACACGACCATAAACTGTCTCCCTGCATTAGTTCCTGCATCTGATCTATTTCAAACGGCCTTGCGCTTCCGTTTGGATTTTGCAATCTATTTGCCTTTTATTTTATTTAGTTTTATTTCATGTTTTAGTTCCTCTTTCCAAACTCAAGATGCTTATCATCTTTGAGTTTGAAGGGTGGATGTTAATGTATATGTGGTATTTCTAGATATATTAGGTATTGATTTCCTAATATATTTGGGAATAGCCATAGTTAGTTTCTTGTAGGATACTATTTCTCATAATTAGATTTCTAGAATGATACTCTTTCTTTATCTTTATATATACAGGCCTTCTATTGTATAATACAATACATTCAATACAATACATATTATTTCTTCTCTCTCTACTATTCTAACAATAAGAATACTAAAATGTTTGAAAATGTGTGTTTTCAAATTTCTTTTCACTTTTATTTTTAAACGCTTTCAATGTTACAAAAATACAAACATTATGGTTGTGTTTGGTGTGAGTTTCAAATCAAGTTTCCACCCTCATATTTGAATGTTATGTTTGGTTTGAGTTTTGAAATTATGATTCCAAATCAATTTCAAAACATATTTTGAAAATATGTTTGGTAAACCAGACAATTTTTGAATTTTTGGTCTACCCGATCGTTCGGTCGGTTGACCAGAACAGTACTTTTTTTTTTTTTTTTGGCAATTGCCAATCGCCACCTGTTATTTGGAAAATAATATATATATATATATATTTTTTTGATAATTTTTAAATATATAAATTATTTTTTTAAGACCAAAATGACAATTTTTTTTTTTTGAATTGAATTTTAAAAAGAGTTTAGTTATGAGTTTTGAACAGAATTTTCAATAGAGTTTTGAGTTGTGTGTTTGGTTATGAGTTATAAGTTTTTGAATTAAGTTTTGAAAACTCTTTTCAAAACCCATAACCAAACAACTTTTCTCATTTCATAGGCCACATCAAAAATTCAACACTCTTTTCAAAACTTATAACCAAACAAATTTTCTCTTTTCACATCATAATTTCAAAACTCACAAACTTAAAATACAACTCTATTCTCAAATCATAATTCTAAAATTTTGCCAAACGCTACCTATATATTTGCATTGTATTTCCCCCATCATGTCCACATGATGTATTGATGAATGTAAGATGACATCCCACTTTTACATAGAATGGTATCTACCTAAAAAAAAGTGGCATTTTTGTTTTCAAGTTTTCTTGTCGTATTTTTTTTTAAAAAAATTTGTGTCAATTTTTTTATTTATTATTTTACAGGTCTAGTGTAGAATGATCTAAAAAAAATATAAAAGATTTGGCTATTTTTTTTATCAAATTTGTTTAATTTTTTACTTTTCTTTTTTGTTTAGTCGAGTAAAATCTAAAATTGTAAAGCTTTCACTTCTTTTTATTTTTTTATTTTTTTTAATTCACTAAAAATGAAAAAAACAAAAGCAAAAATATCACTAAAAAAATAAATCTCAAACACATTATTCAATTTTAGTCACCATATCATTATTATTCTAAAATGAAAGAGGACCTCAATAGTTTCTCCATTATTTTTCAATGTTTGACCTTTGTTTTTTGGTTTTTAAGTATTTTTTTTTATATTTTTTTTATGTACTTCTAGCTATTATTTGTAAAATAAAAATAAAAAGAAAAGAAAAGAAAAGAAAAGAAAGAAAGAAATACTGGATCAAAGCTACAAAAGTCTGTTAGAGAAGAAAACAATTTTATAAAAAAAATTAAGAAAATTGTTTTTTGATTTTAGTAAACTTATTTCAAATTAAATTCTTTTTTTTTTTTTTCCCATTTTTTGACTTTTAGGTGCTTATAGTTTAAAACTGCTTAAAAATATTAATTTTAACAAATAAATTAAAGGTTTGTTTGGAATGATCTATATAAGTGCACTTTTTGACTTTTTAGTGAAAAAAAGTAGAAAAAATGTAGGTTTGGAATAATTTTTTGACTTTTTACGAAAATATGTGTAATAAAATATTATAGTAAAATCAAAATGACCATTCCCTTATTTTTTTTTTGACTTTTGTGTATTTGAATTCAAAGGGCAAAATAATAATTTTGCCTTCTAAGCTTTCCCTACAAGCTTCTCCCAAATAGTATGAATTTTTTATATTTTTTTAGTAACTTTTTGACTTTTTAACTTTTGTAAATTATCCCAAACATCTATTAAGACTTGGTTTGGCATAACAAAAAAAAGTCAAAAAGTTAAAAAGTCACTATCCTATTTAAGTTACATCATCTTATTTAAGTCACATCATCTCTCTACCACATCATTTCAAACCCAACCTATACCCAACCCATATTTAATAAAAAGTCAAAAAAGTACACTTATTTAGTTTATCCCAAACAATTCAACAATGTAAACACCCGCTGAACACCCACTGAACGATCTAACAAACTTTATAATGTCAAATTATTTTATTTGGTAATTTTCATTTTGTACCCTAAACGGTTGCAATTTTCTTATAGAGATGGCTTCTCTACAGTCTATCGTGAATTGGAGCATACTATTGAGCCCGTGGAACCAATCATGGGTCCCATTTTGATAATATGAACTGTTTAATGTATAGAACTCGTCGAGTACTTTATGCCTGCTAAAAATCACGTTGATCGGATATCGATATCCTCTTGTTCGGAACACATTTTTGCTAATGATAAATATGATTTTAAAAATAAATTGTTAACAAAAATGTGTTCCGATAAAAGGGCTACCGATATTCGATCAACGTGATTTTTTGCAAATATAAAATATTTGATAAGTTCTGCATATTGAACGGTTCTGATAAATAACTAAAAAAACAATTTAAAATATTTTTTTGATATTATTTTTATCAAATTAGTTTCCAGTTTTTCAAAAAAATATTGAATTTTTTTCTCTCAAAAACAAACCAAACATATACTTCTTTTTTTTTTCTTTTTTTTTTGTCTTCAGTCATTTATTATTACTTTTTCTGGGGTCAAATTTGTTTTTAATTTTTTTTTTATCTTTCTAGTCTGCTTAGTGTGGACGAATTTAAAAAGTAAAAAAATTAAAATTAAAATTTTTTACTCTAAGACAAAAAAAAAAAGAGCTAAAAATAACCATATATATATTTTGTGCTTAGTGGACAATTTTCAAAATTTTTAAATGCAGTTTTTTTTTAAAATTTTTCTGGTTAGTTTAGTCAAGTAGATTTTAAAAGTCAATTTAATTTTTTTAAAAAAATTACTAGAAACAAAATAAAAAACTAAAAAAAATCAATCTCAAACAGCCTGATAAAATAATAAGGTAGCAAGTGCTTTAATTTTGGTAAATTACTAAGGGTTAATTTTGACAAAATACTTGAAATTACTCTTAAAAAAGGATGATAAATAGTCGTCAATAATCAAATGTTTAGTCTGTTTTTAGATTTTATATTTTAAAAAAGAATATAATGAGAAAAAATGAATAAAGTAGAGTTACTTTTTTTAATATATATTTTTTTTATTTCACTTTTTCTTCTAAATAAACCTTTACAAAAATTCATTGCTATTAGCACCCAATTAATTAATTTGGACCCCCATTCTTTAGCTTTTTTATTTATTTTTATTTTTTTTATTACAATAATAATCTCAAATAAAATTACTAAAAATGACATCAATAATTTTGTAACACCTCATCTCACAATTAAATCCACACACCCATTACATCATGAGTTGGAGTTTATGAGAGCACCCATCTCCATCACTATCCATCTATGTTCCCCAAATCCCATCTTCAAAATCTTCCCACCCTTAAAACTTGAAAACCCTTTGATGACAATATTTTAGCGGTAGCAGTGGTAACCATTTGATTACCTAGACTTCTCCAGCAATTACAATGAGTGGAAGTTTTTCTGGGAATCACAACTCTATGAAACGAAATGAGTACAACAATAAAAGCTCAGAGATATTTCATAGTTTTGATGGTATTTTTAGATCAGAGGAGATTGGCTTTGTAAGGATAAGGGTGTGTTTGGTTTGTGTTTTGACATAAATTGTTAAAAATTTTTTTAAGAGAGTTTAGAAATTTTTTTGGTTTGTTTGATTTTTGAAAATAGTTTTGAAATTTGGGAATTTGGGATGATTTTATATTTTGTTGTAGTTGAGTAGATGTGTGCGAGAGAGAAAAAAGTGATTAAGAAGGACAGAGGATAGAGAAAAAGTGATTGATTGATATGTAGGAAAGAGAAAGTGATTTTGGGATTTTTTTTCCAAAAATTTGAATCAAACAAAATTTTAAAAAAAAAATCTCAAAAATTATTTCTGAGATACAAACCAAACAAGCCCTAAGTTTCTTGAAAAAAAATTAAAAAAAAATCATCATTTTTTGCGGGACTAAACTCTCGAACATATGATCGAAATTCGGGAACATAGGCCTGAACATTATTCATTCGTTTGGGAACAGATAACCAAACATTTTCTTATTTGTTTGGGAACATATAATCAAAACTCGTGGAGATTGTGGAACCTACAAAAGGAAAATTTTGAATCAACAACAAAAACCCTACATTTATTTTCTCAGTTCATGAATAAATATGTGGAGATGAAATAATAACCACCTTCATGGGTTTTGTTAGGATTTTTTGGAGAGAGGCTTTTTGGGATATGGAGGTGTGCATTCAATTGAATGTGTGGAATGCTTCCATGAGGATAAATTTGTTATTATTTTGGGAGAGAAAAGAAATTTTAAGAATTTTAAAATTTACAAGTGGGGGTCTAAAGAAATGGGGAGTCCAAAATAATTGATAGGTGCTAATAGCAGTACTCTTTAAAATATCTATATCTATTGTGTAAATTACACTTTACCTTTTTATATTTGATTATTTTCTAACTCTAACTTTTGTAAATTTTTTTCCTACTTTAACGTTTCATATTTCAAGTTTTTTTAAATTTTTTTAAATTTATTTCAAAAACTAACTTATATCTAAAATTAAACTGAAAATGACGCATTAAAGTCATATGGTATAAAAATATTTTATTATATATAACTCCCATAGTTGACATAAACCTATACTTTAATATAATAGTATATTTTTTTATATCATGTGACAGTTAATGTGATATTTTTAGTCTCATTTTGAATAGAAGTTAGCTTTAGGAGTAAATTGAATTTTTTTTGAAAATGATGGGCTAAAGTGGGAAAAAAAATTTAAAGGCTGAAATAAAAGAGTTTAAATTCTCTCAAGTTGGCCAGTTTAGCTTGAAAGAGTGTTTGATTTGGTACATTTTGGAGTCAATCTCAGTAACCTAAACCGATCATTTTTTAGTACTCGTTGAGTAAAATATTCTTACAAACAATTAAGATGATTGAATATTGATTGCTATATGTTTGAATCACATTTGTATTACAAAAAATGAATGATTACTCTTTAAAATTATAATTACATTAATTTTTTAAAATAAATGTAATTCAAATATATAGATATCAATATCTGATTATTATAATTTTTTTGCATGAATTTTTTATTGAATGAGTCCTAAAAGAACAATTGTTTGAATTATCAAGAATGGTCCCAAAAATAGGCCCACCAAGCCCGAATATTCTCTCAAGTATATGGCCAACATGAGATAATCTAATTCCAAATAAAAAAAATGATTAAACATAAAAAGCGGGCAATGGTAAATTACACTAAAACCCCTGATATTTTTATTTAATATAAATGCACTCACATTTGAAAAATTATATTCCCCTCTCTGAAATTTGTAATCTCATTACAAATTACTCCTGAATTGCTGATGTCATACCCTAAAATTTTCTAAATGACCATCTTGCCCTTTTTCTTACCATTTTTCTTTCTATCCTCATGATTACATTCTACAACTTTCCATCATTAAATTCTACCTGAACATATTCTTATTAAGTGATTATATACAAACATAAATTTTATATAGAATTTTCAAAAATAATGATATAGTTCAATGGTGACCTTTCACTTTATAACAAAACATCCATAAATATAATTTATATTTATAATAATATCACTATTACAATATTTTTATAATATTTTTTTGTATAAATTTTTATATATAAATATAATTTTTCATTTTTATTTCCACTATTATATCTAGATTAGACCAATTTAATTTAGATATATTTAAAAGTATAAAATTTTTACAAAAAATTTAAAAAACAAATCCATTGAATATAACAAAATAAGACAATGTATTGAATTTTTTTTGGTGAATTTTAAAAAAATACAAAATATTATACTTCTTAAGTATATCTAAGTTAGGTATATCTAAAAAATAAAAAAATTACTTAACATATTAAAAAAATTCAGTAAAAATAACAAGAAAAAAAAAACTTAATTTTTTTTTTTTGTGTGAGTTAAACCAAAGAAGATAATTGTTATTTTCCTTAAAATGACATGAACAAAATATCTGTATTATTTTATTATTTTATATGTATAAAAGCTAATGAACAAATATGTCACGACCCAAACCCGGCCCTATGGGTTTAGCACCGTAACTGGCCAGTAATCCGTGATTACCGAAGGCCTGCTTAACAGTAATACAATATAACAGAGTTCAGGGCCTGGCGGAAGCCAATACAGTAAATAACTAGTGTCCATTGAGCTGTGAAAATCTGTATGCCAAAAACATTTTTCTATGCATTCATACGGTTCAAAACGGTACAGTTTACACAATCATACAAACATTCAGTATGGGAACCTAATCCCTCGATAACAGTACAGTAAACAGTCAGTCTATACAATCCGATCAGTCATTACAAAACAGTGAGACAATACAAAAGGGGAGATACTAAAACACCCCTAAGCCTTAGCATAACAGGCTCGGAACCTCACTGTGAGGCACATAGGCTGGCTGACAAAACTGGAACTCTACCCCGACGCCTCTAGCTCTGGTCCGGTGCCTGTACACCTACATATATATATGAGCAGTGAGCTAAAGCCCAGTGAATAACATAATGTATAAAGAGGTTAAGAATGTAATGTCCTTACAGTAATGAAAACAATTCATTTCAATCAGTATTACAGTCGTTCAGTACAATAAACAGTCATATGTGGTACATCCATTAGCATAACAGTAACAGTAGGTCAAAAGACCGAACAGTAATGATGGCCAGTCATTCAGTAAACAGTATGGTTCCACGAGGGAACCGACAGAGATCTCTGTAACAGTACAGTCAGTAACAGTAGGTGCTAAGGATGCCACAGTACAGTTCAGAAATAAAGGACATACATTCATTCAGTAAATAATATCAGTTCAATAAACAGTTCAGTTCAGTATTCAAAAGATAACCATTTTGAACATATCTTTATACAATCGTTACTCACAGAGTTCTGGGCTACAGTGTGCTAGAGCGCGTCTCTCCAGTCGCCAACCCTAAACAGTTAACAAATAGAACGCACACTAAGTTTAACAGTTGGGAAGGATAAACATATAATCCCTAATTGCCCCGGTGTGGTTCTACGTCTAAATCCTCAATAATATGTCTTAAACTAGGCCTAAGAATGCCTAGGATAAGATGAGGATGCAAAAATGTGCATAGGAAACAATTTCAGAATTTTCAGTGAAACAGGGCCTCCGCTCGAGCGCAGGTTTCCCCGCTCGAGCGTAAAGGCAAAAACGATCCACGCTCGAGCGCTACTTATTACGCTCGAGCGGACTGTAAAATGTACTGGATGCTCGATTTCTCCGCTCAAGCGCGCATTTAACCGCTCGAGCGGACTGCAACGCAGATCAACAAAATGCTGAGAGCATAATTTCTCCGCTCGAGCGGCACTTCACCCGCTCGAGCGGAAGCTCAAATTCTGGAAAAATGCAGATTTCGCATTCAAGCTTAAAACCAAGTTTTGATGCTCCAAATTCGATCCTCTTGGGCCCATATTCTGGAAAATACATCCCCATACAATGAATAACAAGTTTCAAAAGCCAATTTACACATGCAAGGGCCAAGAGTGGATCAATTAAAGCCATTTTTCAAACCCATTTCAAGAACAACTTTCAAAACATGCAATGCATGAACTTTAAACCAATTTTGAGCTTCAAAGCTTGCTCAAGTGAGCTCAAATCTGTGAAAACAAGATAAAATCATGGTCTCGAACATCAACATGTACATGCATGCATCATTTGCCATGAAATCAACCCAAAACTCTTTAATATACACATGCATGCATGGAGTAAGCTCCTAATCAACATATATGCACTAAATCATGGTTTAAATCCTTCAATGGAGCATGAATCAAGCAAGATGAAGTTTAAAGACAACAAGAAGGAGATAGATTAACTTACCTAAGTCTCAATCTCTTTCCTAGAAGTTCAATCTAGCAATCTATGCCTCAAACCTTCACTTCTCAAGCAATCTCCAAGCAAATTTGACAAGAACAAGTCCCTCTCTCTCTCTAAGTTTTTGGTCGGCAATGAACAAGAAGAAGGGCTGATCAAAATGTATCTCTAAGTGTATAAGGCACAATAGAATTGAATAAACAATAGTCCACTCCTGATGGCATTTTGGTAAATAAGTTGAACTTGGCAATTAACTCACTTAAATCTAATTTAGTCATTCCTAATCAATTTTCAGATAATTATACCATTAAATCACAAATATTCTACCGATTACAAAACACTAAACGGTTCTCCATTCGGCCGCCGATAAGGCCTTCAATTAGCAGTTTAAACATATAAATTCAAGCAGATAATCATTCAATCAAACAGATGCAATATGCAATTCAATAGACAAATCAATTCAATTTCAGTTTCGATTTCAATCAGTTTATTCAATAACTCAATTCATTCCAATTTCAGTTTCGATTTCAATCAGTTTATTCAATAACTCAATTCATTCAATTATCAGTCATTAGCGGTCCAGTTTAGCAATAATCAGTATATAATTCAGTGGTTATATCGGTGATCAGTACGAGGGTTGTTACAGTCTCCCCTCCTTATAAGGAGTTTAGTCCTCTAAACTCGAGTTACCTTCAGTTTGGAAGAAAACAGGGTTCAATGGAAACAATTCTGGATATCTTTTAGCCATGTCTTCTTCCCTTTCCCAAGTGGCATACACACCACCATGATTCTGCCAGTCAACTTTCACTAGCGGAATTTCCTTGTTTCTCAGTTTCTTGATCCGTCGGTTTACAATCTGTATAGGCCGTTCCTCGTAAGTGTAGTCATCACTCAACACGATACGGGTAGGCTCAATCACATGAAACGGATCTCGAAGATAGTCTCTCAACATCGAAATGTGGAAGACGTTATGCATATGCTCCATTTCAGGAGGAAGTGCAACTTGATACGCCACCAGATTGATTTTCTCAATCACCTCATACGGTCCGACATACCGCGGTGCTAACTTGCCTTTGACCCCAAAACGAGTCTGGCCTTTCATTGGTGTCACTTTCACAAACACGTGATCACCCACTTCATATTCTCTGTCCCGTCTTCTAACATCTGCATAACTTTTCTGTCTACTCTGCGCAGTTTTCAATCTTTGCTGTATCAGTTTGATCTTTTCAGTCGTTTCATATACAATTTCGGGCCCAAGCAAAGGCCCATCTCCAACTTCTGCCCAGCAAATTGGAGATCTACACTTTCTGCCATACAATGCCTCGAAAGGCGCCATACCAATACTCGAATGGTAGCTGTTGTTGTAGGCGAATTCAGCCAACGGCAAATGACTTTCCCAGTTTCCTTGGAAATCAAGGACACACGTTCTGAGAAGATCCTCTAAAGTCTGGATGGTCCTTTCTGACTGTCCATCTGTCTGAGGATGATATGCACTACTCAGCCTCAATTCAGTACCCAATGCAGTCTGTAGGCTTTGCCAGAACCTCGATGTAAACTTCGCATCCCTGTCAGAAACAATAGACACAGGCACTCCGTGCAATCTAACAATTTCATCAATATAAATAACAGCCAATTTATCCGCATTATAGATTGTCTTGACAGGTAGGAAGTGTGCAGATTTAGTCAATCTATCAACAATAACCCAAATAGAATCCATACCTTTCCTGGAGCGAGGTAATCCAACGATAAAATCCATCGTGATATGCTCCCATTTCCACTCTGGTATGGGTAAGGGTTGCAGTAATCCTGCAGGTCGTTGGTGTTCAGCTTTGACTTGTTGGCAATGAAGACACTTGGACACAAAGTCGGCAATTTCTTTCTTCATTCCCGGCCACCAGAAATTCTGTTTCAGATCTTGATACATTTTCGTATTCCCCGGGTGGATCGAAAACTTCGAACTGTGGCCTTCTTGGAGGACTCTTCTTTTCAATTCAGTGTCATTTGGTACACAGTCTATCTTGAAATTTTAGCACATTGTTGTCAAATTTGAACCCCGGTCTCGGTTTTGTATCTCTCTCTTCGATGATTTTCTTCAAGTAATCATCCAGTTGCTGTGTCTCTTTAATTTCTTCAATCACTGCTGGTTGGGCAGTAATGGCGGCTAAGGTTCCACCTTGTTCTTTCAAGACAACTTCAATTTCAGACTTTTCTAAATCATGAAGCAATTCTTTTTGCCCGGTGAGCAAACAGGCTATGTTCCCAATCGATTTTCGGCTCAAAGCATCGGCAACGGTATTGGCTTTTCCCGGGTGATACAGAATCTGTAGGTCATAATCTTTGATCAATTCAAGCCACCTCCGCTGTCTCATATTCAGTTCTTTCTGGGTGAAGAAATACTTCAAGCTCTTGTGGTCAGTATACACTTCACATGTCGCCCCATACAAATAGTGGCGCCAAATTTTCAATGCAAAAACCACTGCAGCAAGTTCCAGATCATGGGTTGGGTAATTCTTTTCATGCGGTCTCAACTGTCGGGAAGCATAAGCAATAACTCTCCCATTCTGCATTAAAACACATCCCAAACCCTTATGAGAAGCATCACTAAAAACAGTGTAACCATCTGTACTTGAAGGTAGAGTCAGAACCGGTGCAGTCACAAGTCGGGTTTTCAATTCTTGGAATGCTGATTCCCTCTTGTCAGTCCAGTCAAATGATATCCCCTTCTGTGTCAACTGAGTCAGTGGTAAGGCAATCTTGGAGAAATCTTTGACAAATCTCCTGTAATATCCAGCCAATGCCAAAAAGCTTCGGACTTCGGTTACATTCGTTGGTCTAGGCCAATTCACTACAGCTTCAATTTTCTGCGGATCAACAGAAATCCCATCTTTGCTAATAACATGCCCCAAAAACATCACATGGTCAAGCCAAAATTCACATTTAGACAGTTTAGCATACAATTTCTGTTCTCTTAAGGTCTGTAGGGCAAGTCTTAGATGGTGTTCATGTTCTTCAACAGTCTTAGAATAAATCAGTATGTCATCAATAAATACCACAACGAAATCATCAAGGTAGGGTTTAAAAATTCTGTTCATGAAGTCCATAAATGCAGCAGGGGCATTCGTGACTCCGAATGGCATAACTAAAAACTCATAATGTCCATACCTTGTTCTAAAAGCAGTTTTATCAATATCTCCCGGTTTAACCTTCAGTTGATGGTACCCCGATCTAAGATCAATCTTGGAAAACACTTGTGCACCCTGTAACTGGTCAAATAAATCATCAATACGCGGTAATGGATACTTATTCTTTACAGTTACCTTGTTCAATTCACGGTAATCAATGCATAGTCTCAGTGAGCCGTCTTTCTTCTTTACAAACAACACAGGTGCACCCCACGGTGAAGTACTGGGTCTGATAAACTTCTTGTCTAACAGTTCCTGCAATTGCACTTTCAATTCCTTCAGTTCAGTCGGAGCCATTCTGTAAGGAGCTTTCGATATCGGCTGTGTACCCGGAATCACATCCACAGTAAATTCAATTTCCCTGTCAATCAAATCCCCTGGCAAATCATCTGGAAACACATCCGGGAATTCTCTAGCTATAGGTATACAATTCACATCAGTTTTAACACGATCACCGGTAGGCACAGTCAGTATAGAACACAGATATCCTTTACACCCCTTTCTAATCAGTCTATCAGCCTTTACAGAAGAAATCAAATACGGTGGGGGTACTACTCCAATCCCATTAAACACAAATTCCGGTAAGCCCGGTAGGCGGAAAACTACTTGTTTTGTTACACAGTCTATAGTGGCATGATACTTTTGTAACCAATCCATCCCCAATATTACATCAAAGTGATCGATATTCAATGGCAGTAAATCAATAAACAGATGCATATCCCCAACAATAATCTCACAAGCAGGATACATATATGCACATGTCATGGATCCCCCAATAGGTGATGATACCGCTAACAAGTAATTCATAGGTTCTAAGGGTCTATTCAATTTTCGTGAGAAAGCATGCGACACATAAGAATGTGTAGACCCCGAATCAATCAATACATATGCATTTTGAGCACAGATAGAGAGGATACCTGACACAACAGTCTCGGTATTCTGCACGTCTCCCGGTACTAGGGCAAACACTCGGCCCTGCCTCATAGGCTCTTTCCCGGTAGCTTTGGGGTTAGGCTTCGGTAGTACATTTGATGCTGCTGCGCTCGGGGCAGCTTTACTACTGGATTGCGGGGCAGAGGGACAGTCTTTAATTCTGTGGCCTACCTTGCCACACCTGAAACAAGCTCCCGAAATCTGATAGCAAACCCCTTTGTGCTTGTTGCCACATATGGAGCAGGGTGGAGTAAATCCACTCCCTTCGCTGGGGCTAGTTGTCGACCCCGTGTTCTGTTTCTTGGTTGCCGGGTTATGCTTGCCTTTCTTGAATTTGAAACCCTGCCTTTTACCTTGCCACTCAGTTGTTGGTGCTTCAGTTTTCAGTGCTTCAATATTTGATTCGGCCATCAAGGCCCTGTCAAGAACACCCACATAAGTTGGCAATTTCAACATGTTGACTCGGTCAAGGATAGCAACATTCAGGCCACCTTCCAATCTCCTGGCCTTCTTATAATCGGTGTCCACCATGTGTGGTGCATACCTAGCAAGTTCGGTGAATTTCTTCTCATACTCGGCAACAGACATTTTACCCTGTTTCAGTTGCTCAAACTCCGTTACTTTTCTGTCCCGAATGCACTGAGGAAAGTACTTTTCAAAGAAGGACTCCTTGAACTGAGCCCAAGTCATTATAGTATTTGCATCGCGGGTCAACATCCACCACCTTCTTGCTTCTTCTTGAAGGGTGAAGGTTGCTAACAACACTTTGTTGGCTTCGGAACACGGAAACACTTCAAACAATTTCTCTGTTTCCAAAACCCATGCTTCAGCTTTCAATGGTTCAAGGCCTCCCTGAAAGGATGGCGGTTTCAACTTGCTGAATTTCTGGGTAAGAGCAATAATATCCCCCTCATTTGCATTCACATTTTGTACGTTCTGTTCCGGTTGCACCGGCGGAGGAGGAGGAGATGGGGGCTGTTGGTTCTGTTGTTGATCCAGTCGTTCAATTATCAGCCCCATCATTAGTTCAAGTCTGGCCATTCTGGCCTCAGAGGATTCAGGTTCATTAGCAGCATTTGCATTATCCATTTTTCTATAAACAGTTATAACAGTTTCCATCATAAGCAGTTTAACATTTTAACACTTAATCAGTCAGTCATAAGCACACACTTTTCAAATTCATGAGATGCCCTAATTGCTCTTCTAGGACACC
This sequence comes from Camellia japonica, assembly GCA_030407325.1. Classification (NCBI taxonomy): domain Eukaryota; kingdom Viridiplantae; phylum Streptophyta; class Magnoliopsida; order Ericales; family Theaceae; genus Camellia; species Camellia japonica. The sequence continues at coordinate 76,445,301 of JAPPVO010000017.1, read as the reverse complement.
CTATAGCTCATTTGGACACGTGTGTGCGGTATAACTCGTGGTTAAGTATCGCTCTGATACCACTCTGTCACGACCCAAACCCGGCCCTATGGGTTTAGCACCGTAACTGGCCAGTAATCCGTGATTACCGAAGGCCTGCTTAACAGTAATACAATATAACAGAGTTCAGGGCCTGGCGGAAGCCAATACAGTAAATAACTAGTGTCCATTGAGCTGTGAAAATCTGTATGCCAAAAACATTTTTCTATGCATTCATACGGTTCAAAACGGTACAGTTTACACAATCATACAAACATTCAGTATGGGAACCTAATCCCTCGATAACAGTACAGTAAACAGTCAGTCTATACAATCCGATCAGTCATTACAAAACAGTGAGACAGTACAAAAGGGGGAGATACTAAAACACCCCTAAGCCTTAGCATAACAGGCTCGGAACCTCACTGTGAGGCACATAGGCTGGCTGACAAAACTGGAACTCTACCCCGACGCCTCTAGCTCTGGTCCGGTGCCTGTACACCTACATATATATATGAGCAGTGAGCTAAAGCCCAGTGAATAACATAATGTATAAAGAGGTTAAGAATGTAATGTCCTTACAGTAATGAAAACAATTCATTTCAATCAGTATTACAGTCGTTCAGTACAATAAACAGTCATATGTGGTACATCCATTAGCATAACAGTAACAGTAGGTCAAAAGACCGAACAGTAATGATGGCCAGTCATTCAGTAAACAGTATGGTTCCACGAGGGAACCGACAGAGATCTCTGTAACAGTACAGTCAGTAACAGTAGGTGCTAAGGATGCCACAGTACAGTTCAGAAATAAAGGACATACATTCATTCAGTAAATAATATCAGTTCAATAAACAGTTCAGTTCAGTATTCAAAAGATAACCATTTTGAACATATCTTTATACAATCGTTACTCACAGAGTTCTGGGCTACAGTGTGCTAGAGCGCGTCTCTCCAGTCGCCAACCCTAAACAGTTAACAAATAGAACGCACACTAAGTTTAACAGTTGGGAAGGATAAACATATAATCCCTAATTGCCCCGGTGTGGTTCTACGTCTAAATCCTCAATAATATGTCTTAAACTAGGCCTAAGAATGCCTAGGATGAGATGAGGATGCAAAAATGTGCATAGGAAACAATTTCAGAATTTTCAGTGAAACAGGGCCTCCGCTCGAGCGCAGGTTTCCCCGCTCGAGCGTAAAGGCAAAAACGATCCACGCTCGAGCGCTACTTATTACGCTCGAGCGGACTGTAAAATGTACTGGATGCTCGATTTCTCCGCTCGAGCGCGCATTTAACCGCTCGAGCGGACTGCAACGCAGATCAACAAAATGCTGAGAGCATGATTTATCCGCTCGAGGCACTTCACCCGCTCGAGCGGAAGCTCAAATTCTGGAAAAATGCAGATTTCGCATTCAAGCTTAAAACCAAGTTTTGATGCTCCAAATTCGATCCTCTTGGGCCCATATTCTGGAAAATACATCCCCATACAATGAATAACAAGTTTCAAAAGCCAATTTACACATGCAAGGGCCAAGAGTGGGTCAATTAAAGCCATTTTCCAAACCCATTTCAAGAACAATTTCAAAACATGCAATGCATGAACTTTAAACCAATTTTGAGCTTCAAAGCTTGCTCAAGTGAGCTCAAATCTGTGAAAACAAGATAAAATCATGGTCTCGAACATCAACATGTACATGCATGCATCATTTGCCATGAAATCAACCCAAAACTCTTTAATATACACATGCATGCATGGAGTGAGCTCCTAATCAACATATATGCACTAAATCATGGTTTAAATCCTTCAATGGAGCATGAATCAAGCAAGATGAAGTTTAAAGACAACAAGAAGGAGATAGATTAACTTACCTAAGTCTCAATCTCTTTCCTAGAAGTTCAATCTAGCAATCTATGCCTCAAACCTTCACTTCTCAAGCAATCTCCAAGCAAATTTGACAAGAACAAGTCCCTCTCTCTCTCTCTAAGTTTTTGGTCGGCAATGAACAAGAAGAAGGGCTGATCAAAATGTATCTCTAAGTGTATAAGGCACAATAGAATTGAATAAACAATAGTCCACTCCTGATGGCATTTTGGTAAATAAGTTGAACTTGGCAATTAACTCACTTAAATCTAATTTAATCATTCCTAATCAATTTTCAGAATTATACCATTAAATCACAAATATTCTACCGATTACAAAACACTAAACGGTTCTCCATTCGGCCGCCGATAAGGCCTTCAATTAGCAGTTTAAACATATAAATTCAAGCAGATAATCATTCAATCAAACAGATGCAATATGCAATTCAATAGACAAATCAATTCAATTTCAGTTTCGATTTCAATCAGTTTATTCAATAACTCAATTCATTCCAATTTCAGTTTCGATTTCAATCAGTTTATTCAATAACTCAATTCATTCAATTATCAGTCATTAGCGGTCCAGTTTAGCAATAATCAGTATATAATTCAGTGGTTATATCGGTGATCAGTACGAGGGTTGTTACAAAATATGTCATTTTAATTTGATAGGAGGTAAGTGTAATTTTTTAAATGTGGGGGAGAAATCTGTATTAAATAAAAATCTCAGGGGGTGTGAGTGTAATTTACCTGAAGGGCAAAGTTTAATTTACCCATATTTATTTGAGTTAAACTTCTCTCATTCACATCTCAATATGAGAAAATTTGAGAGATCCGTGAGACTCACCATGGATCCATTTTGATAATCTATACTGTTCATTCTATAAGGTCCTCAATTTATATAATCTGTGAAATTCAATAATAGTAACTTTTTTATTTTATTATATTTATTTCTAAAAAAGTTGATGATTTACTTTCAAAAATACATTTATTTTATATTTTTGAGACAAATATAATAAATAAAAAGGGAAAATTATTTAGAAGTCCTATTAGGGAGACTTGTGCTACATTTGGTCCCACAAAAAAACTTATGTTCCCATAAGTCCTATGGAAGTTTCTTGACATATTTACCCTCAATATTAGTTGTTAATATCATAAATAAGTAATAAACTATATATAGGAAATTGATATAAACGTAACGTAACGTGACACCTACATAAACGTAACGTGACACCTATATAAACGTAACGTGACATATTTACGTAAACGTAACGTAACGTGACACCTATATAAACGTAACGTGACATATCTACGTAAACGTAACGTAACGTGACACCTATATAAATGTAACGTGACACCAATATGAACGTAACGTGACACCTACATAAACGTAACGTAACGTGACACCTATATAAACGTAATGTGACATTTACATAAACGTAACGTAATGTGTCACGTTACGTTTCGCAAACTTAATAAGTTTTTATTTTTTTAATCCGTTTGTTTTGAAATAGATATATAATCTTATATATTTTTATTTTGTATTATTAATTGTAAAATTTAAAAAATTATCAATAAACGTAATGTGACACCTACATAAACGGAACGTAATGTGACACATACATAAACGTAACGTAACGTGACACCTATATAAACGTAATGTGACATTTACATAAACGTATTATAATGTTGGAGTCTCATGCTCCCATTCCTCCCATCTATACACATGTGGCAAAAGCAGAACCAAGCAAAAATTGGACATGATGTCCATAATAATATAAAAATGTTAGAAATGTTAAAAATTTTATCAAAAATTTTATAAGACACAAGTATAGAATTTTTGATAAAAACTTTTGATATTTATAGCATTCCTCTGCAGATATACAGTCATTATCTTCTCCACAAAAATAAGTCTCAATTCCGTAATTAAAACCAAACACAGTCCACAGACACAGAAACAGACAAATCCCATAGTAAAATACACAGCACATCACAAAATGACACAAAATGACTCCATTTTTGTACTCTCTCTCATCCTTCAATACCATACTGTCCCAACCAACCACCACTGCTTCTATCTATCGATATCACTCCCTCCTCTCTCTCTCTCTCTCTTCTCTCACACTCCAATAAACGCACACGCAATACCACTAGTGGTTTTCACTTGACTGGTTTCCCGATCACTCGTTGCCGTAACACCATCAGCTTCAAATCAACGAATCTGATGCGGCGGTGGCAAGCCTAAAGCTGAGGAGGAGGAGGAGGAGGAGGAGGAGGAGCAGACATGGGTTGCGTTCTCGGTAAGAGGGCCGCCGGCGATGGCCCTTGTCGTAGCCCCTCTGGAGCTTCTCGCCCTCGCCGGAAGGTCGAGCCACCGTTGGAATCTGCCGGAATCGCCGGTAGGCACACTGACAGTTTTCCGATTCTGGAACTCATTCTCTTCGTACACCATTTCTCTGCAACTCATTCTCTTCGTACACCATTCCTTCACTCTCTATATCATTCACATCCCCCTGATTCTGCTCCATATCTCTCTCTCTCCACTTTCTCTCTCTACCTTCAGATTTTTTGTTTTCAATTCTCCCTCGCTAGCCTCCGAACTTTCTGTATCGTCTCGCTCTAAAATTATTGAAGATTTGGGAGAGAGAGAGAGGGAGGGGGAAGGTGTGAAAATGAGGGGTAAAAAGATTAGGATCTTGTGGAATACATTCTTATGAAAATAGGACTTGAGGCACTATAAGAAATTATACAGACTTAGCCTAGCATAAGGTTCTGAAAAATGACTTATAAATAACTCAAATCATTCAGATTATTAAAAATGAGACTGATGATAGATTTCACAAATGTCTTAAATTCTTTGCGATGTGAATTGGGAGCACTTCCAGTCCTGTTTATTTAAAGGAGGTCGCTTTGTATTTATGAGATCTAGAATTGAGAGCACTTCCAGTCCTATTTATTGGTAGGGGTGGGATTGTATTTATGAGATCTAGAAGGTTAGTGTTAAGATAAAAATGGTAAAAAGTGAAAGAAATAAAAAATAATAATTATTTGAATTTATTTAATATGAAAACGGTAAAAGTTATATAAAAATTAATTTTTTTTTGTACAACGAACTAAGCTTAGTTTCTTACAAAAACAATACAAAAAAAATAAAATATGTTATAAAAATAATTAGTTATAATTAAAATTTCTATTTTCTTATAAATTTGTCATCATAATCAAATTTATACAAGAAAATAAAATCTTGTTACTAATTATCATTTTTACTTAAAAAAAAGAAGAGAAGCTAATCAGTGTGTTTAGTTTGAGTTTTTTGAATTAAGTTTTTTGAAAATTGAATTTTTTGATTTTTGTGTTTTTTTTTTGTTTTTAGTGAATATTTTTAAAATTTTAAATATATTTTTTTATTTTTTAGATGCACCTTACTTAGATGTATCTAAAAAATAAAAAATTTGTGAAAAAATATTTTAAAAAATTAAAAAATATAAAAAATATATTGAATTCTCGTATTTTTGGTATTTTAGTGAATTTTTAAAAGGTTTTTTTTCACAAATTTTTTACTTTTTAAGTATATTTATGTTAGTTATGTCCAAAAAGTAAAAAAAATTAATTAAAATATTACAGTAAAAAAATTCAATAAAAACAAAAAATATGAAAAATAAGAAAGTTAAATTTTTTAAATTTTTTTTTTTTTTTTTTTTGAACAACCTAACTAAGCAAGGTGACTGTTCTTTTCCTTGGAAAAAAAGAAACTAGTGGTTTTACGAAAACCGGTTCGGTGTTCAAAAGTTGAATTGAAACCAAAAAGCATCAGGATATTCTCTCTCTCTCTCTCTCTCTCTCTCTCGCTCTCGCGTGGTCCAAGCTCGTTTATAGTACCTAACCCTCCTTAGGTCGATTCACGCTAACAGTCGGTTCTCTCCCTCTGCTCTCTCTCTCTCTGTCTCTGTCTCTCCAAATCTTTGTTCCATTGTTGTTTCACAGTTTCAATCTGCAAACATGCATGCCAATCACTTGCTTCTCGAAGAGCCTATCAGGATGGCCTCCATTCTCGAGCCATCTAGAGCCGTAAGTTCCATTTTTTTCTTCTTCTCAATTTCAATGTTGATCTATACATCTTTGTGTATGTATATATATATGATTGTGACTTTGATTTGGAACTTGTACGATGTTTATTGATTTCACAGAATTTCTTCCCCGCAATGACAAAGATCGTTGGGACTTTGGGCTCCAGGTCTCGATCTGTCGAGGTCATCTCTGGTTGCCTTAAAGCTGGAATGTCTGGTATTATAAATTTTCTCTGTAAATATTTGTATTTATGTGTTACAATTGTTGCATATCTTTGATCTTGTTTGGAACAGGGTTTTGATTTTACTTTCAAGTTTGGGGGATTTGAGTTATGATTTGTGAATGTGTGGTTTTCAGTGGCTCGATTCGACTTTTCGTTGGGGGATCCTGAGTATCACCAAGAGACTTTGGAAAACTTGAGGGCTGCTGTGAAGACCACTAATAAGCTTTGTGCGGTATGTATTTATATATATGGGATTTTTATTAATTGAAGTTTGTTACATTCTTGATCTACAATCATTTATGCTCAGTTTGTTTGCATGGAAAACATTTTGTACGAAAAACTTTTTCCTATGTTTGTTGGTGGTGGTGGGATGAAGGTGGCGGCTGCGGTGATGGTTGGCGGTGACCGTAGTGATGTTGGTGTGGTGGTGGCGGTGGTAGTGTGGAGAAACTTTTTTCGCATTTTAAAATTGAAAAATATTTTCATGTTTGTTTTTTATTGACCATGAATATTTTTTTGTTGACTTTTGTATTTATTATACCAAACATCAGAAAATAGTTTTGGAAACAGTTTTTTGCCCAAATAAACGGAGCTTTAATGAGCGTTCAGATTCATCTTGCTGGTGGTTTTGTGTTTTGCTTCTATTTTGTTTTTTGTATTTTTGTTTGCTTACTGATTTCACTTGCATCATATTTTTTTGTCAATTTTTATGATGGTTAGTTTTGTGTAGATTCCCATTTGGTTGCGGAGAAAACCGAGGGGAAAAAAAGAAGAGAGGAAACTGATCTTCTTTTTGATTCCTGAAAAGAAAATTGAATACAACACAACTTAACTGATGGTTCTTGGCTTCAGTTTTTAGTTGGATTGTTCTAAATGATAATTGTTTCGAATAAAGTGTGTAGTTTCATTTATTTTCAAAAGAAGCAAATGGAACAGCAGTATGCAAAATAAGATTTGAGTTTGAGGATATTTTTTGTTTTTCAGGTTATGCTAGATACAGTGGGTCCTGAGTTGCAGGTTGTCAACACCATTGAGAAAACTATTTCACTTGAGGAGGATGGTAAAGTTGTTCTAACTCCTCATAATGGTCAGGAAGCCTCTCCTGAAGTGTTGCCTATCAACTTTTCTGGACTGGCAAAGGTATCAACATTTGCATCTCCCTGTCATTAATGCTAATAAATTTTCTTGCCTAGATTTTGAAGCTTAATAAATTGATTGATGAAATTACATGAATAAATCAGAAAATGCATGTTGTTGGGTTCTCAAAATGTTTGAAAAAGGTTTATTTTGACTTTTTTTTTTTTGGTTTCAACTTCTGGTAGTTATCTTCCACTCAATTATGACCTACAATAAAACACACTAAGAATTAGTATTTCTTGGCTGTTTTGCAAATAGTTTCGTCTTGTGCATATGCATGTATGTGTTTGAAGTTTGCAATGCATTAGGATGCTTCTTGAAACTTTCTCATTCAAATATAAATATTCTATTGTTGCCTCATATCTGTTGAGATTCTTACACGTGCATTTTGTGAAGTTTGGGAGTGCAATTTGGGTTTATAATCAATAGCTATTTTTTTTTTTTAATACTAACATTAATTTTTTTTGTCTAGTTATAAAAAATATGACTTGTAATTAATACTTTCTGTTGAATGGTAGTTACTTTGATTTCAAAAAATGCAAGTATGGCAGTGAACTTTTATTCTTTTCAGAATATTTGATACCATGCATGTAGGTCTCTTTTTAATATTATGTCAAATGCTTGATTACAAAATAATAATGTAGTACATTCTTGTAGAATTCTTATGATCGTCTCAGTTCAATCTCCATGCTTATCAGCCTTTTGATGTGGTTTTTGCAGGCTGTGAAGAAGGGAGACACCATCTTTATTGGTCAATATCTGTTCACAGGAAGTGAGACTACTTCTGTTTGGTTGGAGGTAGGAGACAGGCTATCCATATGGCTGACTCATTTCAATAGATTTCTTTATTTGTCTGTCTGTGTTGCATTGCATGCCTTTTTTTGGTGTGTGGGGGAGTTAGGGTGTTGGTCAGATTTTTTGCATTAAATTGACTCTGTTATTTGGCTTAATTAGTAGGAAGTTGAAGTGAATATAGTTGTAGAAGTAGATAGTTTTGACTGAATTTGCACACAAACATGACTGATAATTAACTTGGTTGAGCAGGTAGATGAAGTGAATGGAGAAGACGTGGTTTGTGTGATAAAGAATACTGCAACTTTGGCTGGCTCATTGTTTACCCTACATGCCTCTCAAATTCACATTGATTTGCCTACCCTCTCTGAAAAGGATAAGGAGGTGAGTCCAACTTTTATTGACTATGGTCTAAACATGTGTTTGCATTCTCTGTTTCATGCAGAGGAAAAGGCTGAAATGCATAAATGAGGAATTTTTTTATAACATTTTGTGTAATTTTTTCCATCTTATGTGGATGTAGTGCATATTGTTGCTCACTGCTTGTCATTAATCAGGAGGCAGCCCTATTAATGTTTTATGCTTCCGCTCTAATGCAGTGATTGTAGTGCATGAGTAACCATAAATTCAGAGCGAAGGTTGTGGAGCCCTATAGCATGTGTTAATCGATATTTATGTGCTTAGTCATAGAAAATCTTAAAAGAAAATGGGTTAGGTTCATTCGATGTTACTGTTGATAGTGTTGATGCATTTCTGAGCTTCATATGACTCCTGAGCTTTGGTCATTACAGTGACTTGTTTTTAAGAATCTGCATGATTCATTCAAAGTGACCAATTTATGTAATTTGCATAAGAAATTTGCTAAGTTTATGTTTCCCCCAAATACCACTTGCTGCCATGATTCTATTATCAAGTGCTTTTGGTGATATTTTAATGTTAATTTCAGGTCATTAGTACATGGGGTGTAAAAAACAAGATTGACTTCCTCTCACTGTCATATACTCGGCATGCAGAAGATGTTCGTGAAGTAAGGATTTACTGACTTTATCTTTTTCCCCCCCTATTTCTTTAATTTCCCCAACATTATGTTGTTTGAGTGACTGATGACATGCTTCTTTGTGCTATAATGTAGGCCCGTGAATTCCTAGCCAAGCATGGTGATCTTAGTCAGACCCAAATTTTTGCAAAAATTGAGAATGTAGAGGTGAGTTTAGATATAGTGGTAGCTTGAATGAGCTTGCCCCTTAGATGCAAGTTGGCAGAGATTTTCTGGCAATGTCAAAATTATACAAATCTTTGATTCTTTTTAGGGTTTGACCCACTTTGATGAGATCCTACAAGAGGCAGATGGTATTATCCTTTCTCGTGGAAATCTTGGCATAGATCTCCCACCTGAGAAGGTTAGTTCTTTAATTTGAACAATTTTTTTGATTACTGCACAGCTAATTGAGTGGTAATGTAAGATGACTAGATAGTCTAGATGCTTGTATATAATTGGGCAATTATGAACGTATGAAATTGGTCCACATAGAACTGAACGTTCATCCCATCCAGCAATCAAAGGGTTGAAGGCATGCCTTATGCTTACAACACCTGTATTTGCTGCTTGTGAAAACTTGATATGCTTTGTTTGGCTCATTTGTTAATGACTTGAGTACTCTTACTGCAGTTGAGTGTATTGCATGGTATTTGAGTTTTTGTTTTTAGAGCTCTTGAGATTAAGTTGGAGTTTGTTTTCCAATTCTGTTTGGCTGATTGCACTCTGTTCAAAATATCTTCTCCCTCTGACATGGGAGAGGGGTTTCACGGGTGAAGGGTGTGAGAAGCTAATGTTTTTGTTTGGTTCTTTTGTAAAGTGTGATGGTAAGATTAATATGTTACCTTGAGGGGGAAAATGTATTATGCCAATTGCAGTTTCTTCATTATGTTATATCTGAAGAGGAAAATAGCCGGATATTCCTTTGGAAAGACACCATGTCCTTCACCTTGTAAGTTGTAACTTAGATGGTTATTGAATCTCGAGATGTTTACTATATCTTATGGAAAATACAAAAAAAAAAAAAAAAAAAATTGGTATTCTGTGGGTTAAATAGGTAAAAGAAAATTTTTCCAAGGAGTCTTTTAGTATTTAATTGTTATTTAAGAAATTAAAAGTTAGGCAAAGTCATCATGAAATGTTTATTCTTGTGTATTAATTTAACTAGCTCAAAGACCCATGAAGCGATGGGCAGGGAATCTAGAAAGAAGCCAAGAAAAAGTGGGTCCCACTTGAGTGATGTTTCCAGTTGCAATTGCCTTTCTGTTCTTTTTTAATCTGCCCAATATGTGAGCTCTTCTGGCCCAACTTACATGTAGTGGCATTAGGAGGGCTGAATGTTATTTGTGTGTTGCCATCCCTCCTCCCCCCATTTATATTAAATAGATAGATATGGTAGAATCAAGAGTGCAACTATATCATTGCTTCTAATCATCTTATGAGCAGTATTGGATGTTATTGTCTATTCTATAATATCAAGTCGTGATTGAGAATGTTCCATGTCTTGGATGTTTAATAGTTCGGGACTGTGTTTGTTCTTGTTTTTAATTGTCGATGAAGTGTCTATACATGCTGTTATCTAAAACTTGCTGCTGGCCATATGGTCCATACCTTTATGCAATTTGCAGGTGTTCTTATTTCAAAAGGCTGCTGTTTATAAGTGCAACATGGCTGGAAAACCTGCAGTGGTAACTCGTGTTGTAGATAGTATGACTGGCAATCTTAGACCAACTCGTGCAGAAGCTACTGATGTTGCGAATGCTGTACTGGATGGTGAGTTACTTTTTTGAACAAACAAGTTGGTGCTTTATCTGTTCATTGAGATCCTTCTTAACACCATTGGTTTTGCGTATTATATTGTGTAGTATGCAATATAATTGTTGGTTTGGGATTCTTTTTAATCCTTTTTTTTCCCGTTTGTTTGATATTTTTGATGAGTATGATATGAAAAATTTGGAACCTTAGTTTTCTTTCTTATCTGATCCTTAATGCAGGAAGTGATGCAATTCTTCTTGGTGCTGAGACTTTGCGTGGATTGTACCCTATTGAGACAATATCTATTGTTAAAAAAATTTGTGCTGAGGTAATACATCACAACATTTCTGAATAAAATTCTGTTGCTTGAAGAACTTTGTCGTTAACTGCTAGCCACTGATCTGTGCAACCTGGATTAACAGTTTATTTTGGTCTCTTAATTTGTTCACTGCAAAATTTGTTAAATTGGAAAGCGCTTGCCTTTCTGTCTTAGGTGGGCCTGTTGTGTTTATGTTGTTTAATTACCAATTTACTCTTTTTTGTTCTTGATGTGGGTATGATTTTACCCTTATTCATTCTGTCAGATGCTAATGATTTTAGTTTGGTGAGGCAATTGATGTTTAACCCCCAGACATATTTCTAAGTATTGGGAATTGTTTGTTTGCTTGTTGTAAATTAGATGTGGCGACTATTATGTCTAGTTTCTGGAGCCTTTGCTCAAGAGAGCATTTAATCAATATTGGCAACAATGGGAAACTCCAAGAAGTCTGTTACTTCTTTTTTCTACTTTCCCTTCTCTTAGCATTTGGGAATATATTCGTCAACTGCATGATGAGCATCACAGTTTTCTTTATCTTTGTCCTTTTGTTGTATAACATCAATTTATATGATGAGGTGATGTATATATATATTTTTTTGTAAAAAAAGTAGTTACAACTTGAAATAATATTACTAAGTGAATGGAATCCTTGTTTTATGTAGTTGCGTTTACTGCTATCAACTTTTTGTTAACAAAAAATATCATTCTGATTATTTTGGTTCAGCGTTTTTATGCGTCTTTGTTTTTAATAATTATACTATAAATGCTGTGAACAAAAGATTTCAATAATTCATGCATTATAAGAAGAGAATATAGTGTCTGAATAATTTTTCATTTTGTTCATCATTTTTGGTACAAATCTGATTGCTGTGTTGGCAAATGGTTGAAGTTCATATAATTAATGCTCTGACTCTTGAGATTTCACTGAAGTACAACCTAATCCTTGGTGTTTGCTTCAGATTGTTCCATATAATTCTGTTTGGTGCTTACTTGAGTTCATATTGCCTTGCAGGCAGAGAAGGTTTTCAATCAAGACCTGTATTTTAAGAAGACTGTCAAATATGTTGGAGAACCAATGAGCCATTTGGAATCCATTGCTTCTTCTGCGGTACTTTCTTTCAGATGTTCCTGTTGTACTTCATTCTTTTTCTTTTTTTTCCCCTTCTCCCCTGATTATTCTGACTATGCATTAGTTTCTTTTGGATTTAGCTTGCTTAGTGCAAAATGGGGTTTCTCATAGGCTAATACACAGTTATTGTTTAGGTAAGAGCTGCCATTAAGGTGAAGGCATCAGTTATCATTTGCTTCACTTCATCTGGAAGGGCTGCAAGGTATTTGTATATCTATGCATTAGTTTCTATAAATGATTGTATAAATTAGTATATCTGGTTACCATCAAATTATTTGTTAATCTGGTTTTCTTAATCCATATATGCAACTTCTCTATGTTCAATCATGTCCACAAGACTTATTAGATTCCAAATACATGCAGATTAATTGCGAAGTATAGGCCAACAATGCCGGTTCTATCAGTAGTCATTCCTCGTCTCAAAACAAATCAACTAAAGTGGAGTTTTAGTGGTGCATTTGAGGTATATGCTCGGCTCTGATTTAATTATAGCTCGTCTTCTGCAGGAATTAGGATCTATTTGTTTCTTGTTTTCTGCATAATTTCTTTTTCTTATTCTTCTTTATATTTCCTCTTCCTTTTCTACCAACTAGTTAACGTTCAAGCTGATGAATCTGTGCTCTTTTCCCATTATTTCCCCCTTTTCTCTAAATGGTTAGGCAAGGCAGTCGCTTATAGTCAGAGGTCTTTTCCCCATGCTTGCTGATCCTCGACATCCTGTAAGTTCTTGTTTTACATATGAATTTGTGGTTTATGCTGCTGCTGGGTGATGGATACATGCCCACATACAATAGTTGTATGGTGTAATATTTAAGCATATTTTGTGGGCTTTGAAGCATGGAGATGCAGATACAGGATACAAATATGATACGGTACCCTTACGGATACAGCAATACACGACAAAAAATAAATAAATAAAGAAATGGGTGTGGGCAGGATATGTTGCAAAAAATTATAATAGTTAATATATTCGTGAGAAACGATTTTATAGGAATAACATACTAGTTTAATAGGAATAACATACTAGTTTAAGACCCTTTTTTTTTTTCTCCGCCTGTGGATAACATTAATTTCAAAAAATTTGAAAAAGTGGAGTACTACTTTAATCTCACTATTTTCTTCTTTGGTAAGAAATAAGAAAATATTGAAAAACTATTGTTGTATTTATTCTAACAGTTATATTATAATACTATGCAAAAATTATTACAATTCTAATTTCATAGTAGTTTGGATATGTGACCTAGTGTGTCCAAAATGTATTTGATATTTCTCAAAATCAAAATCAAGTATGCTATACGTTTAGGAACTGTTATCTGAGGAGTATCAGTATTCAATACGGGTACAATACAAATACAACTCTCTTTTAGAAATATCTGTGCTTCATAGTCTCTGGGTTCTATGCTCCTAGCTGATTTAAGAATGTCAAAATGTAGTGAACCTTTGATGAACAAATAATAAATGTTCCACGTACTTAATTTTACTCGACTAGATTTCAAGAATTTTGTGGTTGCCTACTTGACTTTGTAGGCTGAGTCTACAAGTGCGACAAATGAGTCGATTTTGAAGGTTGCACTTGATCATGGGAAGGCCTCAGGAGTCATTAAGTCACATGACCGAGTTGTCATTTGCCAGAAAGTTGGGGATTCATCTGTTATCAAGATTATTGAGCTCGAAGATTAGAACACTTCAGTTTTCCTCATTATGAGCCATTCTTTCCCAAGTTTTGGAATTGGTAATGGGACTTTGCTGCCATCCCTCTTACGAGGTTCAAATCTGGAGGTTTCAGACTCATCTTATAATTTTCACATAGTATAAATGTACACTGGGCAATTCCTTTTTGTTTAAGTTGTGGAAATTTTGCCTGTGATTCCCTTTTTTGTTCCTGCATCTATGTATGCTTTAGGCTTTATTTTATTTTAATTTTTTGGTGTTGCATCGATGAACATGCTTCTGGTTTAAGCTGTGGGATTTTCATTTTTCTTAGTTACATTTTAACGGTAGCTTTGATCTGCCCAAGTGTAATTTGGAATTTGCTTAATGTTATACCTAAATATCTTCCTTCTAAAAATTTGTGTTGGTTTGGGATTTATGTTGGAGTCCGTGATGGTATGAAACTTGGTGGTGTTTGAAAAATTGATAAGACTATCGAGGGACTTGAGCCTGATTATTGAAGTTAATATCACTCTGTGGATGGTTTAACGCTCGTATTTTGACAGGTCTCTCTTACTTGCGGAAAGTTCTCTCTTGATATTTTACAGCGGTCACGGCACCTATGGGACTGAATTTTGAAACTTCTGTGCCAATTGTATTTTACTAGATTCTTGACAGCGAAGTAAACTCTCTATTTTCTTGAACTTTTGCTAGTACCCTTATGTGAGTATCAAATATTTTGCCCAGGTGGGCATGTTTGAAATGAATTCATATTTGATCCGATCTAATTTTGAATCGTGGGCTCTTCTCAAATCTTGTGAAGAACACATGAAAACTTGCTGTAAATTTGTGTGAGCTTATATCGGGTTGAGCACAAATTGACTCCTCAGGTCTTACTTTTACCACATGTTAATTAGTGAATAGAAAAGAATATGATGTCATCGTGACGTATACGTTATATAAAATTCATGGACCATATGACCTGATTTATTGCTTATGAGCATCTATTGGTAATGATACAAGATAAAAGGGTCAACTGATTGGGTGTTTTCAGTGTTTAATTGTTCTATTGGTGATGATGACACAAGATAAAAGGGTCAACTGATTGGGTGTTTTCAGTGTTTATCGTTAAGTAGAACGGACACAAGATTTTAATTGTTCCATTGGTGATGATGATACACGATGAAAGGGTCAACTGATTGGGTGTTTTCGGTGTTTAATTGTAAAGTAGGACGGACATAAGATTTTAATCTCATGAACAAAAGTGTTACGGTCTATAATTATTTTACTAATATTTAAAAAAATTAAAAATAATAAATCTAGGGAATAGGCGGTGAGGCTAGGTATTATTATAATAACAAAAAAAAAAATAAATTAGAAGCCGAGCTTATATAATTTAAAAATATTATTGACTAATACTATGTTAAGAGTGTTAAGTATTCATATACAATGAAATTTCCGGCTTATAAATTTAGTCAATGGCTGAATGAGAAGGCTTCTATGGTGGAAAGTCGCAATAAAACCTATACCACGAATGGCATAATCAATATCTTTATTATATTGACCTTTTATGAGATTTGAAAAACATGTAGTAACAATTTTAATATAATTATACTGATTTCTTTTAATATCATCTTTTTTCATCTATATAATTAAAAAATTATTGATGAAAATGAGATTAAGTATTATATAAATTGAAATCTTAGGAGATTCAATAGTAATTTAATAATATCTTAATGAAAAAAAGACTATAGAAACATGGAAAACACTATGGTGCACACACCCTTTAAAGAGTGGGTACTATATGCACCTTATAACTAAAAAGAAGAATGACATAATTTTAATTTTTTGAATCGTAATTTAAAAAAAGGCGTCATAATTAAACATAGCATGAAACATAACGAAATAACTTATGAATCATAATTAAAGAAGAAAATAGTATGAGTAGGAGGGTGTATGGTACTGTTTTTAAAGGGGTGTATATTAAAATTTTCCATTATATATATTATAAGTGTAGAAAAATAGTTCAGAAGGGGGGCGCCCATGGCCTAATGGATAAGGCGTCTGACTTCTAATCAGGCGATTGTGGGTTCGAGTCCCACTGGGCGTGTCATTTTGCCTTGGATTTTTTCAAAATTTTCATTGCATTTTTAGGTAATCATTTGGGTTTGCACAAATTTAGGGGTTAGGAGTTATTTGGGATGTTCTAAATAAGTGTATTTTTTAATTTTTTATGAAATATGGGTTGGGTTTGAAGTGATGTGGTAGAGAGGTGATGTGACTTAGATAAGATAATGTGACTTAAATAGGATAGTGACTTTTTGACTTTTTTAAAGGATGCCAAACTTAGCCTTAGTAGGGGTAATTATTACAAGTTTATGGAAAGTTGTATAATTTTAATTTTTAATTATTAATATTTATCATTTATTTATAATTATTTGTATACAAAAATAGAGAGAATGTGTTTACTTTTAAAAATAATTTTTTTGATTGATTTTTAAACAACACCTAAGATTCTGGACTTCCGATATTACTAATATTTATTGGAATAAAATGTAAATACACCTCTTGAGATTTGTTTAAAATACGATTTGTTTTTTGTGATTCTAGAAATTATATCCTGTCCTTTAAAATTTTTAATTTCATAACAAATGATTTTTTTTTTATTAACAAATTATCAAATCAATTTTATAGTTTTTTAATAATGTTAGGAATTTATTTTAATTAATAATTTCGATAATTTTATCATTGTATAGAAGAGTAATTAATTTTTTTTTTAAATTAATTCTATTAAATAAAAAATTCTGACAAGAGGACATTTGTAATTTTTTAAATCACAAAAAGCAATTCGCATTTTAATCAAATGTTAAAAAGTGTATTTATAATTTATCTTATTTATTAATATATCAACTGATATGATGATTGTATCGCCAATTCTAATATGTGTACCTTTATTTAAAACTATTGAATTTTGCTTAATCGAAATCCAATTTTCAAGTGAGGATGCTATTGATATTCTTCGTAGCGAATCATTACGCTGTGTTTGGTTGAGGGATTTGAGGAAGGATTTGGAAAGAGAAAGTGAAAAGTTAGGTGAAATGTGAATAAAATATACCTACATTTCACCTAATTTCACACACCTTTTTTCTTTCCCTTTCTAAATTTCTCCCCAGATCCCCCAACTAAACACAGCATTAAAGATACTAAGTGTGAACTTGGTCTTCTCATGGAGGAGCCTATCTCATGTTGGAGTAATATTATTAGATTTAACGGTAATTCTATGTGAATGTATCACTTTCCAATTAGTATTTTTTTTTTAATCTGTAGTAAGTATCACAACATTATTAATGTAATGAGAGACAGATATAATTCATTAAATTTATTTATGACTTTTTATTGTTTAGTGTCACCATGTTTAATATTTTTTTATTCTACCAGAATACTTCCATTTTTCAAAAAATTAAATTCCTAATTGGAATTATCTTCCCACTGAAAAGAAGGCAGTAATTATTGCCAAAGAAATGCCAAAGTATTTGATTCAAGGCGGATTGGAATGATTGTTTCTTAGCTTACTTATGGAATAACCATATTCCCTTCCCTTAAAATGATGAATCCTGAATGGAATTTATTTCCCCCATTTCAAATATTTGAAGAGTATCTAATAATTTTTAGTATTTCAAATATTTTATCTAATAAATTATTAGGTGTTGTTTTAACAGTGGTAAATTATTGGGTGTTCTTTTAACGGTGAAACATTAATAAATTTTAAATAGTGATCTTATAAATTAATTAGTTTTTCCTTTTTCTTATGGACCTAAAGATCTTATTCTAATGTGAATTACATAAAAGATCAAATATAAATGAGCGTGTTATGTATTGAGGGACAAATATAAATTTTTTTATAATGTTGAAATTATTAAACGTAATATTTCAAAAAAACTTCTTAATATATCTTTTCCAAATGTAACACTCCAATGTAACATTCCAAAAACATAACACTCTAATGTAGTACGGTAAAAAACTCTTTACTGCCTCTTTTTCAAATGTAACAAAATAATATTCCAAAAAAATTTTTTAGTATACTTTTTTCAAACGTAACTCTCCAATCAATGTAATACACAAAAACTCCTTAATATACTTTTTTTAAACGTAACACTTCAATGTAACATACTAAAAACTCTTTAATGTACTTTTTTTAAACATAATAATGTAGCATTTCAAAAAAATTTCTTAGTATATTTATTTTAAACATAACACTCCAATCAATGTATCATACCAAAATTCTGTAGTATACTTTTTTCAAACGCAACACTCTAATTTAATATTACAATGTAACACCAGGAAACCATACTAATAGAAATATAGATTTTCACACTCAATAACCAACACTTCAGCTATCAATCATTCTAAAAAAAAATCTTCCATATCTTACCTTTCCATTCTCATTCTAAAAAGGAAGCACAAAATTGAAAAATAAATCACAGAAGAGTATTCACTTAAATTCAAATAATACCAAATCAAATAAATACAACTTTTTTAAAATAAAAAAAACTAACCGATTCATAAGAAAATTCTTAAAACTAAATAGATCAATATCCTCCATATAAAATTTATAGATAAAGTTTTTGCCTTTTAATAGTGCTACATTTAACGGTTTCAATACGCACCGAATTATTGATACCCACAGAATTATTAATAACACCAACATCGTTTTTAGAGAATGATTATAAACTTAAAAATCCGTTTCGCCGTCGAGTAACAACAATAATCTTTACCCAGTAAGTACTGTGCAATTATTAATAATACTTTCTTTAAAAAGCATTAATAAAAATTCCAAAACTCATTTCGTCGTAGAAAATCGTCTTTTTGACTGGTACAACAATAGGCCTTCGGTTGGGATAGTTTTAGTGAAAATAATGCATAATATGCTAAAATGATCATAATGTAAGCTTTGCCAATGGCCATGGCCTAAAAAAAAACACCGTGGTTGGAAACCGATTTAGGCTTGGTTTGAGAACAGACTATTTTAGTAACTTTTTGACTTTTTACGAAAATATGTGCAGAAAAGTAGAGAGGTAATGTGATGTGTTTTAGTTGACTTTTTGGCTATTATAGCCACTTCCCAAATGAGACTTTAGTTAAGAGAAAAGTTAGGCATCATGAAATTTTTTTCATAAAAATGATCATGAAATATTTGTGATCCTTAAATTACCTTAATTAGTATGTGGTGATTTATTCTAAATGTAATTCAAGGGTCATAAACCTTTCATAATTATTTTCATAAAAGATTTTTCATGATTGCTATTTTATTAAAGAGTTCATCATTGGATTAAATACTTCAAAGCAGCACAATAATAACAACAGATTGAAATCAAACATAAGGGTTCTGTTTTTGCATTTCAATATTGATTAGAGCATTGCAACTGAAAAAAAACAAGAACCAAACACTTCCACAAAGATCTCTGCAACTTACCATAAACATAATTTAAGAGAAAATAAAGAAAGAACAACCATGTATCTTAATATCTAACGTATCTAAATTTCTGATCTACTATACAATTCATCCAGTTATGGATGATGGGTCACTCCTCTTGTTTGAAGAAATCTGTGGCGGCTGATGAAGATCGATCAACTCCAGCTCTTTCTGGCGAAGAAGAAGTAGCATTCTTTCATTTTCGAGCTTCATTCGCTCGTTCTTGAGCTTGTCTCTCTCCATTTCCCTCTCCTTCTTGCTGCTAAATTTCACCCATTTAAGCCTCTGCTTCTCAATCTCAAACGCTTCGTACTGGTAAGTCACTCGTTGTTCCTCCAATTGTATCAACCGGTTCTTCATCCAGTGTCCCTTCTCCAACAAACTCTTGGATCCATCCTGAACTACACTCGTCAATTCACTACTCAATTGTTGAATCAAAGGTGAGGGAAACGCGAACATCCCTTTTCTTTGCCTTTTCCTCGAACATTTTTCGTCACCACCGTCTTCCTCATCCTCCTCGTGATCTCTCACACCTCCTCCTACAATCTCATCTTCATCCTCATCATCATCGTCATCGTTCTCATCTTCTTCGTCATCTTCATCCTCTTCTTCAGGGCTACCCCCTTTTGCCATTTTCGATCCCTCCGTCTCTGCTCTTCCTGAATTGGGCACTATTGGGGTATTGTCAACCGAATGAAAACACCTCTGGTGGGGTTGAATTTGTTGAGATGGCTCCGCAGCCACCTCTGGCGAATGATGAGGACCCGAAGCCCCACCACTAGCAGCAGCAGCACCACCACCATTAGCAGCAGCAGCACCACCACAACTATTATGATAAGCACACATTTCTCTAAAAAACAAGTGCTTGGAATTGAGTAGTTTCTTCACTTCTTCCTTTCTTTTGGATGATAAATGGTCCATTGTTTCAAGCAAACTCTGATTCTCCACAACCCGACAAGCCGTTCCTTTCCCCAATATATCATTAACCCTCTTATACCTCTTATTCAAATCATTGAACTTGTCTTCACATTGCTGTGGAGACACACAAAACCCTCTCTCCATCATCGCCCTCGACACCGATTTCCACTTCCCTTTCTTCTGTAAAACCCCACCCCCCTTCTTCTTCTCATTTCCATCCGAACCCGTTTCATCGCCAATATAAAAAACCACCATGATCAACAACTTCACCATACTATCAGTCCATTTCATTCTCTGCCACGGAGACAATTTCTTCTTCCCATCACCACCAGCACTGTCCTCAGGAGTGAGTCCAGGTTCATCCTCATCACTCAGGGTTAACTGTTGGGGTTTGGGTTTAGGGGCAAAAGGGTAACTTGGCTTCACAGATTGCTGAGTTTGTGGGTGTTGGTGGTGGTCAGCCTCATGGTGACCATAACTAACCAATTGGGGGTGTGGGTGTTGTTGCAATTGGTGAGGGTTTTGAGGGTTTTGTTGTGGTGGGTGATGGTGAAGTGACATTTCTAACCCTAACATCCCAGAGCCCATAGTTGAATACATACCACCTGGTAAACCATTAGGATCCATCAAAATCAAAACTAACAAAATTCTTGAACAATACCCAGTTGACAAAAATCTATTCAGAACAAAACCCAACAAACAGAAATTTGAAAAAAAAAATAAAAAAAATACAAGAACTAAGAGATTAATATTGAATTGTTACATCACCATGTACAGAGGCACCTTCTTCAAAGCCCAGAAAGGTTTAGTGATTGATCAGCTTTTGCAGCATTGGATAGTGTATTTGAAAGGGGAAAGAAAGAGAAAAGAGGAAGATGAGAAGGTGGATTTGGTGAGTGGAATTGTAGGGGGAAGAGTGATATAGATGAATTAGAGAGAGAGATTGTGATTTGTGTATTGTATTGGATATACAGAGAGCGGAGCAGCTGGTTTTTAGAGAGAGAGAAAGAGGTTTTGGTTTGTGCTACAGACATCAAAAACTGCCTGCACCCGTGGTTTTGGTTTGTGAGATGGAGAGAGAGAGATAGTGCGCGTCCACCGTATTGTGCAAAACCGTCGCCTACATGCCTCCCCCCTTCGATCTTGTTTTATTTGACCTCTATTATTTATTACTCCCTCCGTTTTGTTAGTCCATTATTTTATTTTTTTGTCATTTCAAAATGTATATTTATTTTAAAATTTTAAAAATTATTTTTTATAAAATAATTATAAATATATTTAAATAAAAATAAAAAGGTATTTTTGAAATTAATCTTTTAAAGTTTGAATTCAAAATGTAATGATTATGTTTTCTTAAAAAATTTAAATTTTTTAAAATAGACTATCAATTTGAGATGGAGAGAATATATTATTATTTTAATTTAAATTTGTTATTTTTAAGTCCATCTTAATTAGAAGATTTGAAAAATAAAAAAAAAGTCCAATTAATTTTTTTTTAAAAAAAAATCACTAAAGTGAAAACAGTCAAAGTTGTTTAGTTTTGACGGTAAGGGCTCCTCTCGGGTCCTGTTGGGCCTTATTGGGTCCTGATTCGGTCTATTTGAGTAATTCGAGCTGTTTAATATGTAAAATTCATTAAGTATATTATTTATATAAAAAATTACGCTGATTGGATATCGATAGTCACTTGATCAGATCACATTTTTGTCGCAATTTATATTGAAAATCATACTTGCCGTTAACAGAAATGTGATTTGGTCAAATAACTATCGATATCCGATCAATGTGATTTTTGAAGGGTATACTCAACGAACTCTACGTATTGAACGGCGTAGATTATTGAAATGGGTCCGGATTAGGGCTCACTATGGCCCAACAAGTCCATCTAATTCGATGACGAACCGGAGAGGAGCCATTCTTGTTTTTGAAAATTACTTTTGAGAATTTTTTTTCATGTTCTTTATTTTTAATATTTTTTTTTTCATGTTTTAGTTAAAATTATTTACTTCACCTTATAAATATAAGGGAGAATATAAAAAAAAATAGAGAAGTATTCATCGGATGATTTTTTTGGTTACGGTGGTGTTACATACACTAATTAATATATATACTAGTGTACTAACTAATGTTGGGCTATTTTGGAAAGATAGTTATAATCAACTTTTAAAAATGCTGTTTATAAGCATATTTTTTGTGAGAGAGGAAGTGGGTTATAATCTGGGAAATAGATTATAACCCAATTCCCAAAATGGGCTGTTATGTCATTATTACTGACTCCATCTATTATACAAATTATAAATATTTAAAATTTTTAAAATTATACCACATCATCTGTTAATATACTAGTTAGTACATTAATTGAGGTCTAATGATATTTCCACAAAACAAGTTCAATTAATTTACTTGGCTTAAACCCGTGTTAATGAGATCAATACCAATTAAAGCAGTTGGTGGTTGGTACGATCAGGGGTGCAATTCCGATGAATCTATACCATATATTAAGCAAAAGGGGGTTATTAACCCCAAGCTTTGTAGGAGGTCCAATCTCCTAATCTAAATTTTTTGATTTTTTGATTTAAAAAAAAAAAAAAACTTAGCATTTATTAACTTCTCACAACCCCAAGTCTTACCCTCATAACAACATTTTAATGCATTAAGAACAAGTATAAAAAAATTCTTTAAAATCCAACACATATGAATTCTTTGAAAAGTCCAACACATATGATTATTATCTCTCATAATAACACTATAAATTTTTTTTTTTGAAAAGTCCAACACATATGATTATTATCAAAATATTAAACTTTAATATAATATAAAAAAAAGACATTTAAAATAAATAAAAAAAAGGCATTTAAAAATCACAATTCACATATATAGATAATTGTAAATATATTAAGAAAAATGGGGTTTCTAAACCCCAAGCCTTGTGGGAGCTCCAATCTCTCAATCTTAATTTTTAAAATTTTTGATTAAAAAAAAAAAAAACCTCAGTATTTATTGATTTGGTCAAAATTCCCTGATCAACATTTATTAACTTTTTTTAATCCACATGCCTGCATTTATTGATTTGGTCAAAATCCCTGATTAGCATTTAAAATTCCCTCATATAAATAATTATAGATAGAGCCCGTACATAGTTACTGCAGTAGCCTTTTTAATTTCTCCTATACACTATGGTTAGTAATAAGACTGTTAAATTATTTTTATAAAAAATTTTAAAAAATATAATTTATATATTAAAAAAATTAAAACAAATATAAATATTTATAATTATCTCGTGCATAGCATGGGTGATAGGCTAGTATTATCAATTGAAAAGTGCCCTAACACAGTTCGAGTTGTATCAAGACTTGTCCATGCCTTAGGTGTCGTTTGGAAATTTGGTTGGCTTTTTAATTTTTTGATTTTTTTGACTATTTTAGCTTGGGCTAAAAAGTTTGATTTGGGAAGGACTTTTTAGCTTTTTGACTTTTTTTGTGAGAGAAGAGTGTAATGATATGGGTTGAATGTGATGTTTTGTTTGTTGTGACTAAAATAACCTATTTTGTCTTTTGTGACTAAAATAGCCAAAAAAGCTCCTAAACTATCTTCTCAAACGGTGCCTAAGTCTTCCCAGCTTGTTCACCCAAGCCCAACTCAAGCTCAGTCAATTTTGAACTGGAATTAGGCTTTGGATTGTCTACAAATTTTTAGCTCAATAATTTTATTAGGCTAGGTTCTTTGAGGAAGTATCATTTTAATGGAAAGTAAGAAAAACAATATCAAATTGGTGAAAAACTTTGCAACATTTAAAGAACAATTCATAAACTTTACCATTAAATTGATATTATTTTTTGTGCTTCTCATCAAAATGATATTTTCCAAGTTCTATTCTAACTATTGCTTGGGCCTATTAAATTATTTTTTTATGCTACTATAATCCTTATGATTTGGATTCTCTACAATGCTTATTCATTTTTAGGTTTTCATTGTTTTTTCATAAGCAATAATCAAAATGAACCAAATTAGTACAACAAATTTGACCATTTCAATACACTAATCCTTTAGGATTAGGGTTATTATACAACCGGTCATATATTTAGATTTAATCCAACAATGATAATCAAGTATACTAATCTTACAATGATATTTATAGTTTCACATGTATATAATTATTAGTATATACATATTCTTAAGGTAATGTTATAGTACACACCTTCAAATGGGTGTAACCATATACAAATTATGACATTTATGGGTTTGATTACTATGAGGGTGTGTTTGATTGGGGGGATAAGGGGAGAGATTATTTACTGTGCGGATTGTAATCCGCACAGTAAATCCAATCCGATATTTGTTTTTTTCTTAGTCCGGCCGGACTCCTTATCCCCCATATGGGGGATTATACTATCCTAGGGGGGGTGTGGGACAATTTTGGGGGGATTATTTACTGTTGGGATTAGGTGGTGAAATGACCATTTTGACCCTCTACTATTTAATTATGTATTATATTAGTAAAATTTAATAAAATTTAAATGTCTTAATATAAAAATAAAATAATTTTATTTAACTTTTTATTGATGTTTTATTTTTTATTTTTTAAATAATTTTTTATAGATATTTTATCGATGTTTTATTTTAAAATTTTGTTTATATTTTATTTAATTTCATTATTAAATATTAATAGATGTTTAATTTAATTTCATTGTTTAATTATTATTATTTTTAAAAACAAATTATTTTAAATTTTAATTAAAAAATAATATAAATTTTTATTGATATTTTATTTATTTAATTAAAAAAATAAATTTATTTAATTGTGTAAAAAATAAAATAAAATAATTTTATTTAATCTAGCTAAAAATAATTAAAATATTAAAGATATGTTTAATATTGTTATTACTTAGCAAACAATTGAAAAAGGATAAAATAGTCTTTTGTTCATTTATCCTATCCAGTTCGTCCAACCAAACGTTGGATTCACTAAAAATAGTCCTTTCCAGACATCTAATCCCATGAAAAAACAAACACAGGATACATATCCAATCCAACCAAATAGTCCGGGAGATTCACAGTCCCAGGACTCAAGTCCGATGGATTCTAATCCCCCCTTATCCAGTCCGTTCAATCAAACACATCCCGAATGTTTTAACTTAATCTTATAGGAGTCCTAACTAAAAAAAAAAATAGAGTTACTAGATAAGTTATAACTAAAGAGCATTTGAATCATAACTAACATTACAATAAGTCATAACTAATATAATAATAAGTTATAACTAAAAATTACAAATGTTATAACTAGGGGTGGATATGGTACACACCCCCATAAAATTTCTCATATTCTTATGATATATTTATATACAATTCAAGATTAGATTGCTTGGGTTGCCCAAGCCCTTTGCAAACTTGGGCTTGAAAAATGAAGATTAAGCCCACATCAAATTTAAAATTATTTGCCTTAAACCATAATTTTTATTTTTGCTTTTTAGGTTAAACTCGACTTGCTAATGTTAGACCTTCCCCAAGTTGCACTTCAAGGCATGATCACGGAATTTACATTAGAAAACTACAGAATGGAAATTACTTTAATGCTGTGTTTGGTTGGGAGATTTGGAGAGGGATTTGGAGAGGGATTTGGAGAGGGAAAGGAAAAATACGTGTGAAACTAGGTGAAATGTAGGTATATTTCATTTATATTTCACCTAATTTTTCCATTTTCCTTCTAAATCTCTAATCAAATCCAACAACCAAACACAACGTAAGCAAATTAAGAAAACTGAGATGCATTTCAAGCCTAGTAGCAACATAATTGAAAGCATGATAATTTTGCCACATTTAGCTTCCTCTTTTGAGATATTTGCATCTTTATATTCATTGCAGAGTCGCACAATAATTGGAAAAGTCATTGTAAAATAAAATTAAAAAATAAAAGCATACTTTTCACTTGTGAAAACTCTGCCTTTAGCATGCTTGAAAATTGAAACCATTTTATTAGGTAAAATTCTCTTTGAACTTCAATCCACTGCAGTTTTTGTTATGATTTGTGTTTTTTTATTATAAAAACCAAAAAACAAATCAGATTTATTTTATTTTATTTTCTATCTTTTGCATGTTTTTATTTTTTATTTTTATGTTTGTAAAATGTCAAAAAAAATCATTCATAAATATTTTAATTTTTTTTACTTCATATTTTAATCAAAAAATTAAAAATTAACTAAAAAAAGTCACTTTTCAAACCAACACTAAAAATGGATGTAGTCTGTAGAGACAGCTTTTAATAATATATTTAGAACTTGGAAGCACTCCTAGGGATAGATTTACAAACATTTATTTATTTGTATAGTGATTTAGCATATTTTATGAATTAATGCTCCTTTATTTATTTATTTATTTTATTACCTCTCTAGATCAAGTTGTTGCTATGGAAACTGCAAGGGAATAAAATGTACCTTACATGTTGATGAAGATAATCCAACAGAGAAGATGATCGGAGATGCTATATGATTAAAAACAATAAGAGAAGATGTAATGCTCTAAATTTATTATTTGAATTTATTATCAAATTTTTCGTTAAATTTCATTTCTACAATGATAAATGCGGAAGTAAGATAAAATAAATAAATGAATGATATTCTCTCTTGTATATATACAATGATGGAATGTCCAATACAAAGTATTTACAATAAGTGCCATCGGGCATACATTTCTTGAATATAAAACAAAACAAAGAAAAATTCGTTCGAATTCCGTGGCCCGAATTCGGCTCGAAACCCAAAACGACGTCGTCGTTTTGGGTTTCGAATTTTTTTTTTCCTTTTTCTTTCTCTTCTTTCTCTTTTTCTTCCTTTTCTTTCTTTCTTTTCTTCTTCTTCTTCGTTGAACCAGGCAACACAGGCGAGAGAGAGAGGAGAGGAGAGGAGAGAAGGGCCCCTGCCGCCGCCGATCGTCGCAGCACGCCGCCGATCGTCGCAGCAGCTCCGATCGTCGCAGCCTTGCCGCAGCTCGTCGCAGCCCCGCACAGCCCCGCCTCCGGCCCCGACTCCTCCTCCAGTCCCATTTTTATGGCCCCCTTCCCTCCAGTCCTCCTCCTCCTCCTCCTCTCCTCCTCCTCCGCCTCCTCCCTCCTTCTTCTTCTTCTTCTTCTCTTCTTCCTCTGCTCTAAATTCGAGCCAAATTCGAGCCTCCGAATTCGAGCTACGAATTGGAGCTGCAAAACAAATAAGATGAAAGAGAATTATTCTCATTACAAAACGTGGCATTCCGACTACAAAGATTGGGCCCTTTGGCCAACATGTAAAGAAGACTTCACTGTCTTCAACTATTCTTCCAACTTCATACTTGAAAAATGGTTAACAACATGGGATAAACACTAATGTCCAATAGGAATCACAATGGTTTAAAAAAAAAAAAAAAAAAAAAAAAAATTCCTTTTTAGATATATATGATCATGAATGCTTTACAAAATATATATATCAATAGTATTCACCTTTTTGATATCCAAAATATACATATACGTAAGTACTCTTTTCTCAAAAGCCATTATTTATTATTTCAAGAAAGAATCAAAATTCTTAACTTTCTATTTGTTTCCTAGTAGTTTAAGAAATTCATCACTTTCGATATTTAAAACCATTTTCCAAAATGTTTTCAATTTTTTACTATAAACCACAAAAAACAACTTAAGAATATTACAATCACATAAATCATAAATAACTCCCAATAATCTATCACATCATGCAGCTCTCCAAAATAACGACAACACACTCTAATTCACACTACTTTCGAAGATATCTCCCACATTTTATGGCCATAAGCACAAGGACAAATGGGTCACCCATTACAACTTCACGTATATAAATAATGGTAATATCATCACGTACTCCCATATTTTACTGACCATTAAATGGTACACCCCTCATAACACAATACATATACGTAATTAAACAAAACAATACTATCACATATGACAACCCGGCTTCGTCAAGTCACAACCATCCACTTTATTAGGCGCTAGCTGGAGGGAACTTGGAACCTATCATTCGAAACGCAGCCACTTTACTAGGCGCTAGGTGGAAGGAACTTGGTACCTCTCATTAGAATTGCACCCCACTTTACCAAGCGCTAGTTGGAAGGAAATTGGTACCTCTCGTTAGAAGCACAAACCACTTTACTAGGTGCTAACCGGAAGGAACTTGAGACCTTTATATAGCACTTTCATCAACCAATTCGACATGTTCCAACATTAACATAAACTATGCCAATTAATCAACACTAAACACTCATAACTTATTCAACAACAACCAATACCATCCTCCACCAATGGCCAATGACAAAACCTCTAAACAATAAATGATATAAATTCATAAGTGAAAACAATATAATTCCCATAATCTCAATATCATCCATACTGTCCAAACTTTTAATTAACAACCACATTATCGCATAACTTTCATAATTAATTCCATTAATCTCACTCATCAACAATTCCATCATAATTTTAAATTCATGACAACCCCTTTTTATTTCCTTTCCATTCAATTTCACATTTTTGACTTACAAGAATTAATGACTCAATAGATAGTAAAATCATCAATTTACCTCATTCTCTAATCATTTAATAAATAAAATTAGGGCTTTTTACTTAGAACACCATAAAATGTTCTATTAGCATAAAACTCTCAAAATCAATAATAAAACATGAAATTGAACTCTTTAATTCAAAACCCTACTTCCCCTACATGTTTTACAAATTTCTTGCCAAACTCGAGTTTTTTTATGCCATATAAACTACCACATATCTATTTATAGAAAGGTATTTAAGAGAAACAAAGAAATCTTTACCTCAAAAGCTAGAAGAGAAGAGAAGTAAAAACTCTTGAAATTTGATGAAGCCAAAATTTGATATCCATCGGTCAAAATGTAGCCCTCGCCAAACTCTTCACTTTGGCCTCAATACCTAAATCTCAAAGGATCTAGGTGTATTAAAGGAAATGTGTGGGTTTGGGTGTGTTTGTAGAGAGAGAGAGAGAGAGAGAGAGATCAAAGAGTTATGAGGGAAAAGAGAGAGGGTTTCAAAACTGTAGCTAGAATGCATGAAAATTGAAATTGAGCTGGAGTTTGGCTGCTCATGCGGATCTCTAACACAATGAGTATCAAAGTCGGCTGCTCGTGTAGAACTCGCCGCTGCTCGAGCAGTGGTCGCATGTGCGCCTACTATAGCTGCACATGTGGTGGTGCCTCCGACACCCGCTGATTCTTGGTCTCTTGTGTGGCCAAATCCTGCTACCCGTGCAATCGAACTCTAAATAGGTTTCCAAGTGCAGGGTTTTCTAAGTTCTTGTCTTTCATCTTTATGCCGAAATGAAATTTTCTAACTCGTGAAACATCAAGGAGAGGACTAAACAAGGTTCAACATGCGAATGCTAACACGTCACAAGACTTCGAAGGCTCCGAAAGTAGGTCAATAAGTTTGAAAAGGTACACTCAAGTCGAGTCAACGACCTGGGACATCACATAAGACACTACTAGTGCTCCGGCCAGGGCATTTTGACACCCAAGTTAGTCCTCTAAGATTATAAAAATATTAGTGAATATATTATGTACAAAATGTAGGTACATCGTAATTAACGGAGGTGTGAGTCTATTATTTATAATAGATTGGTACTTTGCTGAGCAACATGGGCGGAATTAGGATAAGACTATGGGGGGCCATGGCCTCCTTGTTTCTGTGAAAAATATGATTTGTCATGGCACTTTAAATATATATATTTCATTTCATACATAAAATGGCCTCCCAGTATAAAAAACACATATCTCATTCTTATCCCACTTGCATTCTCTTTTTATTTGCACGAAAAAAACTTTTTTATCCTATTAGAAATTGCTTCTATGGTATTGTTATTTTTCTATGTATATAGATATAATTTATATATTATATTGTACATACATGTGTGCTTATGTATATGGCAAAAACTTTTATTTGTCTTTTGGCCCCTCCGGTGATAAAATCATGGTTCCGTACCTACCGAGCAAGTAATATGATTTGCTACATAATTCTTTTTCAACACAACTTCTAGTTGTTTGATACTTCTACGATAAAAAGATCTCATCGCTTAATTAAGTTTTATACCATATATAATACTGATATAATATTTAACTAGTATTTAACCATCGCCTTATGTGTACCCATGATTGAGCCACTTGGTTGTGCTAGGATGCACATAGTTTTTTTAGCAATATTTATTTCCTTCATAAGCATGCCCTTATAGTATTGTGTGAGAGATAATAGACAACCCTCTTTCATTTAGGATCATAACTCAAAATTGTGCCATAATGGTAGAAACATATAATACTTGTCATTACTTGAATTCACTCCCTTTACCAGCAATCACACAAACAAACAAAACATCATTAGTTTCTCTCACGAATAGGTTTAGATTGTCCTTTTTAATTTTAAGTAAGTGCAAAAAAAGAAAGAAATAAAGAAATGTACCAAATATACCAAAGAAAGCAAACAAGTAGGCCATAGTGGTTTCTGTAAATTAGAGTTGAATATAAGGCATTGATTTTCTATTGAAATGCAATAGTTTCCATCAAACTTGAGACTTTTTTAACATCTCTCACATTCTTAGAATTTTAGGTAAGCTATGTTTTTTGCCCAAAACCCTCTTCCTTTTTGAGGGAAGCATGACAATTTTCACCTAATATAATGAACCTTTCTTAAGAGGTCGATAAAGTTTTAGCCAATTATTCTTTAAGATTTTGTTCAAATAGAAAGATAAGTTGATAATATTGTTTCATTAAAGTGTATATGGATGGTTAAAGGTTATGCAATGGTAGAAAATTTAACAGAGTTCAACTCTAAAATGACACTAATTAACTTATAGCCCACAATTACAAAGGTTGTTTGAATCATAAATTTGCAGTGGAATTATGGAAGAAAGAAAATAAAAGGCAAAATATAAAAAGACAATGAAGTGAAAAATAATTATTTATTTAATTTTCCTTTAATTTTTCTTTTACTTGATAAATTCAAGATTCAAATATAGCACATGTTGTTAGAAAAGAAACATGAAAGGAGAATTACAGAAATAAATGGTAACAAACTTTGGATCTGGTTCGGGTAAAATGGTAATGACCCCTTTTATTTACTTGCGTCAAAACCCGAACTACATTCAATCCAAAATTTGGACTTGTTGACTAGAGAGTAGTCATGTTTGTTCAGTTGCATATTTTCCATAGAAGAGATGTGTCTCTTGAATCCGAACAACTACCATGGCCATTTGAAAAGACACCTATTTGCCTATATAAATAGCCCCCCATGCTACATTCATTTTGCATTGAAATCATCTTGTGTTTCTTCTTTGCACTTTGTTCTTCTTCTGTCAACGCTGGTTCGCTTGTAGCACTCTGTGCTTCCTATTATAATGGAACTATATTTGACCCTTTGATTACCTTGATTGAGAACCTTCTTAGTTGTTATTTGAGCCTTGGTTGAGGTGTTACCATAGTGGTTGGATGAGATTGAATCGGAAACTCCAAATTTGAATAATTATTATTGAGTAGTTTTCACTCTTTCATCATTTTCTCTCTCCATACTTTGAATCTTTATGTGAGGCTAGAACCATTGGAAAGCTTACTTCCGAGGCTTGAATTTGGACATAAGAACGACCCTAAACGGAGTTCGGACGAGAGAGTTATACTTGTTTGAATTTCGAGTTTCTGTGCTGAAAGCATGCTCGCTCGAGCGAACTTTTCTTCGCTCGAGCGAACTGCGCGATTTTCAGAAATTCTAGGAGCTTCTTTTGTACGCTCGAGCCAAACTTCCTTCGCTCGAGTGACCACGTCGCTAACAGACATTATAAAGTGACTTTTTGGCCCTAAAACTCTATTTTTTACCTCTCACTTCTCCTCCCATCCTCGAAAACGAAACCCTAACCTTCCAAACTCTTGATTTCTCTTCTATTTACCCAAGATTCACCCCAAATCTTTCAAGATGGTTGAAGAACAAGTATAGATCAAGACTTTTACCGATTGTTTTGCAATTTCATTGGAGTTTCAAGTTGGGTCTTCATCTTTAGCTTCAAATCTTGACGTTTGAATCTTGAGGTAGAGATTTCCTTGTTCCTTTTCAATACCTCATCTATAGATAGATATGTGGTAGATTTGTATTGTATAAAAATCATATCCATTATGGATTTCTTTGAAAGTCATGAAAGGGAACCTAGGATTTGTTATTTGGGAATGACATTGTTAAATTGATTGTTGTTTGGGTTAATTGGGGAGTAATCTAGTATGTTTATGTTGAAAGAAGAAAAAGCCCTAATTTAATATTTTGACTTGGTGAATTAAAAATGGGTAAAGTTGAATAATGTTTGTAAATTGTTATTATGGGTTGTGTAAATGTGTTAATAGCTAAAAGGCAAAATTAACTATGGCGTTGGAATTATTTTGGATTGAACATATTAAATTGAGTTGGGTTGTGGCTTTGATATCCATGAATTTAGTTTTGTGAAATGAAAAGAATGGATTGGGATAAAGAGTGGAGTATGTTAACTTGGAAAATAAGAGGATTGATTTTTGAAAAGGAAGAATGAAATCATATGCAAATTTTATAAATTAACTTGAGGTTGGATTATAAATATTTGATTTTACTATTGTTGTTGTTGGATTTAAAATCTCATGAGAGTTGAATTATTATAATGCATGTGTTGAATACATATATTTAGAGGTTTTGTCCTTGGTCATCGGTGGAGGATGACATTGTTGTGTTGAATTATTGTGTATGCATTACACTTGTGTTGGTTGTAATTTGTTGAATAGTTTATGTGTATGCATTACACTTGTTGGTTGTACTGTGTCATGTTGTGATGATTGGTAACGTATGCTGCGCTGAGAATGCGAGGTACCATTACCTTCCAACTAGCGCCTAGAGAATTGGTCGCGCTTAGAATGAGAGGTACTAGTACCTTCCAGCTAGTGCCTGGAGAACTTGGCCGAGGTACCATTACCTTGCAGCCGGTGTCTGGTAAATTGACATTTCATTGTGGAAAGGTGTATCCTTGGCTTACTGTGCTTAAGGCAGGTAGAGCAGAACTTATTTATCATTATTGTCTCAGTATATCTAGGTATGTTATGGGTTATGATGGTTATAGTTTTGGAAGGCCGAGTTGTCTCATTTGTTGATTAGATACTTGTTGGTTGCTTGTTGTTTCCTTTTGTACTAAAGGTATGCATGTATAGATATGAATATGTTGGAAACAGACGAAAGTACTGTATTGAGATTGTGAATAATGTGAAGGATATTGGATACCTGTGAACATGTTTTGAAAATGCAAATCAGGTGCAAGTCCAGAAAGTGAGAGAAAACGTAATGGGCTTGGTGAAATTGTTTTTAAGAATTTGTTATTATCATATGAATTCAAAATGTAATGATTATGTTTCCTTAAAAAATTTAAAATTTTCAAAATTGACTATCAATTTGAGATGAAGAGAATATTATTATTATTATTTTAATTTTAAGTAGTTTGTTATTTATACGTCCATCTTAATTAGAAGATTTGAAAAATAAAAAAAAGTCAAATTAATTTAAAAAATAAAAAATCACTAGTGTTCACCTTTTTGATATCCAAGATATACATATACGTAAGTACTCTTTTCTCAAAAGCCATTATTTATCATTTCAAGAAAGAATCAAAATCCTTTAACTTTCTATTTGTTTCTTAGTAGTTTAAGAACTTCATAACTTTCGATATTTGAAAACCATTTTCCAAAATGTTTTCAATTTTTTACTATAAACCACAAAAAAACAACTTAAGAATATTACAATCACATAAATCATAAATAACTCCCAATAATCTATCACATCATGCAGCTCTACAAAATCACAACAACACACTCTAATTCATACTACTTTTGAAGATATCTCCCACATTTTATGGCCATGAGCACAAGGACAAATGGGGCACCCATCACAACACATTCACGTATATAAATAACGGTAATATCATCACGTACTCCCATATTTTACCGACCACTAAGCACGGAAGGCAAATGGTATACCCCTCATAACACAACACATATACATAATTAAACAAAACAATACTATCACATATGACAACCCGGCTTCGTCAAGTCACAACCATCCACTTTATCAGGCGCTAGATGGAAGGAACTTGGAATCTATATATCATTCGAAACGCAGCCACTTTACTAGGCGCTAGCTGGAAGGAACTTTGTACCTCTCATTAGAATTGGACCCCACTTTACCAAGTGCTAGTTGGAAGGAAATTGGTATCTCTCATTAGAAGCGTAAACCACTTTATTGGGTGTTAACCGGAAGGAACTTGAGACCTCTATATAATACATTCATCAACCAATTCGACATGTTCCAACATTAACATAAACTGCGCCAATTAATCAACAACACTAAACACTCTTAACTTATTCAACAACAACCAATACCATCAATGGCCAATGAAAAAACCTCTAAACAATAAATGATATAAATTCATAAATGAAAACAATATAATTCCCATAATCTCAATATCATCCATACTGTCCAAACTTTTAATTAACAACCACATTGTTGCATAACTTTCATAATTAATTCCATTAATCTTGTGCATCAACAATTCCATCATAATTTTAAATTCATGACAACCCCTTTTTATTTCCTTTCCATTCAATTTCACATTTTTGACTTACAAGAATTAATATGACTCAATAGATAGTAAAATCATCAATTTACCTCATTCTCTAGTCATTTAATAAATGAAATTAGGACTTTTTATTTAGAACACCATAAACATGTTCTACTAGCATAAAACTCTCAAAATCAATAATAAAACATGAGATTGAACTCTTTAATTCAAAACCCTAACTTCCCCTACATGTTTTACGAAATTTCTTGCCAAACTCGAGTTTTTCATGCAATATAAACTACCACATATCTATTTATAGAAAGGTATTGAAGAGAAACAAAGAAATCTCTACCTCAAATGCTAGAAGAGAAGAGAAACAAAAACTCCTAAAATTTGATGAAGCCAAAATTTGATTTCCATCGGTCAAAATGTAGCCCTCGCCAAACTCTTCACTTTGGCCTCAATACCTAAATCTCAAAGGATCTAGGTGTATTAAAGGAAATGTGTGGGTTTGGGTGTGTTTGTAGAGAGATGAAAGAAAAGAGAGATTTTAGAGAGAGAGAAAGAGAGAGAGAGAGAGAGAGAGAGAGAGCAAAGAGTTATGAGAGAGAAGAGAGAGCGTTTCAAAATTGTAGCTGGAATGCACGAAAATTGAAACTGAGCTGGAGTTTGGCCGCTCGTACGGAGCTTTAGCAGAATGAGTGTCAAAGTTAGTTGCTCGTGTGGAACTCACCACCGCTCGAGTGGTGGCCGTATGTGTGCCTACTATAGCTGCACGTATGGTGGTGCCTCTGATACCCGCTGATTCTTGGTCTCTTGTGTGGCCCAATCCCACTACCCATGCGATTGAACTCTGAATAGGTTTCCAAGTGCAAGGTTTTCTAAATTCTTGTCTTTCATCTTTACACCCGAAATGAAATTTCCCAACTCGTGAAACATTAAGGAGAGGACTAAACAAGGTTCAACGTGCGAATACTAACACGTCACAAGACTTCGAAGGCTCCGAAAGCAAGTCAATAAGTTTGAAAAGGTACACTCAAGTAGAGACAACGACCTGGGACATCACAAAGATTATAAAAATATTAATGAATATATTATGTACAAAATGTAGGCATACCTTAATCAATGGAGGTGTACGTCTATTTATAATAGATTGGTACTTCACCAAGCAAAAGGACGGAATTAGGATAAAATTATGGGGGGCCATGGCTTCCTTGATTCTGTGAAAAATATGATTAGTCATGACACTTTAAATATATATATATATCATTTTATACATAAAATGGCCTCCCAGTATAAAAAACACATATCTCATTCTTATCCCACTTGTATTCTCTTTATATTTTGCACAAAAAAAACTTTTTCATCCTATTAGAAATTGCTTCTATGGTATTTGTGGGGAAGTATTTTGAGATGACGCCACGTGGCTAAGGTGATGCTGAGGTGTCAGTCGAGGTGCCACGTGGGCAGATCATGTTTGTCGAGATGTTTAGGGCACTGCCGAGGTATTCTGCGGGGATACCGAAATCCGAGATATTTGGATAGAGGACTAGAGTCCTAGACGACACCAAGCTTCCTATTTGGATGGAGATGGGACTCTTGAGGAAGTTCATCTTAATCTGAATAGTGTGAGCTATGATATATGTTATCCTTGTAAATGATAGAGTCTCAAGAAGTAAGACTTCTAGGGGAAGTTGGACACTGATCATTATAAAAGTAAGGCACCCCATTAGGTCTAAGGCATGCTTTTATTCTTTCATTGGTGAAGTTTAAGTTCTTGTATTGATATCTGTGAGAGATAAGATTTACTGACTTGATCATTGGAGTGCCCCTGGGTGGACGAACCATCAGATATTCTCATCTTCTTGTTATAGGTTGTTGGGCTTAATTTATTCTGCCGGTGCTCTCTAGCTAAGTTCCCTCTTTGGTTGTGTGGTTGGAAATCAACACCTATAGTATTTGAATTTTTTTTTATGTGTATAGATATAATTTATATATTATATTGTACATATATGTGTGCTTATGTATATGGTGAAAACTTTTATTTGTCTTTTGGCCACTCCGCTGATAAAATCCTGGTTCTGTTCCTACCGAGTAAGTAATATGATTTGCTACATAATTATTTTCAACACAACTTCTATTTGTTTGATACTCCATGATAAAAAGATCTCATCGCTTAATTAAGTTTTACACCATATATAATATTAATATAATATTTAACTAGTATTTAACCATCACCTTATATGTGGTAACCCATGATTGAGCCACTTGGTTGTGCTGGGATGCACATAGTTTTTTAGTAATTTTTATTTCCTTCATAAGAATGCCCTTATAGTACTATGTGAGAGACATAATAGACAACCTTCTTTCATATAGGATTATAACTCAAAATTGTGCCATAATGGTAGAAACATATAATACTTGTCATTGCTTGAATTCACTCCCTTTACCAGCAATCACACAAACAAACAAAACATCATTAGTTTCTCCCATGAATAGGTTTAGATCGTCCTTTTTACTTTTAAGTAAGTGCAAAAAAACAAAGAAATAAAGAAATGTACCAAATATACCAAAGAAAGCAAACAAGTAGGCCATAGTGGTTTCTATAAATTAGAGTTGAATGTAAGGCATTGATTATTGAAATATAATAGTTTCCATCCAACTTGAGACTTTTTTACATCTCTCACATTCTTAGAATCTTAGGTGAGCTATGTTTTTTTACCCAAAACCCTCTTCCTTTTTGAGAGAAGCATGACAATTTTCACCTAATATAATGAGCCTTTCTTAAGAGGTCAATAAAGTTTTAGCCAATTATTCTTTAAGATTTTGTTCAAATAGAAAGATAAGTTGATAATATTGTTTCATAAAGTGTATATGGATGGTTAAACATTATGCAATGGTAGAAAATTTAACAGAGTTCAACTCTAAAATGACACTATAATTAACTTATAGCCCACAATTACAAAGGTTGTTTGAATCATAAATTTGTAGTGGAATTATGGAAGAAAGAAAATAAAAAACAAAATATAAAAAGATAATGAAGTGAAAAAAAAATTATTTCTTTAATTTTCCTTTCATTTTTTTTTTTTTACTTGATAAATTCAAGATCCAAATATAGCACATGTTGTTGGAAAAGAAACATGAAAGGAAAATTACATAAATAAATGGTAACAAATTTTGGATCTGGTTTGAGTAAAATGGTAATGACCCCTTTT
The DNA here is from genome assembly GCA_030407325.1 of Camellia japonica. Lineage (NCBI taxonomy): Eukaryota > Viridiplantae > Streptophyta > Magnoliopsida > Ericales > Theaceae > Camellia > Camellia japonica. The sequence continues at coordinate 76,407,080 of JAPPVO010000017.1, read as the reverse complement.
ATTTACTTGCGTCAAAACCTGAACTATATTTAATCCAAAATTTGGACCCATTGACTTGAGAGTAGTCATGTTTGTTCTGTTGTATATTTTCCATGGAAGAGATGTGTCTCCTGAATCCGAGCAACTACCATGGCCATTCGAAAAGACACCTATTTGCCTATAAAAATAGCCCCCCTGCTACATTCATTTTGCATCGAAATCATCTTGTGTGTTTCTTCTTCATTGCACTTGTTCTTCTTTTGTCAACGCTGGTTCGCTAGACTTGTAGATTGTAGTGTTACTTTTGCGAGGCTCTTATCATTGTATCCTATGAGATGAACGTCCAATAAACTCGTGAACACTATAGCAAGGCATAAATTTATCTTAAAAACAATGTATTAAACACAAGTCTCAATCATTCACTGTTTGCAAGTTTTTGAACTTTTTCGTTTCAGATTCTAATTTTAGTTTCATTCTGTTTCAATTTTAGAATTTTGTTAATATATAAATTCTATTTGTGGTTATTTTATTTTCACACACCATACACATAAGATTGTCTAACACATGTAAAGGCGATTTCATCTTGTTTGTTAAAATCTTTTTAGTGATACCAATGCAACACATTTAGAATAGAGCGGTAAACAAATCTAAAGAAAAGTCATTACATAAATATTGTACTTTAATTATTATAATAAAGATAAAAATGCACATGAATTAGGAGAAGTTATTGGTTGGTCTTGGGGCACGGCCACGTGGTGCCCCAATGGAGCTGTGATTGGTGTAGGGGGTGGGGTTCATGAATTTGTGTTAGGTGATTGGAGAACATGAGGGGACATGGTGAATTGTGATTGGTGTGGGGCATGGTTATGTGGCACTGCAAGGCTAACCAACAATTTTCCATGAATTAGATGTATAAAACTCAATTCAAACAGGTGAATTCTTATAATTACATCCATTTAAAATTTGCTTAAACTTATTCAAATTTATAAACACATTTAATCAGTTGCATTTTGCAAATTCAACTCCTCTACCACCACTACCTTCTCCACCACTACTACCACTGCCTCTGTTACTACTACTATATCATTGTTACTTCACAACCACCTCCACTCTATTATTGTTGTTGCCGCGACCACCACACCACCACCATGGTTGCCACTCCAACACCACTACCATTGCCGTTCACTCTACCATCACAACGCCGCCACCACCACAATCACGACCATTAAGTGGCGGATGCACCATAGGCTTAGAAGGGGCAGGTGTCCCTTTTTAAATTTCCAAAAACTTTACTTTTATGTATAGTTATTTTTTCCCTTCAACTTTTTCCCTCATAAATATTTACCAATGCACAATGCCCCATTATGTTTCACTATGCCCTCTCTCTCTCTTAAACCCAACCTTATTTTTTTTATTTTACTTTAACCATTTACAACTTCAAAATGTTGGAGGGAGTGGGGTGAAAATCACTTATGGTGGTTCACAAAAACAAACACAAAAGAGAGGATTTATAATTTGAAAAAAAAAAAAGGATTTTATTTCTCTCTCAAACACTCACACTCTCTAACTCTGTTATTCTTCTACTCAACTCCCACACTTTGATCACTCTGATGCATAAGCTATTTATACATAAACTTGACAATGTAAAATCATTAAATGCAAATACAACAATTTCTAAACTTTCAAACTAGTAGCCATTTTTAAACCCTTGATTTCAGCTTCCATGCTCCTATTTCTAGCTAGGCCGGTGTAGACACCCCATTTTGACTGGTTCTAAGACTTGGGCGCTTTTTTTTTTTTTTTATTACCTGATGATGAAAATAAGAATACGCTATCTCATAAAATTCTCAGTGGGAAGATGAAATTTAAACTTTAATCCTAACCTCCACTTGTTTTGGCCAAATTGTTTTAGACTCGTTTTGGCCAAATTATGTTACATATTTGACCCGTTAAAATATATTTTATTAGTCCATTCGTTTTTATTATTTTATAATTTTATAATTTTACACGTTTTGGTGTGTTTTTATAGTATTTTGACTATCTTGTAATTAATGTATTTTAGATATTTTAGATATTATTATATTATAAGTTACTATTCACCCTTTGAAATTTCCCAGCCTCCCACCTTTTGTTTTTTTATTTTTTATTTGTTTTCTTTTGTTATAGACCCGCTTTGGCCAAATTATGTTACATATTTGGCCTGCTAAAATATATTTTATTAGTCCATTTATTTTGTTATTTTATAATTTTACATGTTTTTGTGTGTTTTTATATTTTTTTGGGTATTTGCACATATATTTATGCTAATAATACATTTTATATATTATTATATTTAAAAAGCACAGTAATTTTTACTGTGCATTCTTTGAAAACCTTAGCTCTCCACCAAATTGTATTTTGTTTGCTTGTGGGTTTTTTCTTCTATAAAGGGGCAGGGGAAGATCAGTAGGGGGAGAGAAAAAAAAGGAGAAAAAGAATTAAAAAAAGTGGAAAAAAATTGGGGAGAAAGATCAAAAAAATCAAAAAAGAGAGAAGGAAAAAAAAATCCGAGAAGAGAGAAAAGAAAGGAAAAAAAGAAGAGAACAAAAAATATTTTCAAGAGAGAAAAGGAAAAAAAGATTTTAGATATTTTATTTTTTTGAACCAAAATTTTCTTTTCATTCTCTTTATTGGCCTCTTTACCAATACACCATCCAAAAAACAAAAACACACCATTAAAGCTGAAATTCTGAATTTTGGATTGAGAATTGTGAACACATTCCACAACCTTGAGGGTGATCAAAAGAAAATTTGTAAATCAGAAAATTCGCCCTTCCAAAAGGTGAGTTTTTGCAAGCTTTCACTTAAATTTAAAAATATAATATAATTTGTTTAAATTCTTTTACTGTTTTATTTACCGCTTTATTTATTGCTTTAAAGGGAAGGCTGCACCATCCACATATCTGTTGTAATTTGCTATTTATTTTATATAACCGTTTTACCGCTTTAAATGGAAGGTTGCACCACCCATATATCTATTGTAATTTACTGTTGCACATAAATTGTTGTAATTTATTGCATTAAATAAACTGTAGTAATTTACTGCTTTGAATGGTCGGTGTCACACCGCCTACATAAACTTGTAATTTATTGCTTTAAATAGTCAGTCAAAACCACCTAATTTGTTAAAAGGTGACCCCACCAGGTGAATAGTGACCGGTGGTGAATAGTACCCTCCAGCGATGAATAGTAACCCCGATGATGAATAGTAACCGCAGACAAAAAATGCCCGGTAAGATGAAGAATGACCAAGGAGGGTGAATAGTAACTACCGCGATGAATAATGCCCCTGGATGAATAATGCTCCTGCAAAAATGAGTTTTCTCGGCGAAACAGAGCAATCTTCTAGAAACAAACAGAACCATTTCTGGCAGTCGATCTCTGAGGCATCTTTCTATTTTCTTTTATTTAGAGAGAGTTGTGAGGTTTTTATTTTGCCGTAATATTTTTCTTCCCCTCTTTCCTTATTCAGACATGTAATTATTCAAGTGATGTAATAATTCCCTGCCCTGCTTCTTTTTATCTCGTTCTTTTATTTGCTTTCCATATTTTGTAAATATGCATCTTATATTATGCTTGTCATCATATCCATGCTTTGTATCTATATTTCATGCATTTAGATTCGGCTCATTTGCAACCTGTAAATTTAATTAATTCTTCTATGATTTTGTGCGCTACCTCATGCCTTGAGATGACTCACACGTCATATTTTAGTGGCCGAATCTCTAGTCGCATTTTGTGTATGTATTGCATTAGGATTTTATATATAAGATCATGCATATTTCCTAACTTTGTTTTGTAGCTATTCGCGGGGTGTCAATAAATATGTTAGTTTTTATGTTTTAGTATCCTGCTCGTGTGTGTTTTTCTTATTATGTCAAGCATCTTACCATGCGGCTATTTGCTTAGTTGATATATCTCTATGATTGCCGGTAGATGGAGGTTGTGTTGCTCAACTTGGGATGGTATTGATTTTTCATGTTTGTAGGCTCAATCTAATTGTGAGCTATATAAATCTCAAAACCCTTTCAAAATGCATAAAATCAAACTGTTTCAAAATGAACGACACAGTCTATATGTGTTTGCTTCATATAGTAATTTTTAGGATTATTAATAATTGGAATATGAACATATATAGTAAATAAAAATAATATCATGGGTTAGCACAGGCTGATCTTTGATTGGGTGAGCGGGGGTACTCAATTAATGACCTCTCCCCTCATACCTAAGGTTCTAAGCCAAGCATCCTTGGTTACAATGAATAGTTGGCACAAGTCATGGGTTTTCTAATTTTTTCAAAATATTAGGTGGCGACTCTGAGATCTAATGACACAGTCCATTTCTGGAAAATGTTTTACAATAAAATGGATTTTCTATAAAAATTGTCAAATCTGGACTCTCATCTACATTTCACATTGCACTCGTGAGACTAGATCGAAGAAATCGAGAGTCCAAACTATTTAACGCGCGTGGGAACCTTGTGGGCAGTGTTATAGCCTGTGAAGAAGAAAAACTCTCAGTTAGGCCAATGGTGAATGAAGATTATTTCATAGCGTCCTCTCTTAATCTCGATTCCCCCATGTTGCTTCATCCTGAGCATTATCTTCATTTTGTTGAACATATCATTTTTTCAATGGCTTCGTGAAAATATATGCAAGTTGATCTTGGGCTTACAAGGAAATAGCTCCACCTCTTTCTTTTTCATATGCTCTCGGATGAACTGATAGCAGGTGTTAATATACTTACTTCTTTCATGATAAACTAGGTTCTTTGCTAATACAATTGCTGAGTGATTATCAACATACATCTCAGTAGGATTTTCTTGTGGAAATTCCAAATCCTTCAACACATTTCTTAACCAAATTGCATGGCACACAACTAAGTTGGCTACAACATACTTAGCTTCGCAAGTTGACAGTGTCACAATAGCTTGCTTCTTGGACAACCATATGAACGTTGTACTTCCTATAAAGAAAGCAAATCCAATAGTACTCTTTCATTCATCTAAGTCACGTCCCCAGTCGTTATATGAATAACCGACAAGACTGAAATTATCAGTTGGTTTATAGAATAAACCATCATCGATTGTACCTTTGATGTAGTGAAGAATCCTATTTGCTACATAAAGGTGTGACTGATTTGGTGTTTCCATATATTTGCTAATCAGTCCTACCCTATAAAGTATGTTTGGCTTGGTGCAAGTAAGATAACCAAGGCTTTCAACTAAGTTCTTGAAATAAGTTTGATCCACATCACCAGCCTTCATACCTTTTATGAGTTCCACTCCACTGTCTACTGGGGTGTTCACTAGGTTGCAATTCTTCATTCCATATCTTTGGAATCTCTTTGGCATAGCCACTTTAGGAAATAAAAATCCCATCTTCTCTTTCCGCCACTTCAATTCCGACAAAGCGAGCCATCAATCCAATATCTGTCATTTCAAATTCTTGGACCATGCTTCTCTTGAATTCTTTGAACTTGGTTGGATTGTTGCCAGTGAAAATTAGATCATCAACATAAAGACAAGCAAGCAACATGCTTTTATTAGCTTCCTTAGCGCGTGTTCATATGGGCATTTTTCAAAACCATTGTCATGAAAATGCTGATCAATTCTAGTATTCCATGCACGCAGATAAAGTACTTTCTTCAACTTGTACACTTTGTCTTCATGCCCTTTCTGAACACACCCCGAAGGTTGTTCAATATAGATTTCTTCTTTAAGAAAACCATTAAGAAATGCAGATTTCATATTAAGCTGATAAATCTGCCACTTATGTAGAGTAGCCAAAGAAATCATTAGACTGATAGTCTTCAACTGGGCAACTAGAGCGAATACCTCTTCATAATCAATTTCAGCTCTCTACTTGTAGCCTTTTGCCATTAATCTTGCCTTGTAGCATTGTACTTCACCTTGTGCATTCTTCATTGTCTTGTATACCTATTTCACTCCAATCGGTTTGTGGCCCTCCGGTAGATTGGTGAGCTTCCATGTATCATTTTTCTCAATGGCATGAATTTCTTCATCCATAACTTTCTCCCATTTATCTTCGTAGATGGTTTCTGAGAAAGTAAGTGGATCACTGTTTGAGAGTAGGCATAACTAATTTAGATCTTCTTTTTTTGTGGCTTCCATGGCTTCATATATGTCCCTTAAACTCTTTATTCCCCTATATCTTCTGAAAAAACTATCATTTGATGATGATAATGATGGCGTGCTAATTCTATGAGATGATGATGATGGAGTACCACTTATGTGTAATGCGAAGGTTCAACGTATAGGAGTTTGTGGCTCATCTGGAGCTTTTCTTGTGATTTCAACTAGAGTTTTTGATGTTTTATCTTCAAGAGTGAGTTCCGCATCTTTAATAACTTTATCTTGATTCCAGTTCCAAGCTTCTTCTTCTTCAAATATCAAATTTCTACTTATGATCACCTTTTTGGAATAAGATTATACAAATTGTATCCCATTGTTTTATCGCTGTATCCAACAAGGATATAGATAAATTTTTCGCCCTTTTCATCAAGCTTAGTTCTTCTTGCTTCTGGAATCTTGGTGTATTCAATACACCCAAATACTCTAAGATGGTTGACACTTGGCTTCTGTGAATTTCAAGCCTTTTCTAGAGTTATAGAGTGAAGGCTCCTGGTTGGGCATCTATTTAGTAGATACACAACACATGATATGGCTTCAGCCAAAAATTGCTTGGGCAATTCTTTTTCTTTCAACATGCTCTTTGCCATATCCAAGATTCTGCGATTCTTTCTTTTAGCAACACCATTCAGTTGTGGCGTATAGGATGGTGTTGTTTGATGCTTAATTCTATGCTCTTTGCAATAATTCTCGAAAGCATCAGATGTATACTCCCCACTTTAATCTAATCACAACATCTTAATATAATAGCCACTTTGCTTCTCAACAAAAGCTTTGAATTCTTTGAAGATGTTGAATACCTCCGACTTGTTTTTGAAGAAGTACACCCATGTCTTCCTGCTGTAGTCATCAATGAATATGAGGAAGTATTTATTCTGTCCATTTGACATTGGATTCAATAGACATCACACATTAGTGTGTACTAGCTGCAGTGGCTTTTACGCTCTCTAATTCACTTCTTTGGCAAAGCTTATTCTGTGATGCTTACCAAGAATGCAACTTTCACAAACTTTATTAGCATGAGCAATATGAGGGAGCCCTTTTACCATATTCTTGCTTGACAACATCTCCAACCTTCTAAAGTTGAGATGTCCAAACCTCAAATGCCATAGCCAGTCTTTGTATTTGATGATGACACTTAAACACTTCGTAGCATCATGTTGGATGTTCAAAGCAAACATTCGATTCTTAGACATTCTCACCCTAGCGATCAAATTACCATGATTGTCTTTGATGGTTGTAGACACACCATTTTTGACGACCCTTACGACTTGGATGTCCTCGCATGCACACCCAATGATGAGTCTGTTTGCTCGTCAAGTGCTCAAAGTCCTCAACGGAATGCCACAACTTTGAGCCTCACAAACCTAGATAGCCATTTAAACCCAGTTTTGGACCAAGCCTATCTTTTTTAGTTTGCAACCTTTGGTGACCTGCCGGCCACTGCTAGAGACTTGCCGGCCATCATTTTTTGCTTGCTGACCTGGTATCGGCCATTGATGTGGCTTGCCGACCACCAGTGATGAACGGCTGGCCACCAGTGTGTTTTGCAGATATTTTATGCCAGCTGTGCCAGCTGTTTGCATAGATGCATGCATCTATCCCTGCGAGTATGGCTGGATCTCCTTGAGGGAATTTCATGTTTTCTATATATAGGGGACCTCTCTCTCATGTTTTAAGGTTATAAAATTTTGAACTCAAATTTTTTCCCTCTCTCTACAATTCTCTCTCTCTAGCAAATCTTTACACTTTAGCCTCCAATTCCTTAATCTTTGCCTATATACCCTTAACCAAATCTTCTCATCTTTGAGATGAGGTGTTTTTGAGCTTGGTTTGAGCTCTAGAGGGGGTACTTACTTAGTTTTGTTGCTTGGAATTACTCTTCTCTTCAAAAGGTATAAGGCTTTGCCTCTTTGCTTGCTTTCTCTACTATTACTTCTACTATTTTTCCACCATTTTTGGCTATTAAAACTTTGTGTTTTTTGGCTAAAGCTTGGGTTTAAGGCCATTAAAGGTTGAGGGGTTGATAGCCTTTCTTTGTACCTTGCTTTGAGGCCTGTACCCTTGTGTTTCCCACCCTTCTACTACTTGTTTTTGAGCTTTTAAACACTGATTTTCAAAGCTTTTTCAGTGGACAAAATCATGTTTTGAAGTCCAAATTTGGTGAGGTTAGCCTCCCCTCCTTGTGTCTTGTTTATTAGCCTAGTTTATGCTATGTGTTAGCTTAATTTTCTAGGCATTTATAGCTTAATTCCAGCCTGTTTTAACATTTGATTTGGACTGTTTTAATTCTGTTTTGGGTTGGTTAAGTCATTTGAGTCTTGTTTTGCATGCTTCTAGTGTATGTGTCCTGTCCTCACAAGCTTGGTCTTTTAGGTTAGACACCACTTGTTTCAGTTGATTGCATTGTTCTAGTGTTTTTCTCATTTAATTTTAGCAAGCATAATCTCTGCAACCTCCCTCATTTCTTCACTCTTTGTTTGCTTTGAGGGTTGTTTCAACCTTGGGATTGTTTAAGCTTGAGATTGAGGTCCATGCTTAATGGTTTAATCCTCTTTTGGGGGTGCATTATCAATGGCATGACACCTCTCTCTTGCCTTAAACTACCCCTTGTTTGACACTTTCTTCTCTTTTAGAGGACTCAACTCACCAATAGACTTAATTGGTTAATGAATGGAAGGGTAATTGAAAGGAGTAACTAAAAGTTGAAACTAAAATTGTGCAAAGATAAGAATTTGATTGTGTCTTGGTGTGTTCAATCGAACGTTAATTGAACACATGGAACTTGGACCATTTTATACGTGCTAGTGATGAAATGATCCAATTCTCCAAGGTCAATCACTTCCCTTGATCTTTCGTGAAAGGGAGGAGGTTTGTGTTTTTTTTCCCTTGCATTTATTGAACTTGCATTCTTAGGTTCACAAGCCATCATGCAATGAAATTGCTTGAATTGGTGGTTTGTGGCTTAGGTTCACCACTCCTTGGATTTGTTCATGAAAAGGAGGGGTGAGTTGTGCAGACAATCCTTGAAAATACCCTGTATATGCTATGTTTGTCCTCTGTTGTAGCAAGATGAACCTAGGCATCAGTGGCCGGCATGCCACTTTCCATGGCCGGTAACCTTCATCTTTGGCCGGCTGGCCATTGATGCAAAACTTAGCAGAGTGTTGGTAAGGTGGAGCAAAGTTGTTCTAGAAATGTTCAACTGTGCAAACAGAGGCATTCGGGAGCAAAACGGTAGTCTTTTCGGGTGGAATCCGAGTATGCGCATGCACATCCCTCGTTTCCCGAGGCGGAGTAGTTAGTTGCTTAGTTTAAATACTTATTTTAATTACACTTGTGTTATAATTATTTAATTAGTTAGTTAACTAGTTAGTTAATTCAAGTGTTGTAATAATTAGTTAAGTAGTTTAGCTAGTTATTCATTTCGTTGTGTAATAGTTAGTTTAATTAGCTTTAGCTTAATTAGTTGCTAGTTAGCTTAGTTTATTCATTCGGACTCTTCTTCATGAGAGCATAATGTAATAATGCGTATGTCTTCCAACCCCACGTCTTTCTCCCTTTTATTTACTAGCTTACGATGATTAGTTTAGGGACATCATGTTTTGTTTAACATACTTTATGTTTGCATCCATTTGTATTGCATGCACCATGACTCGGTTCATCATTCTAACTGCATTGTTAGTTTAATACTTCTTTGAATACGTGCTTAGACCGCATGATATTTAAATTGCCTCATATGCCATATTAGTAGCCGAGCCCATTTTAGTTGCATTATTGCATGCGTTGCATTAGCCATATTGCATAGGTTAGGTACCATGCATAATTTTCTAACACTTTTGTTTTATCTTAGCTTGGAGTATTAGGTGAATTTGTTTTAGTGCTTTAGCATACTTGCATGAGTGTGAGTGATTTCCATGACTAGCATGCTTGCCATGAGGCTAAGTGTTTACTTGTTAAACTGTTTGAGTGCTTGTAGATGAAGGCTTGTTGCTTAAATTGGAATGATTCAATGAATGTATGTTTAAGCCCACTTTGTCAAGTGGCAAATTCACAAACTTTAGGCCCACTTTGCTAAATGAAAAAATCAAACCCTTTTCGAAAAAAAACAAACATGAAATTGAATTATTCCAATTCGGGCAAACTAGTTTATATCTTGTGTGTGCGCATCACATAGTAAATGCTAGCCTAATAAATCAAAACAAGAACATATAATGTTGCTAAAAATCATATCATGATTAGTAGAGGCCGATCTTTGATCGGGCGAGTGGGAGTGCTCAATTCATGACCTTTCCCTCTCGTACCTAAGTTTCCGAGCTGAGACAATCTTGGTGATAATGGACACGTGGCCTTTGGCACGAGTCATGGGTTTCCTAAATTTTCCCAAAATAAAATATTTTGGTGGCGACTCTGTATCTAGAAAAACAGTTATTTTTTGGCATTTTTGATTCAAAATAAATTTTCCAAACGATTTGGACTCTTTGGTGTTTATCAATTTCACATTGCACTTGTGAGATTAGATTCAGAACCAGGGGGGTCCAAACTGTAGGGCTTCATTCAAACTTCCGAAAACGGGCACGAAAAAGTCGAGCTACAGTTTCTGGCAACTCTGCTGGTGACATTAGAGAACTTGACTTGAAATTCATGATATGAAATTTTATTTACACTTATATGTTTCTTTGCATTGCATCTGCATTGGTGCGTTTAAGTTATTGAGAAGAGGAAAACAAATTCCAAACACGCTGAAATCGTGTGAGGAAGGGCACACTCTAACCACGCTGAAATCGTGGGAAGAGGCCCGAAAACAACCGCTCAGGAGCACGCACGACGCAACCTGAGATAAATTCCAAACACGCTGAAATTGTGTGAGGAAAAGAACACTCTAACCACGCAGAAATCGTGAGAAGAGGTCAGAAACCACTCGGGCTCGCGCTTCATGCGTCTCGAGATAAAACACGCCCAGGCTTGCACTTCACGTGTCCTGAGATAAATTCCAAACACGCTGAAATCGTGTGAGGAAAGAGACACTCAAACCATGCTGAAATCGTGAGAAGAGGCCCGAAAACAACCGCCCAGGTGCGTGCACAACGAAACCTGAGATAAAACACTTCCAGGGCCGCGCTTCACGCGTCCTGAAATAAATTCCAAACATGCCGAAATCGTGTAAAGAAAGGAACACTCTAACTACGCTGAAATCGTGAGAAGATGTCCAAAAACAACTGCCCAGGTGCGTGCACAACGCAACTTGAGATAAAATACGCCCAGGGTCGCGCTTCACGCGTCCTGAGATAAATTCGCCCAGGGTCGCGCTTCACGCATCCTGAGATACAAGAAATAGGTACGAGACTATACCACAAATACACAATTGTAATGAAATTGTGCGCTAGATGCACAAAGTGAACGAGTGCGATAGATACACTAAATGAAAAGAGTGTGATAGATACACTATATGAATAAAGTGTGATCGATACACTAAGTGAAGCAATCTTAAATGGAACTTCTTTGAATGAACCGTACATACAATATCGTACATGAATGAGAAAGAAACTTGATAGGTACAATGCAATACAATGCATGATGTTTAAGGAACGCAATAAACAAACAAAGCGGCGCTTTAGAAAGCACCTCATGGGGTGAGTGGCGATGAACCGCTCTACTCTGACGGGGATCTCCCCTTCTTGTGTTCTTGAAACACTTACTTTCAACTCACAGTTCAAAGGTTCTGAATGCTGACAAGGGGTAACTTCTGCATGTAGAAACCACGAATGCCACTTTTCTTCCCAATCATATTCACAACTTTCCCTATTCTCCAACGGGGTGGCAGACTAGGTTAGTTTAGTATCCAGAATTGAGGCGCGCAAACGCTACCTCAACCTATGGGGCTTCCATACAGATTTCAAGCCATGGATACACCCCTGGGTATTTAAACCAGGCTTTAGTCTCAGAAATCCCGAACCTTTGCGTTCTAGGCAACATTCATTCGAACTCTAGTTTCCACCGTCGCAGTTGGTCTCATAGGAACTCATCGCGAACACAGCCAAGATGCCTCTGGCAGGGAATGATACTCAGGGAGAGCACTTCTGATCACCATTCTGGCTTTAAAGCAAGCTTGATCTTGAGCTTGAGGTAGAGGCACACTCATACTTCGGAGCATTGACAAGACTTGAGGAGGTACATCCGGAATACAATCTCGGAATTTTCTGAAGTTGAAACAAACTCAGATGCTTTAATTTTCCCTCTTTTCTTTTTCTTTGCAGTCTGGAACCCATATAGCTTCAGATAGGTCCTGGTTTTACTGTTCTCGCATGACCTGGGTTGAACCCTGCAGTTTTATGAAAGAACAAATCCTATTTTGCACAAATGTAGAGAATGGCACAGCACTCTGAGCACAAAACAATTTTTGAAATCGAAGTTGAGGAACGAGTTCTTAACCGAGTATTGAGCCTACGACTGACCACAGCAAAAACGACTCAACAACGGAAAACAAAGGTAAAACAACCTAAACACATCTATTGACACTCGAAACGACTCAAAACAAGAATCGAGACAGACAAAACACAACAAAACAAAAGACTCAAATGTGCACAGGGAGCCTGTTTCTCCGGGTATTGTTTCCCTCCCTTTCTTATTTGTGATTCTCACATCACTCTGGCACTTAATCTCTATTCTTCTGAAAAAGCCCTTTCCTCACTTTTTCTCTCATCGCACATCTCTCTATTCTTCAATCTCTCTTCTTTTTTATCCCTTCCCTGGGTGGTTGATGGATAAACAAGAAGTTGTGGGCTCTTGCCCCTAGTATTCTACCAGATTCTTATTCTTCCGCTCACAACAATGAGCTTTCCCACAGAGGGGTTGCAACAGGATGTGCAGTAGATCCACAACTGACAGCGGTTAACAACGTCCTTGGCCAGTATAGATGTGATCAGACCTGTCTAGATGAGAGAGTGAAATATCCTAATCCATTCCATTACGTGCTTTGCACTTAGCTTGATACCTCGCTGCTCGGAGGATGAGAGAGCTTTCGACCCTTTGCTGTTAGCTTCAGTTGTGCCTTTTCTTGGTGAACAAGGTGCCTTCTTTGGCAAGTGTGGTGCCCTTTCTGGTGAATATGCTGACAACGGGGAACAGACAGAAAACCTGACTCATCTATGCCCCTAGTTCATCATTTTGACCATTTTTTGTTTTGGTTTTCTACTAAAACAATTTTGACGAACATGAGAGTTAGATTAACATGCTTGTTCGATTTTCTGATTTGAAATCATGCAAGTCAGATTGTGAGCACTGAAAATTTTCCTTTTTTAGGTCCAAGAAAAGGTCCAGTTTGGAAAAATGGAATAATTTTCGAGGAAATTAGTCAACTTCATTAAAAATCCTCAAAACTGTTTTTGCAAATGGCCACTGCTCGACCAACACAGAATTTACTCTTGAGATGCACAACCTCAGATCCAAAACAATGGAAAATTGCCCCTGGTCTACAGGGCACTGGACGACGACGGAAAGTTGCCCCTTGTTTGAATGGCTCCATAGCGCACTATAATCAGTCTTCAAAGTGACGATCACAACCGAACTCTTGGATATAGAGAAGACACAGATGATCAGAACCATTACATGGACACAGTCGATTTGGAAGTATTTATGGCTGGACTTCAGAATGAAGTTGCCTACGTATCCCAAAGATGGGAATCAAGCTTGACGTAGTTCGGGATAAGGTACACTCGGGTATTTAACCTTTCCTTTTGCACTCTAACTTTTGCCAAGGCCACCCTTTCTGGGTTTTCAACCTTGTGAGCTTTGTTTTTCTTTTCTTTTCTTTTCATTCTTTTCTTCTTCTTTTCTTTGTTCATTTATTTTCAAAATTTTTCATTTCTTTTTTTTCTTTTTTCATTCTTTGCATTTTTCTTTTTTGGTCTTTTTCTTCTTTTTCTTGCTCTAACTTCTGTCTGGGTCGCCCTTCCGGGTTTTCGGCCCAGCGAGCCTCTCAAAGGTAAAAAGTGTAACAAGTCCATGTTGAATGGTCGTAGGATCTCGAATCCATCTGAATCCAAGAGAATGGCTGCTGCTTACTGATGATGTAGGAGTCCATCCAATCGGGGTCTAAAGTTGCCCCTAGTGTTGCGGATAGAAACTTGATTGTCCTTTAGCAAAACTTTTTTTTTTTCTCCCTTCTGTTATTTGGCATTCTTGCCGATCTTCATTAGCTTGAGTAATGTCCCAATTTTTGACTCTTCGAGCACATCTGACATTTCTTTGCCCCTAGTTCAAGGGCTACTTCTGATCTAACTTTGCAAGCTTCCTTTGATAACATCTGATCTTCTTGATCTGACCTTTTTGCCCCTAGTTCAAGGGCTGCTTCGAATCTGGCCTGACGGGCCTCCTTTGTGGTTGACTGTTGAGCATTCTGAATTAAGGTTCAAGGTTTGAAAGCAAAAGGGGTCGAGGCTGAGAGCGATCCTAAGCTGCACAATCTCAAAATCAATTCCACACAGGTCTTCGCGGGACCACGCAAAACATTTTTTGAAATCTTTTAAGAGAACGACTAGTCGCTCGCGCTGAAGAGAATGTAGAACCAATCTGGATCAAGCCAGGATCCTTCTCAGTACTCATATTAACATGCATGATCTCATTCATTAAGGGCTCAGCACGCCTCTCTTTCTCTCAATTGATCAAATTTTTGCAAATCCCGAGAAATCCCTTCCTGTTTGTTTTCAATACATTGTTCAAAAAGTTTTAAATAACTTAGGTCAATGCAATGATTTTAAGGCACAGAAAAGTAAGTGAAAAGCACTGCCGTTTCATTCGGATTTTCTAGCACAACTGGCTCCAAGGCAGAAACAAATGCAAAATGGGTGAAAATCACTGCTGTTTCATTCAAATCTTTTGGTGCAACTGGCCCCATGGCAGAAACAGACTGAAAAGAGTGTAAAAGACAAACACAAAACAAGCAAGTGATGCCCGAGGTAACACCCCCGAAATCACCCGACTCTAACAAAACAGGACTGACTCGAGACAACAAGACAGACTCAATCGACTCAGTACAAAAGGACTGACTCAATACAATATAACAAAACTGACGCAATACCCAAGTCAGAAAGTAAAGTAAACAGCATTTGCACATTGCTCAAAACAGTGCATGCCATCCCCACATCTGAAGTAAAATGAGTGCCATCGGCAGCTGGTTCATCCCCCGATCAAATGATCACATTATCCCCTAAGTTCACTAGCCCGGTGCCGATAGACTTTGCAGGACCTAGCGCGACAATGACCTCGTTGTCAATCAGATCTTGTATTTCGTGGCGAAGATGAAAACACATGTCAGTGTCATGGCCAGCTTGTTGATGGAACGCACAGTACTTGGCCAGATCATGGGAAAGAGGAAGTTTATTTGGCAGTGGCCGCGGCTCCAGGGGTTTCAGATCCCTCTTTCTAATCAGGACCCTCAAGGCCGCTGATAGAGACATGTACAGTGGGATGAACACCCTCTGGCCTCGAGGTGGGTGTTTTGAGGTTTGTGGAGTTTTGCTGGATGCACTAGCAAAAGGATTGACAGGCGCTGACTGGGTTTGCTGATCTCTTCTAAGCATAGGATTAGAGCTTAAAGGAACATTCCTGGTACGACGGCCCTTCTCCTGGGTTACCCCTTGATTCAAACTGCCCCTGACTTGAGTGGCGAAAGTGTCATCCACAGTTTTGCAACAACTACGAGTACTTGCTGTTTGTTCAGCCCTTCGGCTTTCAAAGCCTTGACAGCCCACTGAAGGTGTTCATGAGGATCAATGTCTACCCCTACCTTGTTCTTTCCACTCGCCTCCACCTTGCCAAGGGATTGGCCTTCCTCAAATGCAGCCCGTCCTAAGATTGGGGAACCTTTTGGCATGAAATTTTTGGCATGTGATGTGGTCGATGACGGAGCCAATATCCTAAAGGCCAAATCTGCCACAGTTCTCTGAAGATCTTCGATCATCCTCATCAGCTCAGAAGTAGTGGGCTCACGAGTTTGAGATGATTAGGGTTCAGGTGCATCCATCATGCACAAGTCTGTGCTTTCTGGAATGAACACCTCAGGCTTGGGTAGATGGGCTGGGGTGATGTATATGCTGGGGTTGTAGTCGGATGGCAATATATGGATCTGATTGAGATACAGAGATGACGGGTCAGTACTGGCCTGAGGTCCTTTAGGTGGAGGTATGGTCTCTTCGTCAATAAGATCCTGAATCTTATGATGGAGACGGATGCAACGGTTCATATCATGACCGTGTTGTTGATGATAGGCACAGTATTTAGCTGGGTCATATCTTGGTGGAAGAGGATTTGGAAGGGGTTGAGGTTCTAGGAGCTCTTGGTGCCCTTCCTCTCGCAGCATTTTCAAAGCTTGGGAGAGACTCATGTAAAGAGGATGAAAATTTTGGGCTTGGGGCCGATTTGAAGTGGTTGGTTTTTGGCCATTGAGGGAAGCGGTGATAGTGTCTACTTCTGAGCATTTCACAACTGTGCTACCTTCAGTAGTAGCATTGGAACTATGAGCAACATTCCTCTTCAAAGGCTCATTATCTTCTGCAAAGATCCCTTGTCTGATGGCATCCTCGATTTGAACCCCCATTCCATAAAGGTCTGGAAAGGTAAACAGTGGTAGAACGATCATCTTCTGCAGCAACTTGCCATGCAGATTCTGAACAATCATCCTGATCTGATCTTTGTCGGAAGGCCTTGTAGTCACCATCGAGGCCTTTGCTCTCCATCTTGTCACGAACTCTGAAAAACCCTCATTTGGCTCTTGGCGGGTGACTTCGAGATCACGAGTTGTGACCTCGATCTGTGTGTTATAGGAGTATTGAGCAATAAAGGCCTCAGCCAGCTCTTCCCAGTTCTGTTTCACAGAGTCCTTCAATTTCGCATACTAGATTGCGGCTATCCCAGACATGGTTCAGCCAAAGAGAGACAACTTCTGGGCTGTGGTCAAACCCATTGGCCTCAGGATATCATAAAACAGGTGGAGATGCACCATTGGGTCTCCAGAGCCATCGAAGCAGTTGATACGTGGCATTTTAAACTGCTCCGGTAAGGTAACTGCAGATTCAGTACACCCGTCCTCTAAATCCGGGATGGAGTTCACCCCTTGTGCTCGCTTGAATAACTCCTCCAGTTTATTGACCTTAAGTGCAGTTGAGTCAACCTCAAATCCAAAGGGCGCTTTGCTTTGATGGACAGAAGCTTTAAAGGCCTGTGCTGGGATTGGCTCTGCTGGATTGCCCTGAGTCTCTTGGACATTAGCAGTATGGGCAGTGGCTCCGGGTGTCGGGTTACCCGTGGGAGGTGCATGAGATGTAGAAGCTGCAGCCTGCTGTGGCTGTTGTCGTTGTAGCTGGGTTATCACTTCGGCCTGACGAGCCATGACTTCAGCCTGACGAGCCGTGACTTCAGCCTGACGGACTGCGCCCTGCCGCAGTGCCTCGATTGTTTGTTGCAGGTACCGCATCTGTTCTTCCATACTGGCTGAGGGATGCTGAGCCATGGGAATGGGTGATTGATCTCATGCTGAGCTAAATGCAGACAACTGTTCCCAGACCAGACTAGACTCGGGTGAACTGAGGTGTAACTGCTTGTAGAAACTGTACTAGTGAATTCTGCCCGAACCTCCTTCATCTTGTAACCGGTAGGGGTGAGGCAAACACAGGTTGCTTCTGAACCAATTCTGACTTGACAAAGTCTATCAATACAAGTCCAGTGTACCCACGGGATATTGGAGCCTTCTGAAGCTATGGTTCCGAGACTTCCTTGCAAAAAAAGAAAACAGACAACATCTCAGCTTGATTTCACCAAAACAGATATGAGCATAGCTGAATGACTACACTTTTTACTGAATTCTGCCTGTAAACTGATACCCTCAGGCCGATACTCAGACTTGCAACTGATACATACAACCTATAGAGACACACTCTGACAGCACATATCAAGCAAGTGAGAGCCAAAACACCCCTATGGTGGGGTAGGGTTTCCCTGTCCTATTTTGTCAGGAGCTAGGGTTTCACTATGCACGCAGCGGTTTCAAATAACCTATAATCGGGTAAGCAAATTGTCCTAGCTTGGAATGGTCACTACAGTTTCTGATATGCACTATGTCGAATGGTTAAAAAGGGTGCCCCGGTAAAAATCGGAGTTTGTGTTCCCGTCGTGGCAGAGCCCGCAACCGGTCAGCCTTATGGCACATTTTTCAAAGCAGGCCTCCGGCAAACTGTTCAGGAATAGCATACGACAAACACGGTGTCCTAAGCGTACCAATGCAAATGCAATGCAAAGAGACACATAAGTGTAATCAAAATAAGATATCATGAGTTCGAGTCAAGTTCTCTAAATCCCCAGCAGAGTCGCCAGAAACTGCAGACGTGCTCGAACGTTACGGCTTCGCGCGCGAAATGGCGCGAAATTCGTTTTGTTCATTAGCTACTACAGTTCAAACTCAATGTCACTGTTCTGAATCTAATCTCGCGAAGTGCAATGCAAGACCGATAAATCACAAAAGAGTCTAAATCTGGCAAATCGTTTTGGAAAACTAATTTTAATAAAGAAGTGCCAAACATGGATTGCTTTGCCAGATACAGAGTCGTCACCTAAATATTTTGTTTTGGGAAATTTAGGAAACCCTGACTCGTGCCTAAGGCCACGT
Source organism: Camellia japonica (assembly GCA_030407325.1). Taxonomy (NCBI): domain Eukaryota; kingdom Viridiplantae; phylum Streptophyta; class Magnoliopsida; order Ericales; family Theaceae; genus Camellia; species Camellia japonica. The sequence goes on along the minus strand of JAPPVO010000017.1, from coordinate 76,388,250 downwards.
GTCCGTCATCACCAAAGTTGCCTCGGCTCGGGAACTTGGGTACGAGAGGGGAAGGTCATGCAATGAGCACCCTCGCTCGCCCGATCAAAGATCGGCCTTTACTAACATGATATTTTGTTTTTGAAAACACATGTGTTCTTATTCCGGTTTATTAGCTAGAATTACTATGTGATGCGCACAGCATACAAGTATAGACTAGATCACCTAAGTTGGAACAAAACATCTCATGTTTGTTTGAAAATGGTTTGAAGGTGCTACTCGCAAGTAGGCTAAGACGTGGATTTGCCACCCTCAAGTGGGCTTTAAAACTCGCATTTCAATGAATTGTTCTAATTCAAGTAATCCAACCTTCACCCACAGGCATTCAGGCAGTTACACACTTAAGTAGTTAGCCTCATGGCAAGCATGATATCATGGCAACACTCACACTCATGCAAGATGCTAAAGCATAAACACTTACAGTGTACTCCGAGCCAAAACAGAGAACTAGTTAGAAATCATGCATGATCCTAGTTCATGTTAAGATGGCTAATGCAACACATGCGAAATGCAACTAAAATAGTCTCGGTTATTCTAAGATGGCATATGAAATGCAACTAGATAACATGTATTCAAATTGGTATTGAAATACAATGCAGTTTGTATGATGCGCTGAGCCCGGTGCATGCAAGACAAATGAATGAATGCAAACATGCAAGCATAAGGATGCTAATCAAAACATGACCTAGAACTAACCATCGTAAGCGGTTAAGTAAAAGGGAGAAAGACGTGGGGTTGGAAGACATTCACATACTCACGCACATTTATTACAAAATTCGCCCTCTCGACGGAGGGTCCGAATAAATCAACTAGCTAGCTACACTACACTAATTAATTATTATAAAATCTTAACTAATTAAGAAAATTAATGAAGTTACAAAACCAAGTAAGTAAGAAAAGAAAGAAGCTGAATCAAGCTGCCACAGCTTTGCCTCGAAATGATGAATGATGCATGCTCGGTCGCGTCCTCCCGGAAATCCGTTACCATGCCTCATGTTGCCTCTGTTTGCACTGTTTTAAACTTCTGAAAATTGTGCAAATCTCCAAAACACCTCTGCTCCACTCCATGGATATGCTGAGAGGTCATCGGCTAAGAGGTATGGCCATCGGCCAAGGGATAGAGATCATCGACCAATTTTGAGGCTATCGGCCAAATATTTATAGCCGATCGGCACACCAGATAGTCGATCGGCCATCTTTTCCTACAAACTCTCCTTTCTGTTGCAACAGAGCACAAACAGAGGCATGGCAATGTATTTGCAAGAAAATGTGTGTGCTACTACACCCCTTATCATGTCTAAGGCTCAAAGGTGTATAGTGCTCGGCTCTCGAGCCATCAATCACACATCTCAATGCATGATGGCCAAAGGGTCAAGCTTGCACAAACTCAATAAATGCATGACAAACAAGACACTGGGACCATCACCTTATCATGGATAATCAAAGGCAATGGAGACTAAGGGAGATTGGCTCATTTCATTCATCACTTCAAGTATGAAATGAGCTAATCCACCTTGTGTTCAAACACAACACCATGTTGAACACGATACAATGCACACATACAACATGACATGCAAAACTCTCATACTAATCTTGACATGTTAAGATGGTATGTAAGACTCTATCATGCAAACACTCATGCACAACATGTTAAAGGGCCAAGAACACCAAGGCTAGTGAAAAGGATAACACTATAAGCATGCATCACAATGCTCAAACATCCAAACCAACTCAAAACAGAGTTACACCATACCTAAAACAGTGACAAAACATGCTGAAATGGAGACTCCAAGGACTAGCCAAGCATGCCTACATGTTAATGTAAGATTAAGGCACAAGACACAATTCTCCAAAGGCATTGAAAGGATGAAACATAGAGTACAATGGCATATGTTCCAGCACTGAAATGTCATGCTAAATGACTTAAAATCATGCAAACAACTCATGTGATGCATGTTGCAAGGCTTAAGCATCAAAGCTAGTGAAGTGTATTACACTAGAGGCATGCAAGACAATGCTCAAATGGCCAAACCAGCCCCAAATAGACCTTATGCAGGCCAAAACAGTAGCCAAAATGGACTGAGATGATGGCTAGAAAGGCAAGAAAATGAGGCTCATGCAATGGCTCACAAATAAGGCATAAAGGTACAACTCTCAAGAGCACTTAAAGAGTGGAAAACATGGAAGTGTAACAACACTATATGCTCTGAAATATCATTCCAAATGATGCCAAGGTATGCAAACATCACAAATATAGCATGCTAGTGGTCTCAAAACTCAAGACTAGTGAAGCCATTTACACTATAGCTATACGAAACATGAGTCATATGATCAAGGAAGCCCAAAATAGTCCTAAAGCATGTCAAAATAATGGTAAAACATGTATGCAGTATAGCCAAAATAAGCTAGCATGATTGGCCAAAACATCAAGCATGTTAGACTAGTAAGCATGGATTACACTACAAGTGCAATAAGCATGCAAGAGGTGAGTCCACCAATCAAAATCAGAGTTATAACATGCCAAAATAACACCAAAAACATGCTTTAACTAAGCTAATTCAAACCACAAAAGCATGCTACTTTGTAAAGCTAACAAGGTTAGCAAAGAGGATTTACACTACAAGTGCAATAAGCATGCAAGAGATGACCAAGGCAGCCAAAAACAGAGTTATGGTAGGTCTGATAAGTCACAAAAATGAGCCTAAACAAAGCCATAAAGAAGTAAAAACACATGCTCATTTGGTTGGCCATCAACACTAGCAAGCAAGACAAGAGGAGAGGGAACCACCCTCTCCTATTTGGGCCCTCAAAATAGGGTTTTTACCACTGAAAATCCTTTGAATTTCAGTGGTTCTAAGGCCAAAAAAAGTTGTTTGAAATGTTTGAAAGTTAGCTCACAAGGCCTTACAAGCCAAGGAGCAAAAGGGAAGACAACCCCTAGCCAACCAAGGCACAAACCAAGACTTTTAGGACTGAAAAACAGAGGAAAAATAGAAGTTTTTGTAGTTCAACACCACCCCAAAAAACAGCCCCAAAGTAGTTGAAAACTATGGCAAAGCTAGTATGCAAAACAAGCTAAAAGGGGTGAGTGATTACCTTTGGAGCACAGCAGCAAAATGGCCTCTTTCTTGGCTCAAATGACTTTCTATCAGGCCAAAAATAAGCTCCAAGGGACCTCAGCCCATAGATATGCAACCTTGATGAAGGATGCCTAGGCAAACTAAAAGTATTTCTCCACTTCTATGCACTTCTATGCACAAAAAGGTAAAAGAGAGAGCAAACTAGAGAGAGAGGCATAGATTTAGCTCTAGAAATTGTAGAGAGAGGAGTTTTTAGTGAGAGAAGCTCTCAAACTTCTTCAAGAAGTTCTAAGTCTTTGAATATGAGATATTTGGCTTCATATATAGCAAAATATCAAGCTTGGGTCGAAATATCTGGTTTGGGACAGGTGGCACAAGCTGGAAACAGTTGGAGGAGAAATATCTACCAATTTTGGGCTTTCTGGACATTTTTGGCTGATCGGCCAACATTTGTGGCCGATAAGGTTCAATTTTGGCCGACCTATGGCCGATGAGGTCAAATTGTGGCCGATGCACTTCCATAGAGGCCGATGGCAAAAATCAATCCTAGTCCCTGACTTGAAGAAAGCCTAACTCCTTCATCTGGACTCCTTTTCAGGTCATTCTTGAGCCTAAACTGTAGCCCCGGAAGTCTTCTTTCCAATTATGGAAGCCTCACATCAAAATTTCATGTGTGCTAAGAGATATCCCTCTTGTAGTGAAGGCTGCTCAGTTTCGGTCCAACCGGAATGATGCCCAACTTCAGCCAATCATATCTCCCCCATCCGGACTCGGCTTTAGGAGATTCTTAGGTGAAAAATGAAGCCCTAGAAGTAAGATTTCCAACGGTGGTGGCCTCATAGCTGAAATCCAAGTATACAAGTGGATAGGCCCGATTTAGTGAGGACTGCTCGTCTCTCTTTTAACGATTCATACCCGACTTTTCCCCAACTTGGTTTGTTCCCTCTTCTCCTCTTTTCTTCAACTCCAAACACCCAAACAAGATGTTTTGAAATATTTTTCAGAGATTTCACCTCTCTTTCATTCATTTCCACTTTGTCCTTGCTCGGTTTACCGAAAAGCGCAACATTTGACAAAATGTGAGCCTCGGAACATCGTAGGAACTTTATTTCAAAAATATTTTGAAAGAGAGGGTTTTAAGGTCTAAAAACCATTCAAAATAGCTTTGGTCCAAAATGGGGTGTGAGGTTAGGATTTGACTCTCCTCTTGCCGAAGAAATCAAACCTTTGCCCTGCACATCTTCCACCACCAAATAAACAATCAGTAGCGCCCAAGTCTTAAGGGTTGTCAAAAATGGGGTGTCTACAACCGGCTACCAGATGGAGAAGAGTTAGGCATAATTCACCAGTCCAGCAGTCACCCTTTACTTCATCTACATCTAGTCAGGCTCAGTCTTTTACATCCAGTCCAATACGAGATTACTCACCCATTCCGATGGCACAGTACCCTTCAGTTAGTATGGAGGACTTGATCTGTCATCTCCAACAAATAGTAGAAACCATGCAGCAAGATGTTGCTTGTCAGGATAAAGTCAAAGCCCATCAAACCGAAGTAATAAACAGGCTGCAACAACAACAGCCACAGCCAGCAGCAACGTCTGTGTCTCATGCACCTCTATGGAGTATCCCAGCACCCGGAGCCACAACTCATATCGCCAATGCCCAGGCTGAGAATCAGGGTAATCTGGCAGAGCCGATCCCACTGCAGGCCTCCAAAGCACCTGTGTATCAAACCGAGGCTCCATTTGAGTTTGAAGTTGACCCGACTGTTCTTAAAGTCAACAAGTTGGAGAAGCTCTTCAAGAAAATGCAAGGTGTGAACTCTATTCCTAATATCAAAGATGGATATATCGACTCTATGGTGACATTGCCAGATCGGTTCAAAATGCCACACATCAATCGGTTTGATGGCTCTAGAGACCCCATGGTTTACCTTCGGCGGTTTTCAGACATTCTGCGGCCGATGGACCTGACCAGACTACAGAAGCTCTCACTTTTTAGCCGGACTATGTTGGGAATAGCAGCTATCTGGTATACGAAGCTCGAAGATTCTGTTAAGTAGAGCTGGGAGGAAATGACTGAGGCCTTTATAACGCAATACTCATACAATACGCAAATCGAGGTCATGGCTCATGATCTTGAGGTAACGCGCCAGGAATTGAAGGAGGGCTTATCAGATTTTGTAACAAAGTGGAGGGCCAAGGCTTCAATGATGACCACACGACCTTTCAAGAAAGATCAGATAAGGATGATAGTCCGTAATCTTCACGGGAAGTTATTACAGAAAATGATCGTCCTACCCCTATTCACATTCACTGAGCTTCATGAGATAGGGGTTCAAATTGAAGATGCCATGAAACAGGGATTGATAACTGATGAGAAAGAGTAGACTACGAGGCCTTTTGCACGCAGTTCCAATACAACCACTAGTGGAAGCACAGCTGCGCGGCCGTCTGATGTGAGTGTTGTCACCACCACAACCAAGACTGCCAATCCTTTTGCCAGTACAACTCCACAACCTTCAAATAGCCAGACCCGATCCCAGAGGACCTTTACCCCACTCTATATGCCTTTATCACAAGCCCTGAGGGTGCTGATCAAAAAGGGGCACATCAAGCCATTAAAGCCTCGCCAACTACCTGATCCTCTCCCGCCTAAACACAATCCAACCAAGTATTGTTCATTTCACCAGTAGCACGGTCATGACACTGACTAATACTTCAGACTGCGTTATGAGATTCAAGATCTTATTGACAACATGATCGCACCACCCCAAAAGCCAAATGTAACCACTAACCCTCTCCCGGTCCACAACCAAGTTCCCCCACCTCGGAACTTAAACCCAATCCATACACTGGCCCTCCCCTACAACCCCAGTGTATATATTACCCCTTCTCACCTACCCAGACCGATGGTGTTCATTCCTGAAAACATAGATTTGTGCATGATGGACACGCCTACACTTTAACCTGAACCCTTGGTGGTGACAGTGGTGGAAGAAGGGAGGCTGGCCTTAGAGGAGAGTACGAGTCAGCTGCCTGAGTGCTTTGAGGACTTGTCTGAAGGGGTGTACAATCTGTGCTGCTACATTGTGCTAATTGATCAAGCCAAGCCCTAAGTGGTATTACCAACAACTATGGAGGTCAGTGTGGTTAGGGAGGATGACCCCAGCCAAGGTTTGGATGATCTGGCGGAGCTGGAGAAGGATTTAGACAATCTGATATTCTTTGATGAACAAGGTGAAGGAGATGTGGAGATTGACTGGTTTGATTTGAATGGGTCGACGAACAACTCTGGGTGGTTGAGTGATGAACCTGGCATGGAGGAGGGAACTGAAACAAAACCAGAAGAAAATGAAGCAAGAATAGCTACAGTGGCCGGAATGGCCAATGAAAAAATGAAGTTGTTGGAAAGCACCGGCGTCGAGAATTTAGCTCAAGAATTAGGCACTATGAGTACTGCGGACACCGAACAAGAAGCTGCACTGAAGCAGTTTGCACAAGAAAAGGTTAAAGACACTAGAAAGCTGGAAAAGCCCAACACCCCGCGGGGAATATTTCTGATGTGAGACTGATTAGAACGGAGCCCGACAATTGTTTGTCAACTGTCGAAGGTGTATGGTGGGAGGATGATGATCTATATCTAGCCCACACCGATGAAGACTGGGATGAGTCCCTGCTAGACAATACCTGGTACTCTGAAGAGGTAGACCACATGACAAGAAGTGGGCGGTATTTCAAGCCACTACATTTAGACCAGGCTGAGGCCTCTGGGAAGATAGAGAGGTTGAGAAGCAGAAAGAGAAGTAGTTGGAAGAAGAAGCAGTGCTGAAGTAGTTGAAGAAAATTCAAGTCGACATTTCAATCTAGGGGCTACTCACGACTTCTTGAGTCCATTGACAGGCTGTATTATCAGCAATGGACAAAGCTAAACTGTCCACTGATACTATTCCTAAATAGCTTGTGGGATTAGTTTTTCCAGGTGGTGCCAGCCCAACCCTAACCTTTTCCAAGAAAGAACTAATGCCAGAACGCTCATCATACAACAAACCCCTGTACATATCTGTTGAGTGCAGAGAAAAATGGGTGCCAGTAGTGTTGGTCGATACTGGGTTAGCTATTAATGTCTATCTGTCTCGCACAGCTTATGCCATCAATCTTAAACCAGTAGACTTCGTGCCTACAGCCTAGGTTATACAAGTAGAGAGGTTATGGGCACAGTACAAATCCGAGTTTAGGTGGGCCCAGCGTAGCAGGATATTGAGTTCCATGTCCTAGATGTGCCGGCCACTTTTAACTTACTGCTAGAGAGGCCCTGGCTGGACCTTGTGAAGGCAGTCTCCTCTACCCTCCACCAAATGCTGAAATACCCTCACAGAAAGGAAGTGGCTATTGTGTTCGGGAATTCGTCCATACATCCTCCGCCAGAGGTAACTACGCCAGTACTAGAGATCATTCATGGTGAGGAGGATGTATTCCTTTTAGGATTTACTCTGGCCGAGGCCTGAGTGGTGTAGAATATCTTGGCAACTGATGAGGGCTTGTATGTCAGTGCCCAGTCTGTGTATTTCATGAACAAGCTCCAACATGTGCCAGGAATGGGGTTGGGAAAAAGTGGCCGAAAAGGCGTCACAGCATTGGCCGATGTGCCACATAATCCACATGCCTTTAGTCTTGGCTATACGCCTACCAAAAAGGATTAGGCTAGGAAAAGGGAAGAGATGGTAGGCAGAGCTAGAGCCAAGCAGGCCGGGAAAAGCTATGAGCTTGTTCACAGACTGATCCGGGGAACGCTGAATGGTCACTTTGTTTAGGAGGGAGAAGACTTCCCATTTTGCGGCTTTCCTGAACCTTGGATGAATTCTGAGAGGCAGCATGTCCCTGGTTTCAAAAATTTTTTTGACCTGCAGTTGCAAGGCAATGATGCCGAGGAAAAGGCTAAACCAAATTCTAAAGCTGAAAAGAGCATGGAAAGTAACTCGGACGACAGCGAGTTTGGAGTAGGGGGCAGCATTGGCATGTCTCATTTCAGATCCTCCGGCCGACTCAGAGAGCTTAGGGGATAACGTGACCATCTCCATGATCGGGGACCAACCGGGTGTGAACCCTTCTAGCAGCATTTTGGATGTATCTGAAGCGCTATCTCTCGTTTGGCAGCTGGATGAGGGCTTCCTGTCTAGTTCTGAGTCGGGTAGTGAGCCAGAATCTGATTCCACAAAGTCTGTGGAGTCAGAATCAGATTCCGATTCTTTTGAGTATGAGTCCGGTATTCATAGGGGTGATAATCCGGATGCCAAGGCCTTATCCAGGTCCTCTTTTCTTTTGCTTTTGAGTCGGTTGTAACCGAAGAGCTGAATGAGCTGGACTTTATGAATGAGAATGCCACTGCAGATTCTGAGTATTTCTTTGTGCCGCTTGTTTATTGCATTGACCATGATTTTCAAAATTTTAATGAAAACGAAAAGGAAGGAATTCCTCTGGTTTTGAAAAACTTAATTAATCGAGAGGAGGAGAGGTTTGCCAAACCCCTTGCTAATGAAATCATTACTTTTAATGTGGGTACTGAAAAGGATCCGTGTCTGGTCCAGATCGGGTCCACGTTGTCTTCAGAGGTGCGCGAGCGCTTAGTCGCTTTATTAAAAGATTTCAAAGATGTTTTTGCGTGGTCCTACAAAGACATGCCTGGAATTGATCCTAAGATTGTACAACATCGGATCCCTCTTGACCCCGAGGCCCGGCCTGTTAAGCAGAAGTTATGGAGAATAAGTCCGGATTGGGCTTTGAAAATTAAGGAAGAAGTTACCAAATAGATTAAGGTAGGCTTCTTGCTTGTGTCTTAGTATCTAACGTGGTTGGCCAACATTGTTCTAGTCCTAAAGAAGGATGGCAGAATCAGAGTCTGTGTCGATTTCAGGGATTTGAATAAGGCTAGTCTGAAGGATGATTTTCCCCTGTCACATATTGATGAGTTGGTAGACTTCACTGCGGGTCATGCATTGCTCTCCTTCATGGACGGGTTTTCCTGGTATAACCAGATTCTGATGGCGCCCGATGATAGAGAGAGAAAACCGCCTTCACTACGCCATGGGGAACCTACTGCTATAGGGTGATGCCGTTCGGGCTGAAGAATGCCGGGGCTACCTATCAAAGGGCTGCAACCACTATTCTGCATGATATGATCTATAAAGAGGTCGAGGTGTATGTGGACAACATGATTGTCAAGTCCAAAGAAAGAGAGCGCCACTACACTGCCTTCAAAAAATTCTTTCAACGGATTAGAGAATACAAACTGAGGTTGAATCCACAGAAGTGTACTTTCGGTGTAACAGCAGGGAAAATGCTGGGTTTTTTGATCACACAAAGGGGCATCGAAGTAGATCGTTCCAAAATCAAGGCCATCCTAGAAATGCCACCACCAGGGACTGAAAATGAGGTGCAAGGCATTCTGGGTAAAGTGCAATTCATAAGACAATTTATCTCTAAATTAACCTTGACTTGTGAACCACTTTTTGGTCTCCTAAAGAAAGAAAAGAAATTCCGATGGGATGATCGATGTCAATTCGCTTTTGAGCAAATTAAGCAGTACCTTCAGAATCCACCTGCGTTGTCGTCGCCAGAGTCGGGGAGGGCTTTGATTCTCTACCTATCAATAACGGACACCACAACGGGATGCATGCTTGCTCAAGAATCTAAGGGTAAGGTGGAGAAAGCCATCTATTATTTGAGCAAGAAAATGCTAGATTACGAGGCTCGCTACACCCTGCTGGAGAAAGCTTGCCTAGCCTTGGTATGGATTACCAGGAAGTTGAGGCACTACTTGTTAGCTTACTCTATAATTCTGGTTTCAAGATTAGATCCCATCAAATATCTCTTTGAGAAACCAGCACTTACGGGTAGGCTAGCCCGTTGGTTGCTCATTTTCTTCGAATTTGATCTGAAGTATGTCACTCGCAAGTTGGTCAAGGGGAGAGCTGTGGCGGAGTTCCTAGCAGATCGCCCAGTAGAAAGGGATAAAGTGGTAGAATACCTATTCCCAGATGAAGCTATTCTGCAGGTCGAGGAGGAGACTTGGACAATGTACTTTGACGGAGCGTCCAATCAATATGGCTATGGGATAGGTGTGTTGCTGATAGCACCCGACAATTCCCATATACCTCTAGCCTTCAAACTCCGGTTCAAGGTGTTGAATAGCGAAGCAGAATATGAGGCGTGTATCGCTGGTTTGGAGGCAACCCTGGAACTAGGGGCAAAAAGGTTGGATGTTATCGAGGACTCGAACCTAGTTGCTTCTCAAGCAAATGGAGATTGGAAGGTCAAAGAAAAAAAGATGAAGATCTATCACCAGACCCTGGACGTTCTAATTCCTAGGTTTGAAAAGCTGACTTTCACGCATCTACTAAGAGAGAACAACAGGTTCACTGATGCTTTATCAACTCTATCTTCTATGATAGACATCCCGCTTGGAGTCCAGATGCGTCCGATCATCATTGAGCAGAGATGTATGCCGACCTACGAAACTATCGCCGCAATAGATGAAGCTCAAGATCAAAACCCTTGGTACTACGATATCTGGAACTTCTTGAAAAGGGAGGTTTATCCACCAAGGGCAAATGCAAGGACAAGAGGGCAATATGGCAGATGGCCGTCCAATTTATCATCTGCGGAGGTGAACTGTACAAAAGAGGTCATCTGGGAATGCACAAGTTGTGTGTTGAAGAAGAGGAATCAAAGTGGTTGATGGAGGCTATCCATGGGGGAGAGTGCGGAGCGCACATGAACGGAGTAATGTTAGCCCGGAAGAATCTTAGGCAAGGTTACTATTGGTCCACTATAGAGGAGGATTGTATTGGTTTTGTTTAGTGATGCCACAAATGCCAAATTCATGCGAATCGCATAAATATCCCGCCATCAAAACTATACAACATGACTTTATCATGGCCTTTTTAGTCTAGGGAATTGACGTCATTGGGGCAGTCACTCCAAAAAGGTCGAAGGGGCATGAATGCATTCTGGTGGCAATTGACTACTTTACGAAGTGGGTGAAAGCTCAGTCCTACGCAGTGTTGAAAGCAGCACATGTGGCTAAGTTCATCCAAAAAAACATCATTTGCCATTATGGAGTCCTGAATGAAAATATCAGATAATGGCTCCCACTTGAAGAAAGAAGTGATCGACTTGTTAGAGAAGTACAATGTGGCTTTCCATAAGTCATCTACATACCGGCCGCAAACCAACAGAGCTATTGAGGCTGCCAACAAGAACATCAAGCATATTCTGCAGAAGATGGTTGAGACCTACAAGGACTGGCCAGATAAATTGCCATTTGCACTCTGGGGCTATAGAACTTCAATCCGGACATTTACCAGGACAACTCCTTATTCTCTTGTCTATGGGATAGAAGTTGTTTTGCCAATCGAAGTAGAAGTCCCGTCGCTGCGAATTATGGCAGAGTGTCAGATAGCAGAGGTGGACTAGCAACAGAGTAGGTTTAAAGAGTTGATGTTGTTTGATGAGAGAAGGCTAAAAGCATTGTACCATGTTCAGGGCTATCAACGCAGGATTGCTAAGGTTTTTAACAAGAAGGTTAAGTCTCGGAATCTCAAAGAGGGAGATATGGTGCTGAAAGACAACTGAGCTCCCATCCATGACCCTAGGGGAAAGTTTAGACCCAATTAGACTGGTCCTTACATCATCAAAACTATCTGGTCGGGTGGAGCTATTATTCTCATGGACCTGGATGGCTTAGAATTTTTCCAACTGATCAACATGGACAAGTTGAAGAAATACTATCCCTGAGAGGCTCGCCAGGCTGAAAACCCAGAAGGGCGACCTAGGCAAAAGTTAGAGCATTGAAAAATTAGAAATAAAGAAAAACTAAGCTCGCAAGGTTGAAAACCCTAAAGGGTGGCATTGGCAAAAGTTAGAGCGTAAAAGGAGAGAGTTAATACTCGAGTGAACCCGAACCGAACTACGTAAGGCCTCATTTCCATCTTCGGGATACATAGGTAACTTTATCTTGAAGTTCAGCCGTAAACACCTCCAACTCAACTGTCCTGTCCATGTGTCTGATCAGGTCATCTTTTGTTCATTCTTTACCTAAGGGTTCGGTTGTGATCTTTACTCTAAGAAAAGAGCTGGTTACAATGCTGAGCAGTGCTATTTAGTTAAGGGGCAATTTGTGATCTTTCGATTCGGGGTTGTACATCTCGAGGATTGATTCCGTGCGTGTCAAGTGGTGGTCCTTCTCGAAAATGGTTTTGGAAAGTTTTAATAAAAGTTAATTTTGTTCAAATTTTACCTTCTACAACTTAGACCATTTTTGGACCAAAAGGAAAACTTTTAGTGCTCACAACTTTTAATTTCATTGATTTCAATACAAAGCTCTCCAACTCTCTGATACAAATCAAAGTTGCTTTTATTACATTGAAAAAACTTGAAAAGAAAGGTTAAAGCAATAAATTAGGGGGATAGATGAGTTAGGTGCTCCTACGTCCCCCGCTCATGCTTGTGGAAGTTTCTGAAGCTAAAGTAGGCCCCGGTTTGTGTCTCGTCCTTGAGCCAAGCCAAAAAGGGCACAACTGAAACTAGGGGCAGGGGCCAGAAGCTCTCTTATCCTCTAAGTAGTGAGGTATCTAGCCAAATGTGAACCTCGGATGGGGAATGAAACCGAGTACTCTACCCCCTCCGCTGGGCAGGTCTAATCATGTCCAAACTGACGTCTGAACTGGAACGGGAAGTAGAATACACAGTGCGTCAAGCTGATTAACTGAATGCTGGACTGCCGAGCCATGCTGTAGCTCATCTCGGTCAGATTAAGCTAGGGGCAATGCCAGGCAATGTCAGCAGCAGACCTGTTGCACATCCATTCGCACCACTACCCCTCGTTGGGAAATTCTACTAGTCAGTGGCAGAAGAAATAACCATGAGCTGAGTATTCAAGGCAAGAGTCTACTACCTTCAACTTGTCCATAAGCTACACTTGGGAAGGGATGAAAGAAAAGAGAGATTAAAGAATAGAGAGATGTACGTTGAGAGAAAAGTGAGAAAAGGGCTTTGAGAGAAAAACAAAACATGAGTGCTGAGTGATGTGAGAAACATATATTAGAAAGGGTGCGAAACATTACCTGAAGAAATAGTGGACTCCTCATGAATCTGGTAGTCTCTCACTGATGGAAGGCGTCTAAGCCCATCAAAGTCTCGCCTAGCGCCAAGCCAATGCAACTCTTACTTTTTTTCAAGCCTTGCGCCACTTTAATCAAGCGAATGCTAGACCCGCCGAAATTAAGAGCAAGAAGGAAATGAGCCAGCATACATAAGTAGAGGGCATTCTGTCGAAAACCTTGCCAAAGACGGTCGTCGCGGTCACCGGCGTCGGAAAATCGACGAATCAAACTGGGAATGTCTAGCTCTTCGTTGTGGGCCAGAGATCGAGCCTCCCGCAGAGTGAGCCCACACATTCGTCCCAAAGCTTGGGTGTGGCCAAAACGGGACTGAGGCATGATTTTCTTATCGCGCCGCGATTCCATTAACGCCTAAAATTCTTTAATTGTCGGGCATATTTCTTGCCCTCCGAAGCTAAAGACATGTGTAATTGGGTTCCAGTATCTAACCGCGACATGAAGGAATAGAAAACAAAGCGGAGTTTGGCTCAACGAAAAACGTGCATTTATGCCGAAACCCTAAAAATTCACATTTTTTGAGCTATCCAAAGTCGCAATCTAATCTGTGAGGTTTTGGGCAAGAAATGGCTCCATTTGTGGCAAAAAATAGTAGCTAGAATGAGTTCTGGAGAAGAAATGACGAAGGTGAAGCTTTTGTAGAAGATAAGGCAGTGAGTAGAGGTCAGCTGTCAACAATCTAGAGGTTCGTCACCTTGATGGCCGTCAAGTGGCCGACAGGCTTCCTCTCCGCCCGGCAATCTTCTTTTCAAACCCTGTTATCCACCTTTGTATTGAATGATGCTGAAAGCATGTGTTTTGTTCTGTTCTGTGTGTGTTTTAAAGTCTTGTTTTGAGTCCTTTTGGTTTTAGCAAGCCTGTTGAGTTGTATTTGAGTCGTTTTGTTTACGAGGAGGAGTTGTTGTTTTGTTTATTGAGTTGTATGTTGCATTTTGTATTTTGGTTGTTGGTCGGTTCATTACCTGATTAAGAATGTTGTGCCAATACAAATGTTTAGTTTTGTTTGCCAATTCGATTCCTTGTCTTTTTTTATACAAATATGGTGCTCTTGATGCAAAAATAACAACACTTTTTTCAGCAAAAAAAATTTGTGAGATTTTATTCCGATCATGGTTTTTATAAAAGAGGAGTACAAGTTTTAACAAAAAATGAAACTTGTTTGAAGCTATACAATGTGCTAATGCTATAAATAAAAAGAAACTAAGCAAAAATACAAAAAAATCAGTGCCAGTTGCCTCAAGCTCGAGAGGCCCTCTTCATCCTCTTCCTCGGAGGAGAAGACTCTGGGGCACTATCTCCATCAGCGCCACTGTCTGAACTTAAACCAGAGCCCAAGCCGGTGTCATCTCTACTCTCCGCCTCAGAGCTCGCCTCGACGTCACCTCTACTCTCGGAACCTGTAGACACCCCATTTTTGACCGTCCTCAAGACTTGGACGTCACCGTTTGAACACTCGGTGATCATCTATGTTCGTGTTCGTTTTGAGTTCGCGGAGGTCTCGGCTACGCGCCTTGCCTTAGGATCTCTCGACTCACTTGTTTTGTGTTTGGTTTTGCACCAACACTTGTTGTTTTGCTTCTGAGGGCAGGGAATGGCTTGTTGGCCATCCCCACACCTCACCGGCCATGGCTTGAGGCCACCGGCCCTGTTTTGTTTCTACTGGTCATTGGTGATGGCCGGTCGGCACTCTTTATGGTCGGTCGACCATTTCTTTGGTCAATTTTTCATTTTTGGCTGGCCGACCACTGTTCATCTGCTTTTGGCAGATATTTTATGCCAGTTGTGATAGCTGGCACCCACAATGCACCCCCTCCATACACGTGTATGGAGGGATTTCACTCTTGCTTAGCTTGTTTTGTAAGCTTTGCAAGATTGGAATTCCTATAAAGGGAGGGCTTCTCCTCCCTCCTCAAGGGTTCCAAAAAGTTCCAGAGGTTTGGTTTTAGGGTTAGAAGTCTTGTATCTATCCTATCTCTATATCTCCATCTCCTTTTGATTTGTGTGTGTATAAGGTGTGTTTGTTCTTAGTTTTGCACTAAGGCACCTAGTGTTACACCATACCTTGGTTTCTGAGGTGCCAAAGGGTTGTTCTTGGAGTTCTTGGCTGGTTTTGACCTAAGGAAGGTGCTGGAGCTCTCTTCTTGAAGAAGGTCTTCAAGGGTAAGAACCTTACCCCTTTATTTCCCATTTTTGCACAAGGTTTTGACCTATCTTGCATCTGTTTTAAAGCTTAGTGTATAACTAGTAAAAGTTCTGATTTTACTTGCTTTTGAACTTTGCTTAAAGTTGTTTTGAGGTTTGGGGTTGTTTGCCCCCTCTTAGGCCTTGTTTGGCCTCCTTTTTGTGCTATTTTTGGTGAGCTCTAGGACCACCTTGTATTGGCCTCCTCACCACTGAAATCCAGAGGGATTTCAATGGGGGGGATGGTGTTTTGAGGTCCTAAGAAGGAGAGGGCCATCCCCTCTCCTTGTTGTCTTTAAAACTTGTCATTTTAGCCTCATGTGTGAGCACCTTGATTAAGTCCATGTTGGCCATGTCTTAGTTGGTATTTGTGGTTATTTTTCCATGTTATAGCACTGTTTTAAGTTGGTTTAGACACATCATGCATGCTTTGCATACTTGTCTTGTAATGCCATGAAATTGCCTTAACATGCATCATGATGTACCATGACTTTCTAGCATGATCTTGGCTTAGCTTTGTGAAGCTTTTATGCATGTTTTGGTGTGCTTAAGGTCTGATTTTGGTTATTTGGGTCACCCATGACTTACTTTGTATAGCTACCATGCAATCTCCCTTGTAAGCTTTGAGCATTGGATTCTTTAGCATGCTCTATTTGCATCATTTCAGTGGTTTGGCACCATTAGTTATGTCATTTCAGTCCGTATGGCATGCTTATATGCTTGCATTTGATGCTCCTTTAGTGCTTTAAAAGGTTGATGTCTTATGCTCCATGTTTGGACCCTTGTGTATGCCGTCATATGTAAGACATTTAGATGCCATCTAAGTGTGTCTTTGACCTTGTTTTGGTCTACCTTGGGACTGTTTTGAGTCCCTTTGGCTCTTTGAGGCTTGGTTTGTATGGTCATGGCTTGAGCCCCTTGGCTAAGCCTTGAGTTTTGGGCTTGGTTGCATGCTTTGCTTGATTTGTTTAATTGGTTTGGCACCTTTTCTAACATGATTTCAGAGCTTACAATGCTTGCCCTTTGTCCATGTTTGCCTCCTTTTAAGTGTGCTTAAAAGTTGCCTCTATATGCTTAAGTTTTGAACCATGTATCTATGCATGTTTGTATGTACATTTGCCTTCATGCTCTTAGCATTATGGCCACTGTTTTGGGCCTATTTGAGAGCCGCCCAAATTGGTTTAAGACCATCCTTTGCATGTTGTTGCATGCTCGCCTCGCATGTTGTCACATACGTGGTCTATTAACATGTTGTTGCATGTTTAATTGCATTTGGCATGCTTTTGTTAAGTGGCTTTGCATATTTGCATGCATTGTCCCACACATGTTGTTACATGTCTTGTATGCTTGCATGCTTAAGTTGCATTTTGCATGCTTGTTAGCTTGCATCTTGTCATATGCTTGATATGTTGTCACATATTATCACATGCTTGTTACATGTTTGAATTAGTTGCATGCTTGTTCACATGCTCATAGTGCATGCCTAGCTTTCATGCTTAGGTTGCATTTTGCATGCATGTCTTGCCTCTTGAATCACCATGATAGAGGTTGGTCCCTTGTTTGTTTGGTGTGCATTTCATTTAACATTGAAATTGCATACTTGGCCTCTTGGGCCATCACGCATTGAAATGCACGATTGGTGGCCCGAGGGTCGAGTACCATACTCCCCTGAGTCTTAAACATGATAAGGAGAGTGGTTGTGCAAACATTTGCTTTAAAATGCATTGCCATGTCTTGTCTGCCCTCTGCTGCTGTCAAAACAGGGTTCTGCAGGCATAGATGGCCGACCGACCACATTGAGTGCCGGCCGACCACAAATCTCTGGCCGAGAGCTACATAGATGGTCGATGACCAATTTATCATGGCCGGTGGTGTTTCCTCTTGGCCGGTGGTCTCCCACAACCTTCAGGGAGTATTCCAGAAGCAACTTTGGGACTTGTGCAGTCTTCAGAGGCATAAAACAGTGTAAACAGAGGCAGCTTGTGCATGGTGGTGGATTTCCGAGCGGAGCCGGGCACGCATGCATTGGACCCTCTTCCCGAGGCTGTTCTACTGCTTTATTAGCTTAGTTAATTTGCTTAACTAATTAAGTGGTCTGTAACTATTTAATTGGCTTGTTAGTTAGTTAAATTTGTATTATTCTTTTGGTCCCTCCGAGAGAGGGCGAATCGTGTAATAAGCGTGCGTGTGTGTGATGCAGGTCTTCCAACCCCCACTTCTTTCTCCCTTTTACTTACCCGCTTTTGATGGTTAGTATTAGGACATGTTTTGATTAGCATACTTATGATAGCATGCTTGCATCCATTCATTTGTATTGCATGCACCGAGCTCGGCGCATCATACTAATTGCATAGTATTTCAAATCTAACTTGAATACATGTCAAGTTGCATTTCACATACCATCCATAGATTAGCCGAGCCTATTCTAGCTGCATTTTGCTTGCGATGCATTAGCCATCTTAACATGGACTTGGATCATACATTTGATTACTAACATGTTCCTTGTTTTGGCTTGGAGTACTAGGTGAGTGTTTATGCTTTAGCATCTCACATGAGTGTGAATGTTAACATGAAAGCATGCTTGCCATGAGGCTAATTGCATAGTTAATTTACTGCCTGAATGCTTGTGGGTGAAGGTTGGATTGCTTGAGTTGGAACAACTTGTTGAAATCCGTGTTTTAGTCTACTTGCGAGTAGCAAATTTCAAACTATCTTTCAAACGAGCGGATATGCAATGCTTTGTTCCAAATTAGGCGATCTAGTCTATACTTTTGTGTTGTGCGCATCACATAGTAAGATTAGCTAATTAACCAGAATAAGAATGCATAATGTTTTTAAAGCTAGATATCATGGTTAGTAGAGGCCGATCTTTGATCGGGCAAGCGGGGGTGCTCATAGCTGACCTTCCCCAATCATACCCAAGTTCCCGAGCCGAGGCAACTTTGGTGATGACGGACACGTGGCCTTAGGCAACGAGTCAGGGTTTCCTAAATTTCCCCAAAATAAATATTAGGTGGTGACTCTGTGTCTGGCAAAGCAGTCCATGTTTGGTACTTCTTTACAAAAATCTATTTTACAAAACGATTTGCCGGATTTAGACTCTTTGGTGATTTATCAATCTCACATTGCACATTGTGAGATCAGATTAAGAACCGTGACACAAAACGAGTCCGAACTGTGGAAGAGCACGGAGGCCTGAGGGCGCGTCCACAGAACCCAAGCTAGCATCGTCTCCACTCTCAGATGACTCTGAATGCTGACTCACTGCCTCCTTAGAGTCGCTCGTCTCAGCATCATCATCACTTAAAATGGGCTCTGAAGGACTGCTCTCATCTCGGGTGCCCCTAGTTCTGTCTCAGCCACGTATTGGAGCTTGTCTCTCTCTCCTCCCTGTTGCTAAAGGAGATACTACTGGTGCTGCGGTTGCCGTTTGTGCCATCGGTATGGGTGGGATCTGAAAAGACAGTTGTCACATATTAGTTATAGTATGTGTATCAGATGCAAGCATAATATGTAGAATGAGTGTATGCAGAAATCCAATACAGTGTATGAATATAGTGTGCGAGTGCAGTGTGTCAGATGCGGTGTATCAGTGCAGTTTGTGAAGTTTTTAGTTGAAATGTCAGTGTCAGTATGTCAGTGGAAATTTGATGCCTGGAGTGCAAACTGAAGAACTTACTGGGATGCTGTGGAGACCGAGCAGCGTCTCCCTCCTTTGTACCATCCCCATCAACGAGGCTATCAGCTCGAGAGCGCCTCTTGTATACTTGATGGATGCCTGCAAATGTATTTGAATGATCAGTGTTCGCAGTAAACATATTTGAAATGAAATGTGGGATGCATGTCGTAAAGTGTGGTCCATACCTGAGTCGGGCCTCGAACCCCGGCAAACTCGTGCCTAGCCACTGTAGGCTCAATCGGGACTTGCTAAGGATCTCCAGTATGTCGCCAGCATGTCAGCGCGGTCGGAAGCTCTGGCTAACTGGTCCTCTGCCTCGCCCGAGAAGCCCCTCTACCACAGGCCCTGGTCGCCCTAGTCACTCTAGGCGCCTCTCTTGCAGCAGGAGCTCTCGTCTCCCCACCTCCACAAGCACCGGTCAAAGGTGGCATGAGATGTGTCTGGATGAAGGCTGCATAGTCACCCTTTGCTCAGAAGTAGTCAGCATCCAAGCCCACCATAAACTGAATAACCTTATTAATGGATAGGCTATCCGCTGATCGCGTGGATTCTCGTGACGCCATCGGAATGATCGGGTTAGGCAGGCCCACAGTCTAGCGCAAGAATCGGTCGTTCAGGAACCAGGCTCGGCAGACTGGGCCCTCGAGTAGAATGTGGAAGCAGGAAGTGGCCCAGGCTCCAGCGAACTGGTCTTGAATCCCAGCAGGCATCATGGCCCATGGCTGCCACATAATCTGCAAATAGAGGTTGTACAGATTGTTAGTTGTTGTCAATTGCTAAATGTCAATCAGAATAGTTGTAAAGCAAAAATGCCTGTGTTTCAGGTCACCTCATGAGCAGCCACGATGTCAAAGTAGTAGCGGAAGAACGTGAAGGGCTCGCGGGCCCTACGCTGGAGGCGACCGTCATATTTCCGTGAATAAGGGACTGCCAGTGAGAGCTCCTCTACAGGCTCTGGGGTGAGAGTCGGAAAATATCCATAGACCCACAGCTGCAGAGAAAATGCAGTGATATATGATCAATACAATATGAACATGCACAGAAAGTGTGAAGCAAAAAGCACAATGTATGAACAGTGTCTAAACAGATACAGAAAATGCAAAGCAGAAAGCACAGGTGTTGAACAGATGTAAAGCATAAAATGTAAAGCAGAAAATGTAAAGCGCAAAGAGGAAACTGGGATGCATACCTTTCAGGCTCGCCAATAGCCCCCAATCAAGTCTCCACTCAGACGGGAAGTCGAACTCATGTATCCATATAGCGTGGCGATGTTAGCTTCACCCTAATCATAAAAGCGCACCTGACGAAGGGTCACCAAGCCGACGATGTTCCACAAGTTTGAAAACAGGTGGTACTGAAGATGAACATCAGAAAGCCCCTAGTATACTGCTCCGTCTCCTTTATAGTCCAGGCTCGCTCCCTCTGAATCGCTCGGCAAACCAGGTGTATCTGACCATGCTTGTCCGATATATGGACGGATGCGCTCCTAACAGTTCAAACCAGGCCGCCTCTCACTTCCCCATGTCTGAATCGAGAGGGACCGGATCACCCCATACGTCTAAGCTGGTAATCATGGCGAAGTCATAGGGAGTCATCGTCATCTCCCTTGTAGTAGAAAAGTGGAAGGAGTTGGTGGTGTTCCATTACTTTCCCACGAGCACTCTTAGAAGAGGATAGCTTGTGATGACTCTGGTCAGGCCAGAGCAGAATAGGCTGAAGCTTGTCTTGTTTATGAAATCGCAAACTCCTACAGGGAGCTCGTCATACCAGTCTTGTGCAGTAGTAGCTTCGTACCCTCGGAAGGCATGAGACTTGCCCTATGGCAAATAATAGATGAATCAGATTAGGCAGTGATGAAAGTACAATTAGATGAAAGGCAGTGCAAGAAATGCAGTGAAAAGTGATGAAAGTATAGTCAGATATAAGGCAGTGCATGAAATGCAGTCAGATAAATGCAGTGCAAGAAATGCATGTAAAGACAAGCAAGAATGCATGAAAACAGAGCTCATACTTCGACTGCGATGGATGAAAGGTGGGAAGCCGACTCCCTCAATAGAAGATCCTCCGGCACACTGAGAATGAAGTTGTTGAAGCGTCGAATGCCACTAGCTGGTAAGATATGTGTCTGGGGATGGTACCTTTCCAGATCAAATGGTCGTACTCTCACTGATAGTAGCTCTGGCTCAAGCTCGAACTTTGCCTCGAGGTCAGCCTCAATACCTTCAGCCGCTTCGGCATTGACCGGCTCATTCGCTTCGGGAACAGGTGGAAATACGAGGGGAACCTCTGGAGGGGCCCCGTTATATGGTACATCATCCGCCATCTGAAAAATGGCTAAAAAGTAGGTGAAAAGTGAAGAAAAATAGAGAAAAGAGGGTAAACTTGGAAAAAGTCAACCCTGGGAGAGAGAAAATAGAAGAAAAAGTCAAAGTCGGGAAAAATGTATAGAACTCGAGAGAAACTTGAGGGGAACAAACGTAGAAGGGTGAAAATGAAGGAAAATGCATCAAAATCAAATTTCAATCGGTTCAAAGTGAAAAGAATCAAGAGGGTTTAGTGAATAAGGTTTGCGTGGGGCGTTGGAAAATGCGTAAAAAGCCCAAATCTAGAGAGAAGGAGTGCCTAGAGAGAGAGGGAGAAGAATTTCGGTCTTAGGGTTGTAAGGAAATGAGCCCTTGTCACTTATATTTAAAGACCCAAGCATGAAAAGTTGGTTTTGCCTCAAACTGCCATCAGTGGTCTGCATGGGGCCGGTAAGGCTCACTTGTGGCCGGCGGCCTCCCCTTTCGGCCGGCCGGTGGCTAATAGCCCTCCTCTGAGTCTTGATGCTGTTTTGTGTCCTTGTTTCCCAAGAAGTGTAAGGAAGGTTCATTGTTGGGTCTAGATTGTCTTTACGGAAGCTCAAAACTGTACTTTGGCGCACGGTGTTCGTCACTTGTCAACATGTGTATTCTTTTTAAACATATTGTAACTCTTCCGAGAGCACAGACAAACGATATTGTATGTACGGTTCATTCGAATGAGGTCCAGATGAAGTTATGCGTGTCTTGGTAGGAGAACCCACACATTCACTTTGTACATATATCGCACACTTTCATTTTGTGCATCTATCGCACACTTTCATTTTGTGCATCTATCGCACACATTCACTTTGTGCATCTATCGCACACATTCATTTTGTGCATCTATCGCACACCTCTCATTTTCATCTCAGGACGTACGAAGCGCAGCCCTGGGCGGGTTTCATCTCGGGACGTGTAAAACACGACCTTGAGCGGTTTTTGTTTCTCAAGACGTGCGAAGCACGGCCCTGGGCGGGTTTTATCTTGGGGCGTGTAAAACACAACCCCGAGTGGTTTTCCCAGTTTCTCAAGATGCGTAAAACGCAACCCTGAGCGGTGTTTTCTTTCTTCGTCTCTTGTTTTGGCGTGGTTAGAGTGTGTTTTAGTTCTTCTTGCATAGAACTTGTGTTGATCTTAGCTTAAAGCTACTCATTCATATGTTATTATCTCGTTATCTTGTTTATTGTCCTGTTATTGCTTATTGCATCATCTCGCATTATCATAAGTTTTCAAAATCGCCAGCTTCGTGAAGTGTATAAGTCCAGCTTTCAAAGTTGCATTGTGCATATCATTTACATCTTGCCCCAGAACTACGCTGGTTTGATTCCTTGCAAAAGAATACGTAGGCAGCCTATGGGCGCAAAAATTTATTTCTGTCTTGATTGTTTGTCTAAGTCTTATGGCCTTGTCAAACTGGGTCATCTCTGGGCTTTGACATTCACTCACGTCATTTCATGACTCCGAGTTTTATCAAAGAGGGGCAACTACAGACACCCCATTTTTTACAGCCCTTACGAGTTGGACATCCTCTAATGCACACCCGATGATGAGTCTGTTTGCTCGCCAAGTGCTTGAAGTCCTCAGCGAAATACCACAACTTTAAGCCTCGCAAACCCTGATAGCCTTTCAAACCCAGTTTTGGACCAAGCGTATCTTTTTTAGTCTGTAACCTCTGGTGACTTGCCGGCCACTGCTAGAGACTTGTCGGCCATCACTTTTTGCTTACCAACCTGGTGCCGACCATTGATGTGGCTTGCTGGCCACCAGTAATGGACGGTCGGCCACCACTGATGGCCGGCCGATCACCAGTGTGTTTTGCAGATATTTTATACCAGTTGTGCCAGCTGTTTGCACAGATGCATGCATCTATCGCCACGTGTAAAGCTAGATCTTCTTGAGGGAATTTCATGTTTTCTATATATAGGGGACCTCCCTCTCATGTTTTAAGGTTAGAAAATTTTGAAGTCAAAATTTTTTCTCTCTCTACAATTCTCTCTCTCTCTCTCTAGCAAATCTCTACACTTTAGCCTCTAATTCCTTAACCTTTGCCTATATACCCTTAACAAAATCTTCTCATCTTTGAGATGAGGTGTTTTTGAGCTTGGTTTGAGCTCTAGAGGGTGTACTTACTTGGTTTTGTTGCTTAGAATTACTCTTCTTTTCAAGAGGTATAAGGCTTTGCCTTTTTGCTTGCTTTCTCTACTATTACTTCTACTATTTTTCCACTATTTTTAGGCTGTTAAAACTTTGTGTTTTTTGGGTTGAAGCTTGGGTTTAAGGCCATTAAAGGTTAAGGGTGATAGCCCTTCTTTGTACCTTGCTCTGAGGCCTGTGCCCTTGTGTTTCCCACCCTAATACTACTTGTTTTTGAGCTTTTAAACATTGATTTTCAAAACTTTTTCAGTGGACAAAATCATGTTTTGAAGTCCAAAGTTGGAGGGGTTAGCCTTCCCTCCTTGTGTCTTGTTTACTAGCCTAGTTTATGCTATGTGTTAGCTTAATTTTCTAGCTTAATTCTAGCACGTTTTAACCTTTGATTTGGACTGTTTTAACTCTGTTTTGGGTTGGTTAAGTCATTTGAGTCTTGTTTTGCATGCTTCTAGTGTAAGTGTCCTCAGAAGCTTGGTCTTTTAGGCCTTTAGAGACCACTTGTTTGAGTTGATTACATTGTTCTAGTGTTTTTCTCACTTAATTTCAGTAAGCATAATCTTTGTAACCTCCCTCATTTATTCACTCTTTGTTTGTTTTGAGGGTTGTTTCAACCTTGGGATTGTTTAAGCTTGAGATTGAGGTCCATGCTTAATGGTTTAATTCTCTTTTGGGGGTTCATTATCAATGGCATGACACCTCTCTCTTACCTTAAACTACCCCTTGTTTGACACTTCCTTCTCTTTTAGAGGACTCAACTCACCAATGGACTTAATTGGTTAAAGAATGGATGGGTAATTAAAAGGAGTAACTAAAAGTTAAAACTAAAATTGTGCAAAGATAAGAATTTGATTATGTCTTGGTATGTTCAATCGGACGTTAATTGAACACATGGAACTTAGACCATTTCATACTTGCTAGTGATGAAATGATCCAAGTCTCCAATGTCAACCACTTCCCTTGCTCTTTCATGAAAGGGAGGAGGTTTGTGTTTTTTTTCCTTGCATTTATTGAACTTGCATTCTTGGGTTCACAAGCCATCATGCAATGAAATTGCTTGAATTGGTGGTTTTTGGCTTAGGTTCACCACTCCTTGGATTTGTTCATGAAAAGGAGGGGTGAGTTGTGCAGACAATTCCTGAAAATAGACTGTATATGCTCTGTTTGTCCTCTATTGCAGCAAGATGAACCTAGGCATCAGTGGTCGGCAGGCCACTTTCCATGGCTGGCAGACCACCTCCATGGCCGACTGGTGGCTGGCAACCTTCATCTTTGGCCGGCTGGCCATTGATGCAAAACTCAGAAGAGTGTTGGTAAGGTAGAGCAAAGTTGTTTTGGAAATGTTCAACTGTGCAAACAGAGGCATTCGGGAGAAAAATAATGGTCTTTTCGGGTGAAATCCGAGCATGCGCATGCACATCCCTCGTTTCCCGAGGTGGAGTAGTTAGTTGCTTAGTTTAAATATTTATTTTAATTACACTTGTGTTATAATTATTTAATTAGTTAGTTAACTAATTAATTGATTCAAGTGTTGTAATAATTAGTTAAGTAGTTTAGCTAGTTATTCATTTCGTTGTGTAATAGTTAGCTTAATTAGCTTTAGCTTAATTAGTTGCTAGTTAGCTTAGTTTATTCATTCGGACTCTTTTTCGTGAGAGCGTAATGTAATAATGTGTATGTCTTCCAACCCTACGTCTTTCTCCATTTTATTTACTAGCTTACGATGGTTAGTTTAGGGACATCATGTTTTGTTTAGCATACTTTATGTTTGCATCCATTTGTATTGCATGCACTAAGGCTCGGTTCATCATTCTAATTGCATTGTTAGTTCAATACTTCTTTGAATACATGCTTAGACCGCATGCTATTTAAATTGCTTCATATGCCATATTAGTAGCCGAGCCTATTATAGTTGCATTGTTGCATGCGTTGCATTAGTCATATTGCATAAGTTAGGTACCATGCATGTTTTTCTAACACTTTTGTTTTATCTTAGCTTGGAGTACTAGGTGAGTTTATATTAGTGCTTTTGCATACTTGCATGAGTGTGAGTGACTACCATGACTAGTATGCTTGCCATGAGGGTAAGTGTTTACTTGTTAAACTGTTTGAGTGCTTGTAGATGAAGGCTTGTTGCTTGAATTGGAATGATTCAATGAATGTACGTTTAAGCCCACTTTGTGAAGTGGCAAATTCACTAACTTTAGGCCCACTTTGTTAGGTGGCAAAATCAAATCCTTTTCAAAAGAAACAAACATGAAATTGAATTGTTCTAATTCGGGCAAACTAGTCTATATCTTGTTTGTGCGCATCACATAGTAAATGCTAGCCTAATAAATCGGAATAAGAGCATATAATGTTGATAAAAATCATATCATGATTAGTAGAGGCTGATCTTTGCTCGGGGGAGCGGGGGTGCTCAATTCACGACCTTCCCCTCTCGTACCTAAGTTCCTGAGCTGAGATAATCTTGGTGATGATGGACACGTGGCCTTTAACACGAGTCATGGGTTTCCTAAATTTTTCCAAAATAAAATATTTAGGTGGCGACTCTGTATCTGGCAAGGCAGTCATTTTTTGGCATTTTTGATTCAAAATCAATTTTCTAAACGATTTGCCAAATTTGGACTCTTTGGTGTTTATCAATTTCACATTGCACTTGTGAGATTAGATTCAGAACCACGGGGGTCCGAAGTGTAGGGCTTCATTCAAACTTTCGATAGGGGGCGCGAAAATGTCGAGCTAAATTGATAAGATGGCAATATTTCATGCTAATGGTGTATCCTTTCTCTAGAAGTTGTTCCATACTCAAAATGTTGTTCTTTATGGAAGGAACATAATAGACATTGGAGATGTAATCATGATCTCCATTCTTGAGCTTGATTAGAATGTTACATTTTCTTTTCACTGGAGTCTTTGAGGAGTCACCAAACTAGACTTGTGCTTGTATAGTCTCGACAAGCTCGATGAATAACTCTTTTTCACCACACGTGGTTACTGGCTCTAGAATCTAGATACCAAACATTGTTTTGGTTGTCAGCATCTTCATGATGGACAAACAAGACTGTAGGTTCGGCTTTGTTTGTTTCCTACTTAGCAAAATTTACTGGCTCTCTAACTTCTGTTGTTGCTCTACTTCGGCATTCGTTGCTGTAATGCCCAAACTTATGGCAATGCTAGCACTGAACATTGCTCTTGTCAATTCCTAGTCGGTTGTTGAAACCACCTCCTCTTCCTTTTGCTCTTTCTCTTGAAGTAAAGTATAGTTGACTTCTTCCTTCTCTGGTTGGGCCTCTTTCGTCTTTTCTTCGAAAACTAGAACTTTGATTATTGTAACCGCGACCTCTTTGTGACATCCCCCCTACTCATTTCTATCATCTCTGAAAGACAACTTTGATTGAAGAGATTGCTCTAAAGTACTTGAGGGAGTCTTCTTGTTGATCCTTTGTTCATAGATCTCCAGTGTGCCCATCAACTCATTGATTGTCATGGCACTAAGATCTTTAGATTGTTCTATTGCTACAACCACGTGCTCGAATTTTAGACTGAGTGATCATAGAATCTTCTCTTTTACTTGAAGAGATTCTATCTTCTCTCCATATCTTCTGGTTTGATTAACAATGGTAAATGTTTTGTTGAAGTACTCAGGAATTGACTCATTATCATTCATGTGCAACATCTCGAATTCACCCCGTAACACCTAGACTCAAACTCTTATTGTCTTCTCTATTCCTCGGTGTGAATTGCGAAA
The DNA here is from genome assembly GCA_030407325.1 of Camellia japonica. Taxonomy (NCBI): domain Eukaryota; kingdom Viridiplantae; phylum Streptophyta; class Magnoliopsida; order Ericales; family Theaceae; genus Camellia; species Camellia japonica. Next base: position 76,360,853 of record JAPPVO010000017.1, on the reverse strand, counting down.
AATACTCTATGCCTTTTTAGAGGTCATTGCTGTAGAAATCTTCTTAAAGCTAAAAGTCATCAATGCCTTGGTACAATAGGTACAAGGCCTTTTTATCTCTCTGCCTAGAATCTTTTAATGCCGTTTTCTGAGTTTCATTTAACTTTCCTTCATCTTCAAGAGTAGTCGGCTTATCATATCCTCGATCTACTAACTCACACAAATCTTATGACGCTAGTACGACTTGCATTTGAATACTTCAATTCTTATAGTTCTCCTTGTTGAGTTTTGAAAACTAAGGCTGAAAAAAATTATTTGTGTTGGTCATTGATTTATCTTCTACTCTTCAAATAAAATTTGTTAATTTTTAGAAAATAATTTGAAAATTTTTGATTGTACGGATGTATCTGGAATAATCCAAATAGCTGGAAATGACTATTGGATTGTTATAATTAGAGTCTGAATGCCTTAGTTCAAGCCAAAACAATTTGGTTGAGTCAGATCTGTTGACTCTGTGACCCGTGAAGTACCAAATATTTTCTCCTGATTGACGATAAAGATGACGTTAGCAGCTGTGATGATAACATCAGCGAGTTGACTTTTCTAAGCAAACTTTGTCCCACTCGTATGACTTTCTTTTAGCTCCGATTTGTTTGGTTTTTACGTTGTTGAAATCCTCTTAATGACTACTTCAATTTTCTATACTCAAAATTGGATTTTAAGAACTTTGAAAATTTTAGATTATGAAATTTGCTATGTTTTGCAATTTGTTTTGCGAAATTTGGCCACTTCTTGGCTCTTCTAACTCTGATACCACTATTGGAGAGAGTGGGGTGCAAACCACATATGGTGGTTCACAAGAACAAACACAAAAGAGAGTATTTATAATCTAAAAAAAATAGATTTTATTTCACTGAAATATTTTAGAACACAAACAAGGAGAGGAAATTATCTTTCTCTCTCAAACACTCACTCTCTAACTCTCTTATTCTTCTACTCTGTTACAATATCTGTGAGATAAAGAGAGAGAGAGAGAGACAGAGAGATAATATTATATTTTGTGTATATTCAATATTATGTGTCTTACAATGCAATAAAGCCTATTATGGGCAAGGTAAGAGTGGGCAAGAAGAAAATTATGGAAATATCCTAATATGGTAAAACCTAATTACA